>CM068711.1:36780327-37380327 GCA_035079005.1 Fraxinus americana | reverse complement strand
ATGGTCTTGCACTTTCTTCTGTAGGTGAGAAGGGCGTTGGAGACTCGACAAGGAAACCTCTACACTACAAGGGGTCCATTTTTCATCGCATAATTCAAGGATTTATGGCACAAGTATGTTGTTTATGCTTTTATAGAACACTAATTATGAAAGAAAACGTACTGGGTGGAGCTTCCTGTAATTCTCCAGTAACTGTTCATGCATATGTCTGTTGCTGTTTGTGGTCTGTCTTCTACAATTAGTCAACTCCAATTGGTTTCTGGTTGCTTGCTTTTCAGTTCCCACAACATCTGTATGATTCTCATTTTAATTGAGGATGCCACAATCTGTGCATATGTCCTATATCTTCTTGGCTGAACCCTTGAGGAAGTAGAAGCAAATTGGTTTCCATAAGCAGAACTTTTGAAAAAAATTCTCGAGTATTTTCTGGGTTCGTGAAGGATAGCAATATGCTGCAGTGACAGTGGTTGGAGGTTGCTCTTTGAAGTCATTTAAATAGGTGAGTAGGGCACTTGGGGAAGGTCTTGATAGTTTAAATCTTAGATGGAATGAGAAGTGTAGGTGGTTTCTATACAGAAGTGATAATTCAGTGCTAATGTGATGAGAAGAAGTCTTGCCATTGGTGGTAAATCAGCAAGGTTTCAATAGGTTTCTCTTACTGTAATAGGGGACAATTTCATACAGATGGGGCTACCTACTGTTGGTTGTAGGAAAAAGGGTGGTAATTCTAGGATTTCAATCGAGGGTTCGAGAGAGGCAGAGAAAGTGTGTTTAATTACGCGTGAGACCATGAGTGGAAGGGTTCAAGCCTGCTTTGAGGTTGTTACGTTGGTTGAAAAAGGGACGATGAGATGTAGACATTAAGCGTGGAGAAGGGGAAGGTTCATGTTGTTTTAAGATGTACACACATGTTCTCTCTTCAGCATACTTGGTCACTGAGAGTGAGTTCAGGAACTGTGGCCTTCAAAAATTCATTTTGGCACGTTGTAGACTAGAAACCATGGACATCCGGACTGGATGGTCCATGTTCATCGCAAGTTGAAGATGGTCACGCTCTGGTCTCTGAAAATATTGCTATTATATTTTTAGTTTTGGAAGCATGAATGTGCATTGCCTATGACAATTAATTCGACTTGAGGTTGGGCATTATTGCAAAGCAAATGAAAAAGGATTTGTTTTGTCTGCAGTAATTGTGGGTTCCATTTTGGATACAGCGATTAACTAAGGACATGTTGCGACACACTTCAAGAACACTATTGACATCAAACATGTTACATTTTAATAAAAAATGGGTTGGAATATGAAATGAAAAAATTGCACAATAGGAGAATATAAAGAGGAAAAATATCTGTTCAGTGTAGGGAATAAAAAGAATTGTAAGGAGAATGATAATGGAAGGCTTACAATACCACTGGAAATCTCTATCGATGCATGCTCGTTAACGTGGTCAATTAAATTGCATTAACTATTCTTTTTGCCTTCTTCAATAACCAGTGATGTAATGAATTTTTATTTATTTTTATATATCAATATCAATGCATCTTTCTTGCCTGTTTATCAAGGTACAAACAGGTTTTAAGACTTGTACATCATAGCATATAATGTTTATAATCAACATGCTCCTAACATAATGTGTGTCACTTTTTGGAAATACATATTTGGTCTTCCGTTTTCTTTCACGTTCTTTTTCCTCATGCCTGTTGTTCTTGTGCCTATGTCCTGTAAGTGTGTGCATGATATTGAGATGCTTCTATTTGAATCTTGTACTTGTACCCAGTTTTTTGTAGTCTTTATGTCCTGATTATATCTTTGTTGAAATAGCGAGTTCTGGATTATTGTTCATTGATGACAATTGTTTGAGGAATCAACTTTCAATATTTCCTTGGCATAAAACGACTAGATTTGTTGGCAATGGAAGAAATATATATCTTTGTTTCTTTTTTTTCTCGTACAAGAATGCGTGGGAGAGTGCTGATGGATACATTTATTTAGTTTTTCTCAATACTTCAACCAGCCATATTCGGACATAGACATGCGCACTCGCACGCACACACACACAAACTCTATTTTGGAAAACTTTTGTCTCATGTAGTTCCTTTTTCGTGCAGGGTGGTGACTTTTCAAAAGGAAATGGTATGCTTTTTTCTCTTCTGGATCTTGTACTTTCAATTGACGCAGATGCTCGATATGACTTCAGACGTCATGCCCAGACTTGTAAGGCACAACCTTTTAATGGTTTGCAGGCACTGGTGGAGAAAGCATCTATGGAGGGAAATTTGCTGGTAGGTTTTTTTGTATGTTTGTGCTTATTTTTCCTGTAGTGGTGGCTCACTTTTAAGACCTCTTCAAATTTTTCCTTTTGATTTCGCAGATGAAAACTTTAAGCTGGATCATAGTGGGCCCGGTTTTCTCTCTATGGCAAATGGTGGTCCAAACACAAATGGTTCCCAGTTCTTCTTAACTTTTAAACGCCAACCACATCTTGATGGGTATTTGATTTTGTTCTTATTTACCTGTATCATAATGTCCTCAAGTCCCCAACATTTATTCTTTTTTGGGGTCTTGGACAACTAAACTTGGGTACTGTTTGTAACTGAATTTCTGATATTTCCTTCTGTGGCAGAAAACATGTTGTTTTTGGAAAGGTTGTGAAGGGAATGGACGTTGTTAAGAAAATTGAACAAGTGGGAACAGCTGATGGTAAACCATCGGGGTTGGTGAAAATTGTGGACTGTGGTGAGACGCCTGAGAGTAAAATAAATGATTCGGTTGGAGCAAGGAAAGGTAGTATTGTGACTCTGACATGGCAAGTGTTGTCTTATGACTGCTGTGACATCTTTCCTTTCTTTTTGATATTTCTGCTCATGATGCCTTCAGGAAAAAAGAAAAAACCAACAAGAGCTCTTTCATCCGATCATAGTTCTGACAGTGAAGCAAAAGGGAAACGACAAGCATCTCGTAAGGATAGGAGGAGAAAGAGAAGAAAGAGATACTCTTCATCTGATTCATACAGCTCTGATACAGATTCTGCTTCTGCTTCATCTGAGACAGATTCTGTTTCGGACTCTGATTCAAATTCTGAATCAGACTCTCATTCTTCAAGTTCTTCCAGTTATGGAAGAGGGAGGAAGAAAAGGAAGTTGACCAAGAGAGGTAGACATCAACGTGGGAAGAAAAAGGTTGGACGAAAGGAGAGGAGGAAAGTTAAACGTGATAAGAAATCAAGGCAGAAGTCCAAAAGGTTATTATCTTATGTCTTTTTCCATTTCCGACGAAGTACTATGTTCCAGTGGTCCCAGTTTTAGTCTTTTTTTTGTAGTCATACCGATGGAGGCATGTATCTCACAAATGTCGTCCATGTCTTGGATTATGACATTATGTTTTCACCCACCATTTGTAAGACAAAAGGCATGTAATCTATTATAAACAATCTTTCAATAAATAACAGATGAGAAATGGTTTTTGAAGTCTAGAATATTTTCAAATCAATGGTTTGGGTGATCTGTGGACATCGTTGATGAGGGAACCACAACTGTGTCACAGAAGAAGTGTTGTTTAACAATCCATTTATCAAAACTAAGTTCTCAATTTGTCTCTATTTCACAATTTTTTTACTCAGAAACTCTGGAAGTTCCAGTGATACTGAGAGCGGGAGTAGGACCAGCAGCAGCTCTGACGATGAAAATGCCACTAGGGGCAAATTTGCACGTAAAAGTAACATATTGGGCCAAGAAATGAAGAAGCCAGCACAAAGTCTAGGTATCTTATCTTTCTAAACTCTATTGAATGATCTCCATTATCATCATTGTTACTTTCCCGACTTAAATAAATTTCAAGAAATGACCAAATATTTAATTTTTAGCCTGACTATCTCATAACTGGAAATTTACAGGATTGGAGAAGAAATCCCCAACCCCCCTGTTGGGACAAGCCGTCGCAGAGCAGAGGAAGGACGATGAACTGAAGCAGACAGTTAGCTGCTCATCTCATGAAGAGGGTGAATTTTCTCCCAAGAATGATGACACACTGTATAATGGTCATGAAAAAGAGTTAAAGGCTAATGAAGCTGCAAAGCATTTTGATCAATCTGACTATTCTAACAGATCCAGGTCTTCATCATTTAATACTTTTTGCTCTTACATCTGCTCCAGTAGTTGGTTTACTTCTCATTTTCATTTTCATTTTCATTTCCATTTCCATCCCATTCTTGCTTCTTTATTTAATGCTTACTAATATCTTATCACCCATGTTTTTACTGCTCTGACAGTAAAATTCCTAGATCGTCTGGTCAGCTAAGCAGTAAAAGTCCTCCAAGGAGTCCCACCCATAAAGCTCCACCACCATCCACTTCTAGTCGTGGTCGGGTTTTGTCTAGAAGCCGCTCTCCAAATGGAACTCCAAAGCGTGTTAGGAAAGGGCGAGGCTTTACTGAACGATACGCCTTTGTCAGGCGCTATCGCACACCATCTCCAGAACATTCATTGGATAGATCTTATCCATATGGTGGAAGAAATATTCAAAGGAACGACAGGTACTTTCTTGATGACAGATCCAAATGGTGGTTTGTTATGGGTCATTTGCTAAATATGTGCCCTCACTTAGCAGCTCTTGCTAAGAACGTCTCTGCCAGATTTTAAGAATTGGAGAAAATTTAGAAGATGTCAGACACACTTCTTCTATCTGCCACTTTTAAAATGGAAATCAGATAAGCAAAACAGCCGTGTAAAATTGCATCTTTTGTTCTCTGTTTTGGCTACCGCCATCCTGGAACATTTCATCTCGCGGCCACGAGCTTATGGTGTTGCACATTCGTAATCATCCATCATTTGAAATTAATGACTGAATTTTTAGAACTTCAAGTTGACTTTTTCTTGTTCCGTTCGGCATTAATATTTACTTCTGGCAATAACACTTATATTTGAAACCTTTTTTAGTATTTTTGCTAATGACATTTGTCTCTCTTTGTCATGAGTCAGTATAGATCAAGATTGGACTGTTTGAATCTTCTTCGCTGTAAAATTTACTTCTTTGTTTTGTTTCTTTAGAAAGCAATGAGTCAGTATAGATCAAGATTGGACTGTTTGAATCTTCTTCGCTGTAAAATTTACTTCTTTGTTTTGTTTCTTTAGAAAGCACTATCATCTGACTGTTTGGTAAATTACGTGAACTTGCCTAACTTCCTTTTTTTTCTATTCCTCTCTGTTCTAATCCTAAGAAAGATAGAGGTCTGGGCTTAACAATGTCGATTCCCTCTTGATTTTTGATGGTTGATGTTGATCTATATCAATCAGTTGCCTAAAGGGTGGGTTTTTGTTGGAATTAGGATGCTCAGCATGAGCTAAAACAATTGTCTACAAACCAACTGTGATCAGTATCTGAGTAGAAATGATGTCTGAATTGAGGGGATGCTATAAAGAATGGTTTGCTAATTGTGACTTTTTAGGTATTCAAGTTACAGAAGTAAGTTTGAACATTCACCACAAAGACGATACGGAAGCTCACCTAGAAGAGACAGGAGTCCACCCAGGTCTCTCTCTCTCTCTCTCTCTCTCTCTGTACACATACACATATCTTAATGTCTGTGTGTATGTGTCTCTTTCCTGTACATGCTGTTCTGTTTGCGAATTCAAAATTCTGAAGTGTACAATGCACGTTTATTTCCCTGCACGCATGTGTATTTTGAACCTTCGGTGCACAGTCCGTACAGATCTCATCAATTTGGTTGTTTATGATTATGATTATGTTTGGGTGAGCTTAAAATGTTTTCTTACAAGTAACCAAGTTTTAAAATAAATAGCTTATTTAAATATAAGTTACTTGTTCTGACACTAAGTTAAGAGTCGTGTTTTTTACTTAAAAGAAATAAATAAGTTATTCAAAAATCTTATCAAAAAAAAAAAAAAAAAATAAGTTATTCAAAAATACTTCGAAAACAAAAAAGTAACTTAAAAGTATCTTCTACCTTTTTTAAGCATGATCAAACATTCTTTCAGGCACTGTATCTTTTTGCTAATTTTACTTCAATTTCGTGCTGTCATAAAAGAGTTATTGTTTTGTGTTTTGTGTTTTAGATATGAACGCAAAAGAAGTCCTAGTAGGAGTCGTTCCCGAAGCCCAGGTCATTACCGTGCCCGGAGAACATATCATAGCAGGAGCCCTGTGCGAAGTCCTAGCCCGACAGATAGGCGCCCTGCAGTTAGCGATAGACTAAAATCCCGTCTTGGGCCAAAAGTGAATGACCAAATCCCTCAAAATAGAGGTAGATCTCATTCACGCTCTAGGAGCCGTGATTCGTCCACATCTGGAACTCCTTATAAGCGTCCAGGAAAAAGGGCGTCTGCTTCGCCGGGCAGTTCCAGATCCAGCTCCCCTGGCGGTCGAAGGGGTTTAGTCTCTTATGAAGACTTGAGTCCTGAGAACGGAACAAATTAGTGTTGTCCTGAAAAAATCTTGGTTTCTTTCTGAATTTCTCGTATTCCATTTTGTGTTTATTTGCAAACTGAATGTTCAGCTTAGAACGTATTTCCCATCAAAATCCTTGTAAACTTTGATTGCACTTTATGGCTTACGGATGGAAGTGTTGACATTTGAAGCTACTGATTTTTGTGTGCTTTTGACACTATCTCTGCCTGGATCATGCTACGTGTACAGGGCCCCTGTACAACCATTATAATCCATCTCTGCCTGCACCCTGTTTTTGTTTGGGTTAAAAAGCTGTCAAAGTTGTGCTCTCTTGCTGTAAGTTCTTGGATTTTCCATTCATTTTGAAGGAACATGGTTATCCTAGATGAAAGGATTTACATGCTTATTTGAAAGAAATGTGACACGATCGTAGAGATCAGGGTCGTGGTTTCTCTTCATCGTGAGTCCTTATCTCTATTAGTTTGTTTATGTAATAATAAGGATTCTTTTAGCACTTGCATGCCCAAAAAATTGAAATTTTCTTGAGCTTAAATTAAGAAAGATCATCAAGAGTAAGCAGACAATTAGCAAGTGCTCCTTCCTTCAACATTTCATGCTCAAGGGATAGGGATAGGGATAGGGATAGGAGGCGTGATGAGGAAGTTCACACGTTAAATGAGAGCAAAAAGGGTATTCGGGAGAATCAAGGTCCACAAGGATCAAAATTTAAGGATCATTATCTTCCCATTCTAGAGTATGAAGCAACCACTACGAAGTGTATACTGCCACTAGATACACTTAACGTCTATGCTTAAAGAGCATAACATGTGCAGCAGTGGAAAGTACTGAATTAACTGAATTAGAAGAAGTACAAAAAAAATAAATTGCAGTGGACAGAAAATAAAAAGGACGTCTTGGAGCCGGGACCCGTGTTCAACACAGTGTCCTTAAAGCAATATTTGCCCCTTCATCGAAGTAATTCGAGCACTTGCTTCCCATGATACAGCGGCACGAACTGCAAATCAATATATTTTTCAACATTCTGAAACTTGTAGAGAATTGTTAGATTATGTCAGTTTCTTCTAACTAAAATTTTTAAATAGATAAATTCTTTTTAAAAAATTATGAAAGATGTTCAAAAGCACTGTCATATGAACCCTTCTTACGCTTTATTTATCGAGACACGCACCCTATTTTGCCCCATTATTTGAAATTTTAATGGTTTAAATAGTGTTTTTTATTAATCTATGGTTAAAAGGGAAGAATTTTTTTTTAAATTACGTATAGTATTATTTTATTAAAAAATATATGATTGATAAGAAAAAAGAAAAAAAGAAATTATAATTTTAATGGAGTTACAAACTACGATGGCACCATAGGAATTTGCAATGCATCGGACAATGTTCTCTCACAGAAAAACAAGAGTTGGGGTGGTGGGGGGCGGCAAAAGGAATGTAAACCTAGGCGAGTTTATAGGACCAATAAAACTAATTTTTATTTATTAATTAAAACCGTACAATTAGTCAGTAAACAAATGTTTTTCTGCTACAAATTCTGGATAATTAGGATACAGCTGACAGCAATGATGTCACCTTAACCAATCACGGTAAGTTAAGAATTTAAAATTATTATTTACTGACAAATATTTAATTAATTAAATTGATTATGCCTTTTGTTATCAGTATTATTGCATTGATAATTGAAAACAATTGAATATATAATCTCGTTTGAGAACTTTAATGTTGCAACTTGTCTTAAAAAAATATTTATAATTACTCTAACGGCTTTGAAAGCTTTTTATTTTAATGTTATTTATTTTTAGCAAAGATTATAAACTTTAGCTCGTGATCTTTAAAGTGGTAAAGCTACTTGAAACAATGTTTTCATCTTGCATTAGATTTTCTTGATTATCGAGTTTGCCACTTGATCTTTTGTACCATCGAGTTCTTTACTAAAGAAAATAAAGGCAGTGTTGGTCGAGCGGTCTACTCTTCCTTTCAGATGACGAGTTGAGAGATTCAGTTTTTGACATGACCCAACAATTTTTTTAATCTTTTTTTTATGATCTAACAAAAATAAATTTTCAGAAGGTACATACATCGCCTATGTTTACACCTCTAGATGAACTTTTTGTTACTAGGCGAGTACGGTGGCTTTAATGGACATTTATTTCAAATTAGTCATAATTCAACGTGCATCCCACGTTATTTTGAAATACTTTATGAGTGTTATAAAAGTAATATTTGATGTCAATCAATTTATTGAAGGGATTTGATGAGTTTCAAACGAATTATGAAATAAAATTTAGGATATAAATTTAAGAGAAGAAAATTATACTATCAAAACTCAACTTCTATTATTCAATTTGTTTGTGATGATGAAATAATATAAATGAGCAACATTTTTATACTACATTTGGTACATAATAATTAATTGCTAATACATGAATTTAGACACTTATTAAAATTCTTAGATATACGAATAGAAATAAATTTCTTTATAATAACTCTAGATTAGATCAAGATTCATTGAGTCTGGATGGATGTGAATGTTAATTAATTGAGAATTAATAACACGAAATTAATACACTACAAGAATTTTGTAGTATTAATTATATATTGAAAAAACGAAATTAAGATATTATTGAAATAATTGAATTGTACTATAGTTAAAATCGTCCAAAAAATTATTCTTACTTGATATGATTTTTAATATATTAATATAAATAACTAGTTAATAAAAAGCGATTAAGAAAATTCATTAAAAAAGACACCACTTAGAATCATATTCACACATTCTCTCTCACTCATACGCAGACACGCGCGCGCGCACATACGTCTAGATTTAATGTCTTCACACTACTTGTCAACTAAGTACGTTACATTACACCTTACATTTACTTATTTATTGAGAAGTGAAACGTCGAGATGTCAAAAATTTATTAAAAGACTGCATATCAAGAATGTCTAAAAAGCGAGACAGAACAAAAATTAAAATATCCCAATTTATTATTTCGTTTAATTATTTATTTATTTATTTTATCATCATTTATCTTTTAATTACATTTTCAGTTAAAAGATAAATATATAAATAAATTTACAAAATTCGAGACGAAATTTTTTGTCATGGCTACTACTGCATGTGTCAATTTCAGGCACACTTACTCACACACACACACACAGAGGAACTATGAACCATGTGACAGGCACGTGAAAAAATGAGAAGCCCATTGCTTTCAGTTTGGGATTCCCAAGTATATTGGATAGCAAAGCTTCCACATTCATTGTATAACATGATAATGAATAATAAGTAACTTGCAAAAAATCTAACAACATTGTGAATAACATCATTTTCGCTTTGTCCTTTTTTGGCCCATAAAATTTGATCACTCAAATGTTTCTTCACCATTGTATTTTTGTCGTGTCGCAAATGCGAAATATTTGTCAATCGTTTTGTTTAATTAATCGAACTAAACATACCGTGTATTAATCAATGATAGCGCTCCCATATTGCCCTCAATAGAAATTGACATTAATATCTTAATAACGACAAACATGCAATAAAGGAATATACTTGGTAGTGTTAAACAAGATTGGACGAGATTTTAACTTATTTTTCTTACTTCTATTTAGCGTATGTTATCCAATATCACATACAAACATTAAAGAGTCTGTTTGATGCACGTTTCTTAGGAGAGAATGCATTTTTTTGTGATATGATATGATGACGAATATGTGGTTAAAAAAGAACGAAAAGTTATTAATGTGAAGGAAAAATTATTTTATTGAAAAATGTGTGGGGTTGAAAATGAGTAAAAGAATGATAATGAAAATGAGGATGTGGCTAAAACAGGGGATAAGTACATGAAATTGATAAAAAAAAAAATAAAATAAAGAAAGGACAAGTATGAAATATTTTTCTATTATTCTGTTTAGTTTTATCGAGTCTAATATATTAAGATCTCGGTTGACGGAGTTTTTTGACTAGCAAAAGCTACTCCTAAGATCAAGATGATACTTTTGAATATATTTGGATAATTTTTCGAATTACTTGTCTGATTAAAAGAGTTTTTAGATGAATCTAATGTAGTTTTCTTTAAAAACTCTTATATAAGAAGTAAAAGTAAGAATAAATGCCTGCCAAACAAACCCTAAATACAACCTAAATTTTTCGAGTGGTTACTAGGGTTGAAGACCTCATGTGCATAACTGCACACAAATACAGAAATATATGTCGTGCATGTTGGATGAGTATATACGTTTTTTCCGACTCTTCGTAGAATATTTGCAAATATTCTGACTGATGTCGGATTCCAACACTTGCACCATCAATTAATTTGGCTGACATAATAATAATAATAATAATTAATTAATTAATTATAAATCTGTATTATTGAACAAAAATGACAACTGATTAGTAATTACTCAAATGATATGCTAATTATAAAATTTAAGGGATAAAATACTTTATTTAGAAGATGATTGACCAGCATGTAGCATGATAATAATTGGAATAATTTAACTAAAATTATTTATTTTATTATTTACTTATTTATTTATATGTAAAGTAAAAAATTTAAGCTTAATCGGAGACAAATCTCAAAAAATAAAAAAAAAATATTATTTATTATATTATTGAATTGTGCATAACATAACATGCGTGGGGTCTTCAAAAGGGGTCAGGTCTAATATCATAATCCCATACCTCCTTATGATTAAAATGGGTCAGGTCTTCAATTGCACATTCTTCAAATAAAAAAAGGGTAATTATATTACCATTACAACATTTATTGGTTACACCACAATTTTAAATATATTTTTTATTTACTTAAATAACCTTAAGTAAAATTAGGTAAATGGGGTTTTAATATATTTATTACATAAAATAATTTATTGTTCCACCACAATCATAAACCTAATTTTTCACTTCCCCCCTCAACAATCGTTCAAACGACATCAATTGTTGGCGAAGTGAGCCCCATTCTCATTTGAGAAGTCAATGGTGCAAAGTTTCGAAGTCAGAATTTTTTCTATTTGGGAACAACAAATCTGACATAAAAATATTTTTCCTTCGTGATGGTTATCGATCTCTTTGTCAAAAACACGTCTGATGGTCTCCTCTTGAAGTAGTGTAGTTTGCGTTGTTTGCAGCATTCAACACCCAGCAGCAAAGATAATCCAAGTAATCAAGTCAGTGAAGATTGACGATAAATGCTCAAAACACAATGCAATCACTTTCTCTACTTTTATTGGAGCAATATCAGTTGAAAAGAGATCCCTTGTTTTCCAGAGGTAAGGCATTTCGAAGTCTCAATTGCAGCCTAAAATTTAGAAAAAATCATGGAATTGTAGATGAGAAAAATGAGTAATATTGGTACGATGAGTATACCTCAATAATATTTTTTTTTTCATTTTTAGTTTTTATTGGATTAGGAATATAATTGTAAATTTGTTGTGGTGTATTTATTGAAAATATATTTTAATCGTGGTGTGATTATAATATGGTGTAGTAAATCATTTTTGTGGTGGTAATATAATTACCCTAAAAAAAATTTACACGTAAATTAAAAAAAATTCTTACTTCTTAACCATAAATTCTTCAAAAAATAAATATTACAAGACTCACTCAATCACCCACCCCTACAAAAATAAAAATAAAAATAAAAATAAAAATAAAAATGGAGCTCAAGTATAGCCTAAATTTAGAATTCCTAAAATTCAATTCAAACACAATCATAGAAATTCTGCAATGACATATATGGAATTGATTTTCTCACCCATGTGGGACGGTGTGTTGCATCAATAGAACTCTGGCACAAGTTCCTTTTCCCGCAATGCCTTTGTGCCACACCCTTTTAGGAGATGTTCACCAACAAAGTGTTTGGAAGAGATTTTTTTTAAGTGAAAATTAGAATTATATGCAATTAAAAGGTATGGAAAAATTATGAATATCATAAAATGTATTATAAAAGACTTTTTTAAATACAAATCTCTCACAATCATACCTTAAAGCTACAATTTTAACTAAAATTATTTATTTTATTATTTACTTATTTATTTATATGTAAAGTAAAAAATTTGATCTTAACCAGAGACAAATCTCAAAAAATAAAATATTATTTATTATATTATTGAATTGTGCATAACATAACAGAAAAATGATTCAAGTACAGAAGAAAATTGACAGAATTTTTCCAGAATTTTGAATTACTCTCACATGAGGAAGCGGGGCTCACATGAATTAAATATTGTTAAAAATAATGGGATCCATGTATTGTGTGTATTCGGTACAATTTCTGTAAAATATTTTCTGTACCCATAGAGTGATTGAACATAACATGCGTGTGGGCTCTTCAAAACCGGTCAGGTCTAATATCACAATTCCATAACTCCTTATGATTAAAATGGGTCACGTCTCAATTGCACGTTCTTCAAATAAAAAAATTTCACATGTAAATTAAAAAAATTTCTTACTTCTTAACCATAAATTCTTTAAAAAATCAATATTACAAGACTCGCTCCCCCAAGTATAGCTAAATTTAGAATTCCTAAAATCCAATTGAAACACAATCAAAGAATTTCTGCAATGACATATAAAGCCACTTAGCCACGGTGAAAAACAGGAAAGGGGGAGACGGACTGATTTGTCAAAAAATGATTGACTGTTTTTGTTTTAAATTTTCAAATTGTTCAATCAGACTTCAACACGTGTCCCATCTGAATTTGGGCCTGAATTTGTAGCATGGTTCTTTCCCGCAATGCCTACGTGCCTCACCCTTTTACGGAATATTCACCAACAAAGTTTGGAAGAATTATTATTATTTTTAAATAAATGAAAATTAGAATTTTATGTAATAAAAGGTATGGAAAAATTATGAAAGTCGTAAAATGTATATTATAAAATATTTTTTGAAAAACAAATAAATACAAATCTCTCACAAACATACCTTAAAGCTACAATTTATACCACAATATCAATTATAAAACATTTCAATTTTATTTAATATTGTTGTACATCCTTTTAAAATTATTTTAGGTAATTTTTTTCAAAACTTTTATTTGACTTTAATTTTTTACTATGATATCATTTCTACAACTCATTTCTTTTGGCCAATGAATAATTACTATGAAAAATATTGTTTATGTCCAATTTAATGCAAGTTTGATGAACAAGAAGAAGATGAAATGCAAAATAGAGACTCTATTAGTGAGCGGTACTACTAATGCATAATCTTGGACCATAGAGAGTTGTGATGATTAAGAGAAGGAGAATGATATATTACAATTTAGGAGAGGTACTAGAAATGTTCAAATGAAATAGAGAGCTCGAGGATGAGGATTTTATATCGGACGATACAGAAGAGGAATTAGATGGAGAAGAAGATATTGAACTGGAGTCCAATAAAAAGTTAGATAAGATTTAAATTATGATGATATCTACATTTGTTAGAAACTTTGAAAGTATGTATGAGATTTTTTTAAAATCTATTAAATAGGAATTATCGAGTGAAAAGTTGAAACTATAAAAAATAGTACAAGTTTGGCATTTCGAAAACAGAAAATGTTTCCCAACATAGCGTAACTTCTGAAACAGTTAGAAAGCCCCATTTGGCTGTGAGGACTTAGAAGATGTTTGACAACCATTAATTTATTTTATGATTTGTTATATGATCACTTTTAATTATATATTCACACAATAAAATATTCTACAGATATATTAAAAATATTTATTTACTTTTTAACTAGAAAAAATTACTATGCAAATTTTTATTTATTTTTAAATAATGGTTGGGGAACCGGCACTTGGTAAAAAAACCCCACCCGTGAGTTTAGCCTAACCCGCCATTCCCATTTTCTCTCTCACTGTTACTCCGTCTACCCTTTAAAAAGAGCAGAAAGCGGGAGTTGCAGATAAAAGCACAAGTGTCCAATAGAGAATGAGAACCACTTTGAGAGAGAGATCTGAACCAAATGTAAAGTAAATAAAGTATGTGTCTATGAGAGAGTGTGTGTGAAGAGGTACCGGAAAATAATGTCAGGAATGATGCAGGAGCAGAATCTGGAGAAGCAGATAGAGAAACAAATGGGTTGTATGGCAGGTTTTCTTCATCTCTTTGACTGTCACCACATTTTGACGGGAAAACGCCTCTACTCCACCACCAAACGCCTCCCACCATCCACGGTAAGATTTCCCATTATCTATTTGATTTGTTATATGTAATCAGATTTCCGTAATACTTAGAACTGTGGGGGTCTTTTTTTTGTGTTCTTTTTGAGGCTGTTGATTCTTCGCCGAAGCAAGAAAAATCGGCTGGTTCGTCGCCAGCATTATCGAGGGAGTCGAAAAATCCGGTTGTACCAGTGGCGGAGGTCCGATCACCTGCGGCAGCGACGGAGTTACCGCCTAAATCACCACTTACACTCCCTGTGTTTGAATTGAAAGAAGGTTCTAAGTCCTCATGGAAATTCTGTAAAGAGACCGCGAGGCTGTCACTGGACAGCAGAGCCACTACTGACGCGAAAGGCAGTCTGCATCCAAGAGAGATCCGCACAAATGCATCCATTCTATCTCCGGCGAATGCAGATAATGGAGCCGCCGGTGGCCAACAGCACCGGTCTCGAAGTGTCATTGCCAGACTCATGGGGCTGGAGCCCCTATCAAATTCGTCAAATCCAGAGCCTGAGAAAAAAGTGGAGCTACGAAGATCTAATTCGGAATCGAGAGTCCAAATCGATGGCAAATTTTTTCACTTCAAACCGCCAAATCAGGCCCATTCCATTGTGCAGGACAATGCGGTGTTTGAGACTCCACGTCATGCAGATCCAATCAGGTATTCATTCAAGAGTAAGAAAACTGAACAGCCTAAAGACTTGATTAGAGAGGTGAATTTATCGCCATGGAAAACTCCGACTCCCCGCAAAGGTTTCTTCGACTCGACGGACATTTTTCCCGAGCCAAAGCGGACGATTTCAATCGAAGGAGAGATTGAGAAGAGATTAAGGATGAGAGGAATCGACGAGACTTCTAAAGATTTGGAAACGTTGAAACAAATTCTTGAGGCTCTGCAACTCAAAGGACTCCTACATTCTAAGAAGCTTTCGGAGCAAAACCAACTCAGTCATCGGAACTTCGTCTATAATGAGTCTCCATTAACTAAGCCTTCGAGATCAACACCAGTGTATCACATCAACCGAAGAATGGGGAATAATACTTCGCCATTGAGTTACAGAAATCAAGCGAGACGAAATCTCAACCTTGCCGGGCGAGAGCACAATGTAGGAAGTCCAACTAGAACTACAAGAAACTCGAGCTCGCCGACGAGGAGTGAGAGTAATGGAGGTGTGAGGCGTTCAAATTCACCTGTCAAACCTCGGCCACTGAGCGTTGAAACTCATCGGAGAGTGAAGGAATCACCGGAAAACCGAAGAGTCTCTCCCATTCAGTCACCGAAGCTCACTACACGGAGAACCGGACCGGATCCAACGGTCACGATCCAATCACCAAGGAACAAGAAACCAATAACCGAGATTCATCAAACGGAGAAGATCACAACCATCGTTGTTACCGAAGATGAATCGTCCTCCATTTCTGAAAGCACTGTCAGTACATCTCTTCCTACCGATACGGAGGTACAATCAATTTCATGAATGCGTTAATTCTTGTTTATCATCTCAATCAAAAAATTTAAATAGTCATATCTATTAATTAAAATTTTAATCATTTCAGGCTTTACACATGCAAATTTTTCCATAGAACTTCCCCAATTTCCAATTCCATGAACTAGTATATAAATAAAATTAGTTTTGATAGATTATGAATGAATGTTTGTGGAAATGGCGAATTGCAGATGTCGAAAATGGAGGATTACAAAGAAGGGAAGAGTTTGCTGGAGAGGTGTGATAAGCTACTTAACAGCATTGCAGAAATTACTACAACCGATTTGCAACCGAGTCCAGTATCCGTCCTCGATTCATCATTCTACAGAGACGAGCCGTCCCCTTCACCAATCGCGACAAAACGAAGCATCAACTTCAAAGGTACTCTCTCATATTTTGTACACTTGTATTTGTTGCACTCAACCGAACTCAATGACCGATATACTATTAGCATTGTGACGGCAGTTTAGTTCGCGGCATGTATATTATGCTAGATTTAGTTCTGTGTTCTGAACGCAATTTGAGCGATTGAAAACATTTCCCCGATTCTGAAAACAATTGGAGACAAGTCCAATCAGTAGTTGAGGTTAGCTGAACAAAACCCGTAAGTCAAGAGAATTATGCTGAAGTACCCGAAAATGGATGACCGGCCCTCACATTGCGCGTGGGTCCTGAGTGAATAAAATAATGTCCGACCCCCGAGATGTGTGTATTCGGTCATCCAAAATGTCAACCAGGATGTTAGTAGCATGGTTCCCGTCCGATTTTTATTTTGTCATTTGAATCCTCTAATTCGAGGTTTGTAGCATTGAATCATGACATTAGAATCTTTGGGCTGAGAACTTTTTGGGTCTGAAATTCGTTTTGCATTTGTAAGTGCAATCTTCAATGTAAAATCTATGATTTGATCTAGTTTGATAAATCCCGGTATTGAATCGTGTGTCAGATCAACAAGGTGAATCGGAAGAAGATATTTGGAGCCCGGATATTTCACCAATTCAGTCGAAATGCAAAGTTATATCAGAAGAATCTGATTTTTTCTACATTTCAGACATCCTCAGAGCTTCCCAGTTCCTCCCTGAGGACTCTGATATCTTTCTGTTACTAGAGAAGCAACAGTATCTCAATGGAAAAGATACGTCCAAAGTTTCGAGACTTCAAAGGAAGCTTGTTTTTGACACGATCGGTGAAATTCTTGGCCGGGACAGGCAGTTGCCTCCATGGAAGGCAGTTTCTTGGACGAATATTAGTACTGAACAGCCCTCCCTCGAAAAGATTTGGTCAGAATTCCAGACAATCCGGGAGCATGAATGTACTGGTGACTTGTTAGATATCATATGTGGCGTTCTAAAGAAAGACCTAGCCAGGGATACCATTAATGGTTGGGAAGATTGTCCGGTCGAGATGTCCGAGGCAGTTTTGGACATCGAACGACTCGTTTTCAAGGATTTGATTGGCGAAACAATTCAAGATCTCGCAACATTGGTTTGTAAAAGCACGTTATCGTTTACCTCTAGTAGGAAGTTGGTTTTCTAATGGATGTGCCGTTAATGATTACATCTAACTACTCGTATTCAAGGATTAGATCCAAGATTTCACTGCATTTGTAAGGCTTGCTTTCTGTCACATTACTTAGTACTACTGTTCGCTAGCTTTTAAAAAAGAGAGAGAGAGGTTGAGAATTTTTTTTTTCTTTTTCATGTTAGGTGCATGTCTGGAGGAAATCATGGTTTGTGGTGTGATTAAATAATTTAAGCAATTACATTTGGGTAAAGGAAAAGGTGATGGAGAAAGGACATGTTTTGGGACTAAAGTCCAAGTTTAATTTGTGTGATTGATGTTTTCAATTTATTCACTTTGGCCTTTCGCTCTGAAATTGACGCCACGTGGGATGATCACCAAATCAGTGGTTGACTATCATATTATTCAAAACTTGAATTGTAATTTTACATATTGGAGAATCTCGCAATGATATCACTCCCACCTAAATCGATAATTATCTATACTTTAAATAAGTGACATTCATATTTATTTAATTAATTTTTTCAACAATTTTCACATTAAATTCGAATTTTTTCTTTGCACGATTTTCTTAAATAAGTGACCATAATTAACTTTAATTCTGTATTTTATGGGACTCATAATTTTTTAATCACACATTCAGGGCTTGTTCGGTACGGCTTAAAATTCAATTAAAATTGAAAATATGTCCGTTATTGGGTCCCACCCGACTAATAAAAGTCAACAATAACGGTTAATTTTTCAATTTTAATCTCTACCGAACACGCCCTTAACTTTTATCAAAATTTATTAAAAAACTAATTTTTAACTACACCAAACAAAAGTTTAAATAAGGGAGCTATCACCTCTTAGCCACATAATCGACTATGAAACTTTTTCATTTTTTTCTTAAGCATAGTAATTGAATCAACTCCATGCTCTCCAACTACCTACTGGAGACATCCAACGAAATCGAAAGTAAGCAAAATTAAACTTTATTATTTACAAATTTAAGGTTAATCTTTATATTCACTTTCATTTAAGGTATTTTACTTTGTCCCTATTTGGTGTGGCTTATGATTTTGATTTAAAAAAAAATTAATTTAATAATTAATTTTAATTATAAATTTAATGAGACCCACAATTTTTTTTAATCAATTTTTCAACTATTCATTTCATTGAATTTCATTAAAATTTTGATTTTTAACTAGATGGCTTTTTCTTGAAAACAAATAAATTTAAATAAAATGAAACACCATTAACTAAAAAGGAAAAAGAAAAAAGAAATGAGTTTTACTATGTGTATAGACCTCGTGGCCCCCCTATCATGAAGGGTGTCAAGCAAAACTCGAAAGAAAGAATTTTTTTGTTTGTATAGAAAATTTACAGATACTCATATGGAGGTGGGCCTCATGTGCATTAAATATGGTAAGAGTTCACAAATCAGGTATTAATTTTGACAATTGTAAAAATCAGGTGTTAAGTTTCAAATTTGCAAAAATCAGGTATTTATTAATTAATTAATATTAATTAATTAAAAATTAATTTTTGGTCACAGTTTTTTTGCAGGTCACAGATTTTTTTAATAGTCATGTATAAGAAATTTTCTAGGTCAAAATTAATTCGTTGGTCACAGATCAAAATTTATAGGCCACACAGTCACAAATTTCCAAATTAGTTGGTCACAAATTTTTCACAGTCACACATTATATAATTTTTAGATCACAGATAACAAAATGATTGGTCACAGACTATAAAATTTTAAGGCCACATATTATATTTTTAGTCACAGAAAACCAAAATCACCATATTCTCCACCTGCACCACCGTCGACTACTACCACCATTGCTAACCCACCACACACCACATGAAGTAAATACAACCGCCATCCTACCTAGATCCACCACACCACCATCACCACACAACCTCACCAACACCACCCAAATCACCACTGCCAACAACCACCACCTGTGTTTTGAAGAAAAATCCAGCATAATCATTAATTTCAGTAGGAACATATGCATCTCGAGGAGGAAGATGAGCAAATTCAATTTCAGAAGTTGAGGTGTTAATTGATTCAATTAGTTGCTTACCCATAGCCTTACCATTGCTAATTGAATTCTTGTTGGCTGAATTGAACAATTGGAGCAAGATTGAAGCGTCAAAATGGTGAAAACCGAAGCTGTCGGACATTCTCTTCTCTGCAGCCACAAATTGGGTCAAATTCAGGTTGTTGGGAGTTAAATTGAGGTTGACCCATACTTGGGCAAGGTGCGTCTTGGGGAGGGGAAGAGGACCCAGTTGGTCCGCCACTGTGGGTCGTCCGGACGACGCTAGAAATTGCATTTTTCGAACCTGTTGGTTTCTTGTTCGCGACTGCAAATATTGCTGTGGTTAATTCCGTTTTGTGTGATGCTTTTTGGGATGAATTGTGAACATGGGGAGGGTCGTCTGGCTTTGGGGAGTTGGCCAGTGGTGGCCTGCCACAGTAGGCAGAGAGAGACAAGGGAGAGAGGGAAAGGAGGGAAAAAGGGATGAGGATGAAATGAAATTAGGGTTTGGGTGGTATAATTTTTAATTGCCTGAATTTTGATTAAAAAATTTTCACACCTGATTTTTGCACTTTGAAGTTTAAAGATCTGATCTATGTTATTTTCCCATTAAGAGGGTGTTTGGTAGAAATTAAAATCGGATTAAAATTGAAAAACTAGCCGTTATTGTTGACTTTTATTAGATGAGTGGGACCCAATAACGACTATATTTTCAATTTTAATTGAATTTTGAGCCGTACCAAACAGGCCCTAAATATTGTCAAAAAAAGGCTCCACCTATTTGTGTGTATTTTGTAGGCTATCTGTATGTTATTGTTATTTTTCTCTGTCCGCAGCATTCCTCTGAAAGAAATAGGAGTAGCATCGTGATGTGTAGAAACTGAGGATACCACTGCATCGCCCATCTTTTCAATTTATGGTCAGAAACATTATTTGTTGCAGGGTTTGTGCTTTTGGATCACAATCAATATTTTCTTTGATCTGTACAAATAATTCACCCAATTTTATTTCTTGTATTAATACATCGTACGTACAAGTCGGCCTCTATTTGTAATTCATGACTTCTCCAATGCTTCACGTGTAAAATCTATAACTATGTGGAACAAAGAAATGAATGGGCAGTTAAGGCTTGGCTTGCTAGTACAGTCTTAAGGATTAAAGCGTTGAATTAGTAGAGCTTTTTAGAACACTGATCATGATCATTTTAACTAAAATGTTCCGCGTGTCAGGCTTTGATGAAGGAAATAAATCGTGTGAATCATGTCATGGACGTATTGAAGAAAAATATTTAAACATGTTTAAATGCGTGAACAATACATGAACTTTATTTCATGTACTAAAATCATACATGAACTTAACTTTGTATCATTTATATATGAACTTACAATTTTTTTTCACGTTCATGCATGAATTAACTTTCGTCGATCAAAACTAAAATAATAATCCATATGACAAATAGAATGACACTTGACAAGTGCAAATGGAACATGAATTTTACTCCCTGATTCAAACTATACATGAACTTAACTTTGTATCATAATCATACACGAACCCACAAATTTGTATCTTATTTATACATGAATCAACTTCCATATGTTTAATGCATTTGTTTCTGACAATATCTATTATTTATTTAAATTACTTTTCTATTGAAGTATGTATATTAAAAGTGTCTATGTCCAAAGTTGATTGGACCTGAGCATAACACTTACCGCAAATACAGTGCCTATGAAAATGGTATGTTGGACACTTGACATTACCAAACCCATCATTCAAATTGCATTTTAGGAGATTTAATTTTAAAATAACATAATACACTTCTAAGATATTAGGGAACATTTTCTTCCATTCTCAAGTTACAAACATGAAGATTAGTAAGTGGTGTTCAAAGTGAATTTCTCGTTCAATTGAAGCATTTGGAAGGTAAATGTTTTAGTTTTTGAATATAATTGTTTGAAGTTTATTGAGCATTTTAAAGTTAATTCCATAAATAACATAGTAAGAATAAATGAAAAAATAATGTTACTTTTTTTCTTGAACGATCGAATATATTTAACATTACAAAACATTGAATAAAATCTACAATAATCGTGCACATGTTAATGACAAAATGCATAATTTGTTTGCTTAGAGAAGGCTCGATTTCGATCAATTTCTTCAACTCTGTTATTGTTCCCCCTCTGATGCTTATAATTTGGGAATAATTTAAACTTTTAGATTAAATGTTATAATAAAAAAAAAAGTTCTTTTGAATTGCGAAGTCATTGTATTTTTAAAATATACCCGTATAAAGTATAACATATGATTTCGACATCTGATAAAATTGAGTATTTTTTATCTATTATTATGATATGGATAATTATATTTACACCACGAATTTTGTTAAGCAATGAAAAACACGAAGTTTGAAAAGGAGTTTTTAAATGTTTGTAATATTTTAATACTTATTAATTCATTTATAAGTGTAATGGTTAAGGAATAAGTTTTACATAAAATAAAGGCTTATTAGGACAAAACGTCCCTACGTTTGATAGTTAGTGTGTAAAACGTCTCAACGTTTCATTTTTTTGCATTTTTGCCCCTATTTCAACGTTTCAGTGTGAAAAACATCCTTTTCACTATTTTTCAGTGTAAAATGACCATTATACCCTCAAATTTAAATAAAACAAATAAAATGAAAAGAAATATAAAAAATAAATTGTAATTATACTCCCAAACTTTTTAAAAGGTGCAAGTGAGTCCAAAAGCCTTACTAAAAGGGTTAAGCACAAAACGTCCCTACGTTTGACACTTAATGCGGAAAACGTCCCTATATTTCAAACATGTTTATATTTGCTCAATAACACAAAACGTCCCTACGTTTGACACTTATTGCGTAAAACGTCCTAACGTTTCATTTTTTTTACATTTTCGTCCTTATTTCAACGTTTCATTGCGGAAAACGTCATACCATCATATTTAAATAAAATAAAAAAGGAAAATAAAAATAAAAATAAAAATAAATTACAATTGTGCTCCCAAACTTTTCAAAAATTGCAAATGAGTTCAAAAATCTTATTAAAACATTCAAACTACCAGTCATTTCCTCCTCTCCCAACCTTATCCTCCCTCCACCACCTAAACCAGGATTGTAGATGGAGGTGTGATGGTTTGAAAGGTGGTGGGGTCTGATAGTTTAGGTGGTGGAGGGAGGATAAGGTTGAGGGAGGAGGAAAGGACTGGTAGTTTGAATGTTTTAATAAGATTTTTGAACTCATTTGCACTTTTTTAAAAGTTTGGGAGCACAATTGTAATTTATTTTTATTTTTATTTACCTTTTTTGTTTTATTTAAATATGATGGTATATTTGTCATTTTACATTGAAAAATAGTGAAAGTGACGTTTTCCGCAATGAAACGTTGAAATAAGGACGAAAATGTAAAAAAAAATGAAACGTAAGGACGTTTTACGCAATAAGTGTCAAACGTAGGGACGTTTTGTGTTATTGAGCAAATATAAACATGTTTGAAACATAGGGACGTTTTCCGCATTAAGTGTCAAACGTAGGGACGTTTTGTGCTTAACCCTTTTAATAAGGTTTTTGGACTCACTTGCACTTTTTAAAAAGTTTGGGAGTATAATTACAATTTATTTTTTATATTTCTTTTCATTTTATTTGTTTTATTTAAATTTGAGGGTATAATGGTCATTTTACACTGAAAAATAGTGAAAATGATGTTTTCCACACTGAAACGTTGAAATATGGGCAAAAATGCAAAAAAATGAAACGTTGGGACGTTTTGCACACTAACTATCAAACGTAGGGACGTTTTGTGCTAATAAGCCTAAAATAAATATAAAAACAAAAATTAGTATATAAAGTTTGGATGATTCTTAGTTAACCTTTTAAGATTGAATTTTAAATTTTAAAAGTTATGATCCCAGTAAATTCAACGGAATAATTTAATTGGACTAAAACTCGAATGAGCACACAAATTTCAAAATTGATGCTCATACGAGTCCCCGTATAGCGAGGTTTATTGACAGGTAAATCAGACATCGAATCAGGGGCGGACCGAGACCATTTTACTTGTGGGGTAAAAAATGAGAATTCAAAAATGTTTATGTAAAAAAAAAAAATAATAATAATAAAAAAAAATTTGTGGGGTCATTTGACCCCACATGACCCCATGTGGGTCCGCCAGTGCATCGAATAAATATAAAAATGCAAAACAATATATAAGAATTTATGTTGCTAATTTTAAAATTGTTGATATTTTAAAATGGAATCTCAAATTCTACTTATAATTAAATCATTCTAGTACAACTAAACTCTTGTTCGATAGTTATTATTTTGAAAAAATAATGGTTCGAATAGTGATTTTTAAAAGAATGCGTGTTTAAAAAGTAGGGAAATAATTAAAGTTTACTTGTTAGAAAAAGAGTTTTCGAATAATTGTTTGGGCTAACTTAATTATTTCGATTTCAATTAATTTAAAAAAATGTTTATCCTCAAACTTGCATATAGTTGTAAGCTTAACCCAACACGTTCAAGGTCGAGGGACAAACTGTCTCTTTCTCCGAGGTTTTAATATAATCGTAATTTATACTCTTATCGTTGTGTTAATTTTTATTTTTATTTTTATATTGAGCATTATTTATCTGTATCAATCATCGCAACAATTTATCGCGATCAGGATTCAATTCAATTTCTCCTTCTGAAGTCCAAATCCCCCGAGGTATCCTCAAATTGATATTTAGGAGAATCTCTATAAGGAATTACAATGCTGAAATAGTTATTGTTATTGTTAGTTTTTAAATTTATCAGATTAAAAGTTTTTGCATCCGGATATATATATATATATAATTTTTTTGCTTGATTCGGTTTTGTAACTTTTGCAGTTGTGTTCCATTAATATTTTTGGATAAATGGCGAACAGGGTTCAGATCCGCACAAGCAGCTCAGCACTCATCGCCATGATTGCTGATGAGGTTACGATCTTATCGTTTTATGTATTTTCTGCTTTTACGATGGAAGTTGATGTATGCGATTTTTTACTTCATTGTTACGATGCTGTTGCCACTTCTAGTATGTTGCTAGTCATCCGTAAGAAGGCTTCTTTACCAATCAAATCTGCTTCATTCCAAATTGGATGCCAAATTTTAGTTGCTGTATGAAGGGTTGTCTGTCCCTACTATAGAACTGCAAAATAAACAGAGATGTTAATGGTCAAGGGAAGTGGTTCGGTGAGTTTTCGGGTAGAGGAGATTACAGTGAAGAACAAAAGGCATCACAAGAGGCGTGAGCTGTATAGCTCACAAATTGGTGGTACGTAATCCTATACAAATCTAGGAGTACTCCTTCCTTCATATCCATATAAGATTGGAGTAGGCCGGTCGAGGTCCTACGAGGTACCTAGTCCTCAGAGTACCCCCTGAGGTTGGATAAATATAGCCCTACGTAGCAGTCAATGACGTGCTATGTTTCCACAAGTCAAATTTGCTCTCATGTACTGACAATCTTTAGCTACTCTCTTTCTTAGTAGAATGTTCATAATTTCTATAGAATCAACCACCTTCAATCATATGTGAACCGGCTAACAAACTTCTTTATTAGCAAAACTGAACTCGAAATTATATTTTTGGGCATCATAAGAGAAATATTGTACGAAATTGAGAGAGCAGTGGTCTAAAAATTGGTGTAAAGAAATGGTAAACTAGAAGGCCCTAGTTATAGCTTTGGATGTGGTCATTCGTACAGGGATCCAAGGGTTATGTTTGGACCAGATAGCTAGTTTGAATGTGAATTCGTTGAGCCAATTGGTTAAAACTTTAAATAAATTTCTCATAATAATTAGATTTTATTTTAACCCAAGGCCAAGTTGGCTGGCGTAAATGGCAAGCACATGTTGGGAATTGTCCAAACTCACCATAAGGCAGTTCATGTCCCCTTCCAAATGCTTTATGTCCCCGAACTTGGTCCCAATCATTAGATTAATAATCCCATTTTCTTCACAACCATTGTGGGATCTTCTCATTCTTTTTATTATTCCTTTCCTTTATTCTTCCCTTTTTTCAAATGATGAAGACAAGAGAGAAGGAATGAAGACAACGACTATTTCACTTCACACTTCAGGCTTCCAACACCAACAGTTGTCTTCCTTCGTTGGATTTTTTTTCTTTAGAAGGTAGAAGGAAAAGGGAAGAAGAAGAAAGTAAGAAGAAAGGGTAGATTCTCACATTGGTTGAAAATGAAAAACAAATGAATTATTAATTCATGGTTTGCAAATTCGGTTTGGGCCTCATGACATCTAAGTTTCGGGAATGGAGAAGACTTACCTCTTGGTGGGTTTGGGCAATACTCGACATTTTGTTTCGTCACCCTTTGACTTAGCTCGGCCCATGATCCAATTACGGGTTTGTGTTTAATTAAAAAATTGATATAAAGTTTTCATTAGAAATTTTATTAAAGTTTTTACCCATTTTCTTTTGCTGAGTGGCTCAGCAAATTTAAAATTTAGTCTTGCCGAAGTGATGGTAAAAGAAAATAAAATCCAATCAAACCTGAGTTTTGTGACTCACCCAGACTCGTAAGTGTTACCACTGCAAGAAGCTGCTCCAAACATTTTGTCCCTTCAATTTAAATTCAAAATTTGTGATTGTTGGAGGAAGCCCCCTTGTCCAGTTTCCCAAGCAGCGTGTCCCTACAGCTGAAATGTCATCTCTTTCATAATAGAGACAACCTTTCATCTAATAATCTCGCCACTTTGTCCAGACAACACTTTCAAAGGGTTGTGGCCATTGAACGAATGGTCACATCTTAGGCTATAGATATGGACATTTTTGGTTGCCATTTAAACACATCAGTTTAATATATTTTATCCCTCAATTGTGCAAAAAAAAGAAAAAAATTCCTTTCTGTTTCTGTCAAACTAATCCTTCCAAGTTCCACAAAAACCATGAGTTCTGTTCTATTGGTTCCACTGTCATCGTGGTGCTATTTCACTTGGAATGATGCATTCTGTTTTAGGAGGTAATTTATTAAGATTCTAACCGTAGAGGGAGCAAATTTATCGTAAGGACACACTACAAAGTCGTCGGATGTTGCGTTTTTTTCTATCGCAAATGTACGATATTATAACAAGTAGTAAAGTGGACCTTTGAGTCCGGATATCGTTCCCACGAGAACTAAACTTTTAGTACTTAATATATTTTTTTTACCACTACTTGACAAAAATAGCAAATAAAACGATGAGTGTTGTGAGAATAGATTTTCCTAAATCAATTAAATACCTAAGACTATGGAAATGAAAGCAATGTGAATTATGATGCATGCCAAACACAAATGATTGAGGTTTCACGTATATAGTATGTACTAGGGCAAAACAACTTCACTTATTGGTCATCTTAGTTCCAAACTCAAGATTTTAGCCTAATGTAGTGTTCGGTCGAATTCTCCTACGGTATTCAACTTACCCCTCTCGAGTTCTCGTTGAGCCTATTCAACTAATTCAATTCCATATCTCTATGCGAATTACCCTTAGTTAAACGAGTTATGTCACTAGGAATTCATATAACGACCGCAGCACTTAGTATAGGTATCTCTACACGTTATACCTTGTTACCGGATTTTATTACACGTTCTAAGTCTCGAATTCACCTCTCGATTCTTAAGAAACTCAATAGATTATTAAATTAGTGGCCAAATAATTTAAAGCATTGCATTCATAACAAAATCAAGACATAAAATAATAAAAACTCAGAAATTGTCTCAATAAGTTACATTGTTTGCCCTAATAGAAAATTTAGCTACTTATAATCAAAACAAATAAATAAATAACAAAATTTGAATACATCACCGAATTTAAATAATACAAAAATTGAAAAAGGATTAGTTCTTGCACCAGATCTCTTTCCACTTCCAATCCCTTGATTTAGCTTGAATCTTTGATGTAATTCTTCGCGTGAAATTGTCTTCAAACTTGTTTTTTTCTCTTTATTTTTCAAGGTGTGGAACCCCTATTTCGTGCCTTCCCCAATCTATTTATAGTTCCTCACATTCATGGCCAAGTTGGAGACTCATTCATGGGCTTTTCGTAGCAAAAAAAAAAAAAACAAAACCTAATTTTTACGACGCAGCACCAAGGAGCGAGAAGGCAGCGCCTAGGCGCTGCGAATTCTTCTCAGGCAGCGCCTAAGCGCTGTAATTCTGTTGATCTTCTGCTGGTGCAGCGTTTGGCAGCGCCTAAGCGCTGTAATTCTGTTAATTTTTTTCTTTCATTGCTTTACATCCTTTTTTTTATCATTTTATCATTCCTTCAACCAAAACACTAGCAAACGCATTAAATTCGTTCTATAATTAACACATGAAGCAACCAAATGAAGCTAGAATGGTACGGAACTCATGTGTAAAGCACACTCATCATTGGACTTAAAAATAAGTTCGAATTTAATTTGTTTACTTGTTTGAAATGGCTAGTGCATTTTCTGCTATTGGAGTTAGATGATTGGTGCAACCTCTCATCGTATGCTTGTCCTTTTAGTTCTTCATATTTGGCTCTTCGTGTCATTAGTTTTCATTATAATTTATTTTTTGAAAAATGAATTTTACTATTAGGAGATATGGATTTTATGTTATTTTCTTCGCTTTATTTATTTACTTTTTGGGTGGGGCTTTTGGATCGACGGATTTTCTTGTTTTTGTGTTGGATCTTTTTTGTATTTAAAAAGAGTTAGATGATATCCTGGATACAACAAAAACGGATATACATCCTTTACATGATTAATGGATGCTAGGATCTCTAATTTCCAACATACTTGTCCAGTGTACAGCTTCAGTTTAGCCATCTTATTAAAAATGGATCCTGCTATGATCATGCGATTGAGCCATTGTTACTTGTTTTTGAATGAAACTAAAAAAGTTATTCGGTCATTGCCTAGACTTATGTTCACCTTTCTTTTATAGTACATTTTAATACGCCTTCCATTTTCTTTGGTTTCCTACTTCTCTTGGTAACAATTTTCGAAAAATTGAGCCAACATAAACATTATCAAGGACCAGGCAAATATATATCATAGTGAAGATAATAGTAGAAGATATTTTGGAATCTAGTTGAGATTGTAAAGAAAAGGTCACTTAAAATCATGCATAAGCATACAGATCTCTAGAAATCATGGTCAAAGGGAATTTAAAATTTTCTAGCCTTTTGAGGTGTATTCTCCTTTCTAAGAACTCATAATCATGAGCTTTTCCGGACCCTTTGTTTCTAAAAATTCTTCAAGAGTTATATAGCCCCTATTTGAGCTCCATTATAGTCAGGTTTTGGGGAAAAAAGTATTTTTTAATAGTACTTTTTGAAGAACATGTGGTTAAAAAACAAGAGATTTTTTTGGGTTTATAATATTTTGGAGAATGTGGTTGAAAAGATTTTTTATGATCACTGTATGTGGATGAATCTCATTGCCAAAGTGTTACCAAAATTCTTTAGTTTTTCTGCTAAACGCTCTTCTTCTGGAAAACTAACACAATTAAGTACTTATTATTGTGCGTATACAAATCATGTGGTATTAAATTTTATAAAGAACAGATTCGGCCTATCTCTTGTCTTGTTATACATTCATCAATGATGCTTTAAGATGGGGCATTGTTGTTCTTTGCCCTTATAATTAATTTTACTGATGACTTGCTTGTTAATGTAGGATACAATTACTGGATTTTTGCTGTCTGGAGTTGGTAATGTTGATTTGAGGAGGAAAACAAATTATCTTATTGTGGACTCAAGTATGCTTTCTTTGCAGTTTTTCTGTAGTTCTTTCTTTTTTATTATCTCAAACTTCCAATGATATATTACAGAGATGGATCAGACCAATTCCAGAATTTCCTTTCCTTCCATATAGCTTCAAGTATTGAAACAAATCACCTGTACTTAGAAGTCGTAAAATAGTTGTTTCAGGTTTCAAGTAAATGTTGATTCCCCTCTTTTTTCTGACTTGCTCTTGAATGAAACCACCTTACACTATAACAGCTCGTTATAGGACTTGACCAAACATCTCACTTTTAGAAACTAAATTAAAGCCCTGAGAACGAGGCGTACAGTATACAACATCTAGCTTAAAGTTTATACTATACGCACTAATACTTTCTTGAAAAAACATAATTTGTGTTGTTGTGGGGTTGTGCATATTGGTGGAATGTTCTACAGGTACTTATTTTAGGTTTTGTTATTCATGAGTTGTATCTGCCTAGCATCATGGCCCAACTAGGTAAAAAAGTTGGCGTTTGAGCCAGGCTAACTTTACTAAAACTCTAGTTTGTCCCACACAGGTAATTTCCTGGTCTACATGTTTATTGTGTTCTTTAGCTCCAAATCATTGCCTTGACCACGGTTATTTGAAGCTAGGGGTGGGCGCGGGGCGGTTCGGTTCCCTTTTTTTCGGTTCCAAAAATTTTCTGGTATTTAGTAAATGGAATCGTCGGTTCCAAATATAATTTTGGAACCGTTCGGGTTCGGTTCTGTTCGGTTCCGTACTATAATTAAATTTTTTAACATTTAAAATAATACTACATAAATACACCTGAAAGTAGATACTAATATTAATAACAAAAAGTAGATATAAATACCAAGTTCAATCTTAATTTTTACAAATTAACGTAATCTAATTTAATAACATATAAATAATAAGTTGTCAAATACAAATACGAAAAAGTAAATATTACTAATAAAACTTCGATAATTCATATCAATAATTCATTTTTTCAAACATTCAAGTCTACATAAAAATGAAATATAAATTAGAAGTAATAAAGATAAAATATTTTAAAGTATTGATAATACTTACCAACTATTTAATGTAATAATCAGTTGCTTGACTTTCCATACTAACTATAAAGAGACTATATAAGAAAAAATTGAAAAAAACACAACTAACAAGCATAAATAAACTCTAAATTGTTCAAGTAATAAGATTTAATAAGAAAAAATTATTAATTTATTTAGAAAAAATAAAAGAAATTGATTTATCCAATATAAAAAAAAAAAATTGGGTTCTTATTCGGTTCTTTGGTTCTGGGTCTAGAACCGAGAACCAAACCAAACCATTCGGTTCTCGATTCGGATACCCGTTCGGGTATTTCATTTAAAAAAACCCGCTCGATTCGGTTCGGTTCGGACATTTTGCCCCAACCCTATTTGAAGCTCAGGTAAAATCGCTGAGATTGTATAAGAAGCATGAATTACTAGATATTGTTTTGCAAACTTTGTGGTAATTTCTTGTTTCGGTTAGCTTTTGGAGTCCAAAATATTCCAGAGCTATTTGGAATGTTAGACATATCAGTCTTGTTACTTCTTTACCTCTGTAGCTGTATTAATGTTTCAGAAAGACAAAATTATTCACAATTATGGTTTTCCAGGCATAATCCATAAATTTAGTCCTGTTCATATTGAAAATTTGGTTTCTGTGATGATTTCATTACATTTGGACCATTGAAAGAGGGGAAACAATATAACTTTTTCAAGAGTGAAATGCTAACAATTAGCTTTCTGTAATGCAAGTTGTCAAAAACAAGAACCCTTAAATTTATTTTCTAGCCAAATGTGTAATGTGCTTACTCTTGGCTTACTGAGGATTCCTGGTTTTGGTTCAGAAACTACGGTGAAACAGATTGAAGATGCTTTCAAAGAATTCACAACAAGGGAAGACATTGCAATAGTGTTAATCAGCCAATACGTAAGTTTTTTGCTTTATGTTGCTGCATCTTTATTTATCCTGTTTTATCATTTAAATTGATGAAGTGATTTTGAGAAGATGATACCAGCTAATGTGTCTCAGATGGAAAAAAAAATATACTTGATCATGCATGTGCGCAATCTGAACCAGGATGTATAATAGTTGGCAATTGTTATATCAAAGTAAAATTGGGAATAACATTGTTCATCGAGTAGGGATCGTGATGATATGTATTAATATGCTACCTATTATGCAAAATTTTCAAAAATAATGGTCTAGCTATAAATTAAATTTTTAGTAAATTTTGATGTTGAAATTTTGATAAAAATTGTGGATCCCATGAAATGTGTGGTTGAAAATGAACTTTAGAAAATGGGGGCCAAATAGGAGTTTAATGCCATAGATTCTATGCTTCATACTACCACTTGTTACTTGATGCATGTCCAAGTTTAGGGTGGATAGGTTGAAAATTTGTAATTTCCGTCATTGTAGTTCCGCGAGAATCTTTGATTTTAATACATAATACATTGTTAGTTATCATATACAGCTAAAAGGTTGAACCAATTCTTCGATTTCAGGTTGCAAACATGATAAGGTTTCTAGTTGATAGCTATAACAAGCCTATTCCAGCAATTTTGGAAATCCCGTCCAAGGACCATCCATATGATCCTGCACACGACTCTGTTCTTTCGCGAGTGAAGTACCTCTTCTCAACTGAGTCGGTGGCATCTGGAAGGCGTTGAATTGTTCCAGAGAATTATACATGTCACTGTTCCTTGACATGCTGCTGTTGCCTTCTTTGTGTATTTTTTGAGTCAACGACAACTAGTTTTATTGCACTTAAAAAGTTATTTGTTTCATTATTTATTTTTTGTCCTGGATGAAGTATTGTTTGAACGTGGAAGATAATCTTTACTTTAGAGTTTAGATTGTGTTCCATCAGTTGAAAAACACTTGGTGGGAGTTTCTGCTTTGGAAATAAATGTTAAACACGCTTGCTTTTGATCTCTTTCACCTCTCAACAACGGGTAAGTCAAACTTTATTCAAAATTTTATTTGGGTTTGAATTAGATATAATTTCAGCTAGTTAAATTTGACTAACGAAAACATTGAAGTCTAGAGCACAGAAAAGTTGTTGATGGGACTTGCATCACAATTAGTCCATATTTAGTAGAGAATTTTTTGTGAAAGTGATTTTTTTTTTAAGAATGTATGATTAAAAAATAAAAAATAAAAAAGTTACGAAGTCCTGCACAAAATTATTTTATTAAGAGAATATGTTATTAAAAATATTTTCGAGGAAAAATAAATTTTAAAAAATGGGGATCACATAGGGGCTTTATGATGCGATGTTGAATCGATGAATAGTGATTGAAAACTAAAAACTAAAGAAAATGGGAAGGGAAGGGTTTCTCCATCTCTTCTAGGTGTATTAAATTTTTTAGAAATTAAATGTGGTTTAAAATTTCCTAAAAATGCAATATAAATGACTTGGTTTGATAATGTCAAGTATCTAGCATACTATTTTCAAGAAGAACAACATATAATTTTCAATACAAAGATAAAGAAAGAAAGCTCATGTATGATTTTGACTTAGGCGTAAAGTTCATGTACCATTCCTGTAATTAACTTGTTATGCGGCTGTCATGTCATTGTCACGTAAACATCCCGCTTGTCATTTTGATCATTCATTGAGTTTTGACCGACAAAAAATAAATTATATATAGGTGGAATACAAATTTATAAACGCACGTATAATTTTAATACAAGATTAAGCCTCTGATTGGAGCACATTTTCAGTTCATTTGAAGAAAAAATATGATCATTAGCTGTCAAATTTGGGTCCCACCTATGAGATGAAGGTAAAAAAAATGGCTTCCTTTTCATTTTCAACGGTTATTTTTTTCATTTTTTTTGAATTAAAAATGTGCCCCAAACAGGACATAAGATTAAATTTTTTTCATACTTTTAATTGTACGTTATCCAAAAGAATCACTGTTCAAAATATTATTTTTTTAAAATAATGGTCATGAATAAATGATTTAAGTTAATAAGAGTCGGGATTAAAGCTACTACGCAAGCATGACGAATTGTGCATTTATCGGGGTGTATATATACACGATAACGTACTTCACATCTTCCAAAAATCCTAACCACTAGATAGAATTTTGGAGTTTAAACTCGTTAACTCACCTATCTATAACCCAGACCCAGTTAACTCAACCAACTCGCCGACGATGGCAAACCACCCAGGGGAGGACCCTTCCGACGATTTTCTCGAGCAAATCCTGGGGTTTCCGACGTACGGGGTAGCCGATAATAACTTGGCGGGAAATGATGCGGCTAGCTTGGCAGGAGCTCCGGCTTCGATGATGCTCCAGCTCGGCTTGGGTGACGGTTCGGATCACCTAGGCGGCGTCGGAGTCGGCGCATTCCATCACGGTGGCGTGGATGCTGGCGGTGGCTTTCCATTAGGATTAAGCTTGGAACAAGGAAGCTTAGGAAGGGGAGGGTTTATGAAAATGGACGACGCGTCGGGGAGTGGGAATAGATTCCGTGAAGATATTGTTGATCCCAGAGCGCCCCCTTCTGTTAAAGCGGTATAATTTCAGTATATTTATAGATTTTTAGCTAATATAAGTGATTCTAAATTTAGCTTAATTGAAATATTATGAATACATGTGACTCGAATTAGTTTTTGGACGAGATGGTTAACACAGTGTTTATATGAAAAATTATGCACAAGTCAATCAACTGGTTGATCGTGAATTCCCATGATCCTTGTCTATGAAGCTAAGAATTTAAGCTTTAACATGAGTTGGTTAACATAAAGAAATGACATTTTAAACGAGTAAAGGGCTTAATATTATGATTTTAATGATCTTTATATAATCCGTTTTAACTGTGGGGTCTTCTTTATCGAGATTGATACTGAAAATTCGGAACATAAAATGGCAGTTGCTATTTTTAGCCAGCACTTCTTCTTTTTGGATGTGTATTCAGTGATAGGATGGAATTTTGCCCCCCAACCCTTTGTTTCTGTAGGGTTTTCATGGATCACCTATGTCGACTAGGGTACCTTCAATGCCGAATCCACCTGCAATGCGCCCAAGGGTACGTGCTAGACGAGGACAAGCTACAGATCCGCACAGCATAGCTGAGAGGGTATGCTTCTTTGAATTTTCTGTTTGTAGAATTTGTTGTGGAATGCTTATTTTCATGGATTTGTATCATGTACTATGGGTTGTTTCGTGGTTTAGGGATCTTAAACTTACGGGATTTCCCTAGTTAAAATTAGGAAGAGGAAATAACAACATAAAACCTTCAGCGAACAGTGATTGACAGAAGTCAGTTTTTAATGAATTTTCATATAAGAGTGAAACAATTGTTTGGTAGTTATGTTCTAGTTATTCTTTGTCTGTTGGGATAGATGATCTTCTCTTCCCAGTCATTTTATTCAAAACTGATGATTAAAGGGTCTGAATTATATGTTGTATATGTTATTGGAGGAAGTGAAAATGCATATACGATTATGTTGAAAATATAATACGACCATAAATTTTGATGCAAAGGCTGAAGGCTGTTTCACTCATTTTACAGTCACTCCCATCTTATGTTTTCTTTCTTTATTACAGTTGCGCAGAGAAAGAATAGCTGAAAGAGTAAGAGCATTGCAAGAGTTGGTTCCCGGTGTTAGCAAGGTCTGTATTTTCTTGTACAATCTGGTATACTAAAGTGGTGCAGTAAAATTCTCGTTGTTCAGTTTGGGATGAAAGGAACCAGATTTTCTAGTATTTAGACAAGATTTGAAGCATCAAGGTTTCATATGCTGCATTATTGATAAAACCAGGAAGTTCTAAATATCTGTTCATTTAAAAACTATATATCTTCCCTAACTTATTTTTTGTGCTTCCTTTCTCTCCCACTACAAAGCATGATCCTCATCTCAGATGCATAAATATGAAGATGGAGAGAGAAGTTATCCTCATTTAGTTTGATTGATATCTATACAAATGCTTGGTTTTCTTTTTATGAAAGATCACGTTTCTTAAACTTTCAAGTATGATTTATCAAGCATCAGCATCTGGGTAATGCATATCCAGTATCAAATGGATATGCATGTCATATTTTCAAAGATGAGCCTATACATTCTTGATCTGGGAAGGAGGTATTGTGACTTCTGCCCTCACTATATGTCCGTTGGTAATCTAACATCAAAATTTTCACACTAAAAAATCTTAATTCAATCTTATATATTATAACACAAGTAAATACTCCACAAAATGACCTGCCAAAGCATGCATAGTCAATCGTCTATAACATCAATATTGATTTTGATTTTGATTTTTATTTTTTTTGTGCAACACATTTAAAGGAGCACCTTCGATGTGCTAAGTTGCTCTATAATTTTCCATAGCCTGTCTTATTCTCAATTGCATTGGGATAACTGTCATTTGGTTATGTAAAGAGTCCTTTGTTCACATATTTCTGTTAAAACTTTTATGCAGACTGACAGAGCAGTGATGGTCGACGAGATTGTGGATTATGTGAAGTTCCTAAGACTTCAAGTGAAGGTAAACAAATATGAAGCTGCGCTGCATATATTTTAATTTGTGCAGTTGTTATTCCTGTAAAATTCAGTATATCTCATTAAAGAGTAAAGCAGGGTACTCCATATTTAAGATGCTAAAATATATTGTGGTTTCACATCTTACAATATGCATATGGTTTCATGCACCGTTGCTGATTTCATTAATTGTTGAAGCATTTTTATGAATTTAGAACCAATGCCCAAATAGCATGTGGGGAACATAAACCTGCTGGCATTTGTAGGCAGACTTCTTTTCTTTTATCATATTTATGGTCATCTTGAACCTTAATCATAATCTGAATCTCATATTCGAATGCTTTTACCTTAACCCTGTAGTCTTTACATATTTTTGTTTTAGGGGAGTTATTGTTGTTGGATTATTGTGTTTGGTTTTGAAGTTCTACAACCCCGTCTTTTGGCTGAAAATATCTTCTAAAAGTTTATCTAAATTCTAGGACTTTGAGGCATGATGCTGGCCCCTTAATAAACACTGGAAATGTTAGAAATCATTTGATTTTGCCTTTGGATGCAACAAGATTTCTCTGCTGACATCCCTTCATTTCGAGAAACGGAGTGTCTAAAATCAGCTTTAAAGAATTTCTTGCACCGATGAATATCACACACATTCCTGCTTATTTAAACCATCAACCTTGCAGGTGTTGAGCATGAGTAGATTGGGAGGAGCTGGTGCGGTGGCACCTCTTGTGGCAGATACCCCCATATCATCAATAGAGGTGCTAAAGAAGGATCCAATACAGATTTTTTGTGCAGCAGTGCTCACATTATTTACTCATGCATTCTTTCTTTGGGGTTTATTTTTTGAAGGAAGAAAGCGGTGAAGGTGGAGAAACCCGGCCAGCCTGGGAGAAGTTGTCGAATGAGGGCACAGAACGACAGGTTGCTAAGCTTATGGAAGAAAATGTTGGGGCAGCCATGCAGTTTCTTCAATCCAAGGCACTCTGCGTCATGCCTATCTCTCTTGCTTCCGCAATCTACCACACTCAACCTCCAGACACTACCACACTTGTGAAGCCTGAAACGAATCCCATGTAACAGTTCTCCACAACTACATACATCCTTAGTCGCATCCCACCTAGAATTTCTCCTCGTCAATCCTCAAAACAAGTCACATCTTACCTAAAATCCCTCACAAGTCGATCTTTACAATTCAACCCTCACAAGATTTATTTTCAAATGATTTCAAAGTAGGATTCCACTGTACCAATCTTCTTTACAGGTTTATTCAAGACGGTATGATGTCATTGTGTAAAATAATGGAAATGTACCCTTCATGTCATTTCTATATTCATATGGAGGGAAGAAAATGTCAAGATTTTATTGATATGCTGTGACTTTTCCTGTCAATGGTGGGACATGGAACTTTTCCTATGGATGGTGCGGCTGAGGCACTCGTTGGCTAGTGGATTTTGGGACCCATGAAAAGAGTATGCGTGTGACGTATTGTAATTGTATTTATATTTTTAGTACTAGTGGGATAGGTAGAATTGACTAAGGTTACTTTTGTTCCCCGAAAGTTGAATTTAGTGTCGAATAGAAATCAATTAATTGCATCAAATATTTTGACTTTCTCCACTCCCCTTTTATCATTATTGCTGCAAGATTATTGTGGGAAATTGCTCGAAGACAGTTGGATGGTAGGAAAAAAAGGGTCTTTTAAACTTTTTAATTCATCTTATGAAGACACCTTTGACTTCTTGATTCTAACATTCACCGTCTTCCCTTTAAACCATATCCCACCCGAGCCTTTTCTGGTGCGCCCCGCCTCAATTACCTCGACTCGACAGACCCTGAAGTTGCTTAGAGAAAGTGAGCAACAATTCCTAATGGTGTTTACGAGCTCATTGGCTATAGCCTCGTTAAATGATTATGGGAATCTATTATTGATTAAAAGTATGGGAATCTATTATAGTATGAGGCGGGTAAGTTACGCTAAATGAATAACACACATCAGAAGTCACAAGATGCATTCGACCTGAATCATATTAATTGACTGGAAAAACCCAACAAAAAAGAGGATCTCGAAATTTAATAAAAGTAATTGGCAGCTTACAACCAATGGGAGTGCTCTCAGCTTCAGAATTTTCATTTTAGGGACGACAATCACAAAAGAAGTTAACTAGTTCAGCAGGCATCCAGATCCCGGCATGGAGGAGCCTTAGGCTCGCTTAACAGTGTTGTGTTCCCACCTTCTGGTCCAGAATTGATACGATTTGGGTTTTGTGTGCCCCGCTGAAATATTTAGTTCATAGAAATCAAAAAACAATTTTTTTGAAAATTTTAATAATCACTCAATATGCTAAACTTAGTTGCATTACCGGAGGCTTTTCCCCTCTTCTCAGAGCCTCGACAATTTCCAAAACTCGCTTCGGAGTGACATCTTCCTGAAATAGTTGAGAGACATGAGAGTTCGTTTTTGTAATTTGCTGTAAAAGATTAAATCTGACATCAACGTAGATATACTTGACCACAGAAAACTATGTATGACATGAACTTACATAATAATTATAGGAATATCCTTCAGATCCATTGGAATAGTCAGCTACTGTAATCATAGGAGCATTTACACAACATCCCTATTGAAATCCAACAACAAAAAATTACATCATATATATCATATAAGCTCAACTTCTGAGACACATTATAACGTTGTATATAAATCTTAACCGTGCGAAAGTAAACAGTAACCATATGGTGTCTGAAAGAAACAGACACGAGACTTCAAGATTCAAAGAAGTGCATATATCAACATGCATCTACAGTACCACAAACAACTCCGTGTTATTAATTGACGACAGGTAGCAATGAAAATATTGTCATAAATTTTTAAGCAGCTTATCTTTGTGATTGCAATGGTTGTTGATAAGTGTAATTTTTATACTTATTCGAGGCTCTAAATTATGATATTTTATTGTCTTTTGAATAAAATTCTACCTAATTTATGTTAAAGTTGTATTTTCTAGGTAAAACTTTGTGTTTAATGAAGAATTGAAAAAAAGAATGCAAAATAGCCAAAAAATGGAAAAATTCATAGTACGAGGACTAAATTGGCATGAGCTGCACAAATAAATTTATTTTAAGGATTAACTTGCATTACATGAAAGTTTTTGGGCTTGGAAAGAAGAGTACATTTAATTTGGAATTGGAATTTTATTGGGCCTCAAATTGGACTAGACATTGGCTGCTGGGAATTAGGGGATATATATACCACATACACACAGGAAAAGGGACGGTTTGGACGGCGGCTTGATATATTATATATACATTGGGGCTGAATTAATATAGAGGGGATATATACACCACGCAGGCGGCTGAAACTGGGAGAAAAACTGAGGCAGAAATATATTTATATTCACGCAACACACACAGCCGGCAGCAAAGTGGAGAATTGGGCTGAATTAATATATACACACACACAAACGGCAGCTGAACTTTGGAGAAGTTGAGGCAGTTTTTGGTGGAAAATATATATAATAAACATATACACACACAGGAAAACACACAGAGAAAAAGAAAAAGAAAAGAAAAAGGAGAAGAAAAGTCCAACACGCACCGGCAGCTTCTGTGGAGATAAAAAAGGGGCTGAAATCATTACGCAGAGAGAAGAAATTGACTGAAGCTGGAGCAATAAATTGAAATTAATCACGTTTCGTCAATTTTTGGTAATGTCCTTCCACTTTTGCGTGTTTAATTTCAACGTTATGAGTGTCTAAATACTTTTATTGTTAGGATTGATGATGTAACTTAAGGTTTTTATTATAAGTTTAATTTCCAGATTTTTATGTCATTTTAATACTTGTTAATTAATTATTGTGTGCTTAATGCTATTATTTGTTTGCGCAACAATTAATTGATTTAGGTATAATATTGAGATCGAGAGGTGATGTATAATTCTAACTCGTACAATAATTAACATAGACATTATAAGAGATAATTATAAGCTGTGTGATCTTTGTTGAATTCCTATAGATAAATACGTTCATATGTATGTGAATTTATATAGAGATATAATAAATTTGGGTATATGAATAGGATTAGTGTTGCTTGAAAGATATCACTAATAAGTTAATTAGATCGTTAGCAGGTGTAAAGAGGTGGCTGAATAAATTGGAATTAAATGTATGATAAATAACCTAAGTGAAATTGTAAATCCTATCTATCCAATCACATAATCTTTTCTACAGTTTTAATTTGAGTTCGTTATTTTTAATTAATTGTTTGTTATTTTATTTATTAGAACTTCATTTAGAAAACATAATTTGATTTGATCATTAGTTACTATTTTAATTTAAATTGAAGTTGGGTTAGTTTAAAAATTTATAGTAGATAGTAGTATCTATGAGACGATATTCGAATTTAATAAATCCACTTTATTACTTGTCATGATCCGTACACTTGCGAAATTTCACGAACAGTTGTGCCACATCTTTCTTAGCAGTGCATATTACATCTCAATGAATTTTTTGAGACAGAAATTATGTTTTTTCATGACAGGTGACACTTAGAAGAATAGTGTTCCAATCTTTTGTGGAAGGCAGAAAGGAATATGTGAAGTCAGGATTAGCTATGCTGCTTTCTTCCCATATGCCATATCATGCTCCACCCTACATTTGCTCTAATGAGGCTCAGTTTTAATCCTAGTTATTCTATTACTAATCTTAGATGAGTAACCCCATAGCTGAGAACTATTCTACCACAATACCTGTCGCTAAGCATGACTATACGAAAAGTAAAATTTATATTCCTCTGCATCTATTGCTGGCCCAATGCACAGGAAAGTCAAGAACATCATAAGGCAGCCAGAAAAATATTGTTTTGGATCAAGAAATGAGGCTGTTAAGACTCACCATGCATTCCATTTCTCCAACAGAAAACAAGCCATCCTTGGTTACTTCTGCAAAACATGAATAACAATTCCCAATTGAAAAGAAATTTTTTTAAGGATCTTCCGATTTCCAAACTTAAAAGATCGTGGAAAACCAGAGAGGATTTTGTTATAAAGGACTGACCATTGCGCTTTACTCCAAGGTGTTCCAGCAATGCATCTTCAATTTCTCTAGAACCGCGTATCATGCAGGGTGTTGTACCACATACCAAAAGGTGGTACTTGCCAACCTGAAAGGCGAGTTCACCATGTAAGCTAAAGTTCGTGTAACAATGATTGGCCCATACAACATATTTCATGAATTTTATGTAGAATATCTCACCTTTGTTCGGTTAAACATTGAATAGAATGTTGCAACCTCATAAACACGAATTGGAGCAGCTTCAATAATCTTAGCAACCTTCGTTACAACAGGATAAATTACGTGAGTGTATAATCAAATGTACAGTAGTAAATTTTATTCATAAAAATACTGCACAGGAGCAATAGATATGGCACCACTTTTCAGAAATCATTGGATCAACATTGGACATGACATTGTTTATCACATTTCACAGTTTACACAAAATAACTATAATATGACTACAAAAATAGAGTGATCACAGGGACAACTAGCTCAATAGCTTATACTATTTTGGCAGGATAGTTATGAGCTAAGTTTACGTCTATTTGTCCAAAAAAATTTAGGGGAATATAGTTCAGCGTAACAGTTCTGATAAACCTCTTAGGGTCCATTTTGTATAGTTGTTGGGGGTAGAGCCTCTGAATCTATAGATTTCATCAGTAATGCTTCTTAAGAAAAGTTGTTTCTATAAAACACTGTTTGGTTGTCAATTCAAAGTGTTGTGAACATTAAATTAATAGTTTGGCAGCACACATGCTTTTAAATTGACTTGTCCATATTTCATAATAATATGACTAAAAATAATTCATTTATTATATTTCTCATCATTTTTTATAAATAATATTTAACATATAAAGAAACTAATATTTTAATTAAATTATCATGGCATAGTTATTTAATTTTAAATCATATTATTTAACACGAATATATTTGTCACTTTCATGTATAAAGTAAATCCAATGAAAACCAGTTAAAAAACAATTTATAAAATGTTGAAATAAAAGTTCAAATTTAACTTTATTTGTGTGGTTGAAGTGAATTTAATTTGAATTACGTAGAGTATTTTGAGAATGTAGGGAGATTTAAGTTTAGTTAATATTTTCTTCGAAGTTTATTGAAAAATTAATTTAAGGAGTTTCCAATTGTATCAAAAGATTCACAATTGTTCAGTTTACAAATTCAGGCTTACTCGAACATATATACACTTGTACGTAGAAAATTCATCAATCTCCAAGTACTTATTTCGTAAATTCACTGTTCATCTAAATTCACAAATTTTAAACTTATTTTGGATATGTTTGATATTTTTTTTATTTTTTTTTAATAGGTAATCACGTAAATTTTATAAATAAAAAATAAAAGATAATACACAAGGAGTGCATTATCATGTTAAACAAGATAGAAACGATAAGAAATTCGGCAACCCTTCTATCGGACTAACGGTTGCAGCCTTAAACCAACTATACAAAGTCAAGTAAAACAATTCTCTAAATTGCTCTGTCGTTCGTATTTGGTCTTCAAAGCATCTGCCATTTCTTTCTCTCCACACACACCAAGCGATGCATCCTGGAATGAGATCCCAAACAAGCCTGCTATTCTTATCTCGAAACTTTCTCTTCCATGCCCACACCACGTCCTTTATACGCTTTGGGAGCACCCAACTCATGTGTTGCGAGGCTAAAATATCATTCCACAACCAACGAACATCATCACAATGAATGAACAAATGATCGATCGTTTCTCCATCCTTCTTACACAAATAGTACCACTCCGTTATACAATAGTCCTTTCTTCGAAGATTATCCGCCGTTAACACCTGTCCCCTCACGACCGTCCACAATAAGAAAGCCACTCTTGAAGGTAATTTACTTTGCCAGACCATTTGCCAGGGGAATGAACTCTCAACAGGTTCCAATAAGGATCTGAAATAAGTACGAACAGAGAACAAACAATTCCGTGCCGCCCTCCACCTGCTACAGTCGTCTTCTCCAACCTAAATGTGCACCTCATACAGAGAAGCCAAAAACAATGCGTAATCATCCAGCTCCCAATCGTGTAAGCCCCTCCCGAAAGCAATGTTCCAACAAAGGTTCCCATTAGATATAGTCATAACATCACTCACCATAGCTGAGGACTCCATGGCAATGCGATGTAAAGAAGGAAAACGCACTTTTAATATCTGATCTCCGCACCAACAATCGTCACAAAATCTGACATTCGTACCGTTCCCCACCGCAAAAGCCAACCTATTCTGAAAATCGTTCCATCATTTCCTGATATACCTCCACAAGCTCATCCCATAAGAACCACGACCCTCACCCGAGCGCCACCCCCCCTCCAATACCCCAAATTTCTCCCCAATAATTTCTCTCCAAAAGCTTTCCCTCTCCATTCCAAATCGCCACAGCCACTTGCCCAACAAGGCCTTGTTATATAAAACAAGGCTCCTCAATCCAAGACCCCCCACCCTAACAGGGGAACAAACATCACTCCATTTGACCAGATGAAACTTCTTCTCTTCCCCCAACCCTGCCCAAAGAAAATCCCTCTGCAACTTCTCCAAAGTATTTGCCACTGCAACGGGAATAGGAAATAATGATAGAAAATAGGTTGGAAGGCTAGAAAGCGTGGACTTGATGAGCGTAAGACGGCCTCCTTTTGACAGATAAATACGCTTCTACCCCGCTAACCTCCTCTCCACCCTTTCAAGAATACCATTCCAGATTTGTTTACTTTTAAACTTCGCTCCTAATGGAAGCCCAAGATATGACATAGGCAATTGGACAATTCTACATTCGAGTATGGTCGCTAGTTCCTCCACATTAGCTACCTCTCCCACTGGAATAACCTCAGATTTGCCCAGATTTAACTTCAAACCAAAAACCGCTTCGAAACACAGAAGCAAGCGACACAGGTTCCTAAATTGCATATCGTCTGCATCATAGAAGATCAGTGTGTCGTCTGCAAATAACAAGTGGGAGACCTGTAAATGACCAACCGCAAAACCTCTTAACAAACCCTCCGTCGCAGCTTTCTCAATCATTCTACTGAATGCCTCTATCACAATAACAAACAACAAGGGGGACAACGGATCACCTTGCCTCAAACCTCTACTACTCCGGAAATAACCTTCAGGGTTACCATTGACTAAGACTGAGAACGAAACCGTAGAGATACAGAACTGAATCCACTTACACCACCTATCCCTGAATCCGCATCGCCTGAGCATATACATAAGAAATCCCCAGTTGACGTGATCATACGCCTTTTGAATATCAAGTTTACACAACATCCCTGGGGTCCCTTGACGTATTCTTGAGTCAATGCATTCATTCGCAATAAGAACTGAATCTAGGATCTGGCGCCCCTTCACAAAAGCATTCTGGAACTTAGACGCCACTTTTCCCAGAACCTCCTTTAATCTATTGGCCAAAACTTTAGCAATGATCTTGTAAACCCCACTGACTAAGCTAATAGGACGGTAATCCTTAACATCAGTCGCTCCCGGTTTCTTAGGAATAAGCACAATGAATGTGGCATTAAGACTTTTCATAAACCTTCCACGTTCGAAAAAATATTTTATTGTATCCATAATATCTGATCGCACCACCTCCCAACAAGCTTTATAGAATGAGAACGAGAACCCGTCCCGTCCAGGAGCCTTGTCATCATTCATATTAAACACCACATCCCTAACGTCATCTTCCTCAAATGGTCTCTCAACCCAACTAGCATCCTCGTCGGTGATAGTGAAGAAGTCCAGCCCCTCCAACTCAGGCCTCCACACAAACTGCTCTCGGTAAAGATTCTGATAGAATCTCACCTGCTGAGTCACAATATCTTGTGGATCCTCATACGTAACTCCATCAACCTCCAGCAGTGTAATAGAGTTATTGCGCCGGTTGGAATTAGAGACCCGATGAAAGAACTTAGTGCATTTGTCACCCTCCTTCAACCACAAGACCCTAAACTTTTGTCTCCAAGCAATCTCCTCCATCTCCATCAATTTTTCCAACTCTCCCCTTAGCCTTTCACGCCTCCCCCCTTCCTCCCCATCCAACCCTCGACTCTCCTCCTGCCTGTCCAACTCTCCTATATCTAACATACACTGATTTTTGCGAACGTTTATGTCTCCCACCACCTCCCCATTCCACTTCTTTAAATCCCCCTTCAAGGCTTTCAGTTTCTGGTGTAAAACATAACTAGGAGACCCCCTAAAATCATAAGAGGCCACCAAGTCCGAATTCGCTCTCCAAAACCTTTAACTTTTAACCACATCTTCTCAAATCTAAAAGGTCTTCTTCCACTACCCCTACTAATCTCAGCTAATGAAATAGGAAAATGGTCTGAGTACACTCTCCCCAATCTCCTCTGAGTGACATCAGGGAACTTAACCTCCCACTCACCACTAATCAGGAATCGATCTATCCGAGATTGAACAGGTATATTTCGACTGGATGACTAAGTAAACTCTCCCCCCATCATAGGCAGATCCACCAACATATTTTCCCTAATAAAATCCGAAAAATCCTCCATAGCCCCTGTTAATCTCCCTCCACTCGACCTCTCAGAAGGAAATCTAACCACATTAAAGTCACCCTCAATGCACACTGGTAAATTCCACCAAGCCATCATACCAGTCAGTTCATCCCAGAGGCCCCTTCTATGCACATTTGAATTAGGCCCATAAACTCCAATAAACATCCAATTAAATCTATCCCCAACATTATTGAAGGAAAGTGATAGAGAAAATAACCCTACACTAACCTCATTCATATCAAACACTCTAGTGTCCCACATGACAAGCACGCCTCCTGATGCCCCTGAAACTCCAAGAAACTGATACCCAACATGCTGTCCCCCCCATAAAGAACGCACAACAGCCCTCGAGATGACCTCTAACTTCGTCTCCTGTAAACAGACAAGATCGGCCCGCCATCCCCTTAACATGATCCGGATCCCCAACCTCTTCCCAACTTCGTTGAGCCCCCGTACATTCCAACTAATAATTTTTGAAATCATTTAAACTCTCGTTCATCCCTCCCCAACACCCCTTTCTTCGACACCCCGCTTTTAATATCGTAATTTATCGAACATTCGAGCCGCTTAAGCTCACAATCCCCTCTTCTTGATATTTTATTAAATAAGAAGGATAATATTGCAAATATAAAAGTTTCATTAAATGGACATTTCAGCTTCCAAGCTGAATGTAGAGCTTAAGGAGAAGCTCAAACATGGGAGCTTCTCTAAATCAGCTCAAAAAAACTTCTTTTGGGTCAACAGCAATTCTTTTACTACACCAAACACTTCCGTTATTTAATAAAAAGAGCTTTTGCTCCCAAAGTAGAGCTTTTGGGCTTTGAAAAATCCCTCCTAAAAACATTTAAGCAAGCATACAAATATTCTTGAGAAGCATATTGAATTCATGAATATAACACCACCGCAGAACAGGTATAATGCTCATTGCATACTGTCCATATAGCATAACAATCTGCAAAATTTTATTGTATAACAATCTGCATGACATTCATGTTATCAAAAACTGAAAGGCACAGAGAATATCCAAATGCAAATAACCATCCTACTTGCTTAATGAAGAGGAGAAATATACTATCTTCATTTATCTATTTAAAATTTGATAAGAGCCACCAAAACTATGTATAAATCCTCCCTCTTTGAAATTGGTTTCTCACAACTAGGTCTCCCACTCAACCTCCCTCTAGTACTTTTAATTAAGAAAAATTGTTCAAAATTTTCTGCTCAATGCCGATGTGCATACAAAATAAATTAAAATTGAGGGTACATGGCAATCATTTAACAGGCACCAATTAATAATCTAAAAATATCTAAAAATTAATAAAGTAATTAAATGGATTGAGTGAAAATCGCATGACAGTCAAACGCAGACATCAATAAAAGGAAAATTTCCCCACAAAATTATGCTTGCATGATCTAATTTATTCTCTCTAAGATGATAAAAGTTTTACTTTATCAAAAAGAGGGAAGGGATCAGATAATATCATAATAAGTTTCAGTCTTATCAAATAACGAACTTTTCTTTTAGCACATTGCAAGGTGTTCAAGATCTACCACACAGTGTACTCCACATTAAATTACTAAATTTTGAAAAAAGTTTTGTAATTTCTAGCTTGAATTACTCAGAAGTGTATCCCCTTTAGGCAGGTTAATAAGCATTGGTTGGCTAAAAATTCATCTCAATATCATTCAGGAGCAAATTTTGGCCTAATTAATGCCTTCCCTGTAAGGATATTTCATTGCACGAGTCTGCTGCTGGTTAATAGGTATCATCATGTTTCAAAAAATAAAGCGCACAGCCATACAAACTAAAGTAGACTAGATTTAGCACTCATGCTAGTTGAACGTTGATTATGCGTCAATGTGATTCAAGGTTTCACCTGGATACCCTACAAATGCTATCTTCAGATATAAAAGAAAAGAAAGAAAAAGGTAGTAAAAATGATGTCAGCTTACTGCATTCATTGCCGAAACAGGAAGCCACCCTCCATGTTGCTGTTGTGCAAGATCCAGTAATGGAATGACGGCAGATTGTTTGTAGTTGGACGGATAGTGAGATATTATTTCCTTAACCTGTGCAACACCAAAATTCAATGACTCTTAGTATACAAAATCTTAAAAGATCCAGTACCGAATATCTACAGATTGTTTCCTGATAATTAAAAAATATCTTCTTGCCGATGCGTAGATTCAAAATATGGTTGTCTTTTGAACAAAATTTACATGCATCAATTTATAAGTGAGTACCTGCTTATGAAGTGCAGACATTGACACAAGTTCTGTAGAAAATTGGAATGTGGAGACAGTGAGAATTTGGAATGTTATTGGTAGATTACATTTTGGTATTATCAGTCCAGATTACATCTAATGACAATTACTTTCAGTAGTAAAAAGCAAGGTAATGCATTTTCAAAATTCACTCTCAAATTCTTACTGTTATTTTTATCAAAATTTTCATTCCTTTATACAACTCACACTGGAAAGGTCCTGTAGTAAGATCGGTTAAGCTGTATTGTATACCAACAGGTCCTAGATGATGCGCTCCAGGGCTTGAGGATTCAATTCTGACTGTCTCATGTTACATGACATGTTTTTTGTTTTGGGTTGTCTTTAAAAAGACACTTTCCACACATTCCAATACTGAGATTTATTAAAAAATTGAGAAGAAAACGAGGACTATATACTAATACTCATTTAACAGTAAGTGATAGAAGAATTTGAAATCCGAAATAGTGATGGTGAGGAGTCAATCATAAAGGAACTTCCCCAAGTGGTGAGATGCCGAACAATGTGAGTTAGAGGATGAAGATTATGCCACTACAAGGCAGAACATCAAACACAATAAGTTTAATACAAGATTGAGACGAATATCAACCTCAATTTTTCGAATTTATGAGCTCATAGTGGCATCATTATGACATTATACAAAAAAAGTTGAGGAATTCACCATCACCTCCATAAAATATGACAAGTGGTTAGCTTTTCGTTACTCTAGACTTGTCAATTAGCCAAATCATGCTCAATAAAACCATAGAACCTAGTTTTTCTATCAAAGATAACAAGGGGATTAGGCCAATACAGAATGCCTTCCGTATCATCCCATTTATAATTTATTGGTCCATGCACTTGGGATTGAAAATTCTAAGAAAACCAAGGTTAGCCAGCAGTTCACGATTGAGAGCTTATCTCGCTTACATAAGGTAAAAACTGGACTTGTTAATAGATTAGCACACAGAATGATGCGAATCATTCAAATTGTTATTGTTATAAGGAAAACTGGAGCTGTTTGATGATCTCGATAGATGAATGCCGCTAACCTTTACTTTGTTTGTATCCGTGAATTCCCATGGAAGGTCTGGATTATTATCGGGAGAATCAATGTGCTGCATTAGAAAATACGACCAAACAAATTCTCATCAACGTTGGAAAAATTACAAACAAATGTAAACTAAAAAAATTATCAACTTACGTAGTTAAGAGCTGTTGAAAATGATCTCGAAGCCTGTATAATACACCGAAATTAATTCTATAGAAGTCGGGAAAAAATCAAAAGCAAAAATTAGAAAAAAAAAATAAAATAGAAATAGAAGACGACCTCAGGGATTCGGCAGAACGCTTGACGGATCTCACGGAGACGCTGGGCGGCGAGACGGCCGATCATTTTCGTCTTGAATTTTGACTGCTCTGTGTGAGGCTCTAAACTCAAATTCGGAAGTGCAGAGGGGCCGAGAGGGGGGAGAAGTGTCCAATGTTTACGGGGCGCGTAGTGCGCCCACGCGAGCTTGGTTTTTGGACGCGGGTTTTACACAAGACCACCAATAGGTTCACCGATAGGTTCGGCCCACTATATTATTTGGGCTCTATCCAGTGGCCTGAACTGACTTCAAGAATCTGTTTGATAGACAAATATGAAAATGAATTCTAATTTCATGTTAATTAAAAAATAAAAACTCACCAAATTCATAAAAATTTATTTTCCATGAAAACAAAGAAAATACAATTTAAAGTGATTGTACTTTAGAACTCGATTTTTATTTCCATGTTGCAATCAAACGGTTAAAATTGAATTTGTTTTCCTCGAACATCACATTTTCTATAGAATTCGTTGCAATCAAACAGACCTAAATGTTAAAAATTACCTTCAATAGGTTCGGCCCACTATATTATTTGGGCTCTATCCAGTGGCCTGCACTGACTTCAAGAGTCCGTTTGATAGACAAATATGGAAATAAATTATAATTCCATGTTAGTTGAAAAATAAAAACTCACCAAACTCATAGAAATTCATTTCCATAAAAACAAAGAAAATACAATTTAAAGTGATTATACCTTAAAATTCGATTTTCATTTTCACGTTGCAATCAAATAGTTAAAATTGAATTTGTTTTCCTCGAACGTCACATTTTCTATAGAATTCCTTGCAATCAAACATGCATAAATGTTAAAAATTACCTTCACATCTATTTTCTAACATTCTATTTCCAATAATCGAAGATTTTTTTTCATAAATGAGGACCCCACAATTGAAACAAACGCACACACTCTCTCTCTCTCATGTACAAATACAAATATAAATGCAAATTAAAATTAAAATATGGTGAATATTATAGATATAGGATTAATTTCACAAATGGTCACTGAAATTACCTGAAAATTTCAAAACGGTCACTGAAGTTTCAAAGTTTCAGAAACAGTCACTGAAGTTTGAAATTTCTTTCAAAACGGTCAATACAGATTTTTTGACCAAATTTGAGGCACTTTTTCGACAACTTCCGACCACCAAACTAGCCGATTTAGGATACCGTTGGAAAGCCCACGATGTCATCTGCAATTAACACTAAAAATCTCCCCAAAACTCCAAGTGATTCGGCCTGAATAAAGCCACGAAGTCGGCAACCGAAAATTGTGAAAATCTGCCCAGATTTTCAGATTTTTTGGGCAAGTTTGAGGCAATTTTTCGACAACTTTCGACCACCAAAACCTTCGATTTCGGATACCGTTAGAAAACCTACAATGTCATCTTCAATTACTATCAAAAATCTCTCCAAAACTCCAAGTGATTTGGTCGGAATAAACCCACAATGTTAGCTACCCAAACTGGGCAGATTTTCGGACTTTTTTGGTAGTTGAATTCGTGGGTTTATTCTGGCCGAATACCTTAAAATTATGAGGAGATTTTTTGTGATAATTGAAGAGGACATTGTGGGATTTCCAACGGTATCCGAAATTGAAGGTTTGGTGGTTGGAAGTTGTCAAAATATTGCCTCAAATTTGCCCAAAAAATCTGAAAATCTTGGCAGATTTTCACAATTTTCGGTTGCCGACTTCGTGGGTTTATTCAGGCAGAATCACTTGGAATTTTGGGGAGATTTTTTGTGGTAATTGAAGAGGACATCGTGGGCTTTCCAATGGTATCCGAAATCGGTGGTTTTGGTGGTCGGAAGTTGTCGAAAAATTGCCTCAAATTTGTCCAAAAAATCTGAAAATTCAGTGACCATTTTGAAAGAAATTTCAAACTTCAGTGACCGTTTCTGAAATTTTGAAACTTCAGTGACCGTTTTGAAATTTTCAGGTAACTTCAGTGACCATTTGTGAAATTAACCCTATAGATATAACTACTCATTTGTATGTTGAATTTATAGATAATTTGACAATTCTAGTTAGTAAAATTAATCTAAAAGATCATATTATGTCTTATACAACAGGATAAGAGTTAAAGGGAGTGATATGAGATTTTTTGGCTTAATGTAATTCTCTCAATAATCGTGTTTTATTTCGAAGAATCGTAATTTCACAACGTGTTCACAAAAATTGACGAGGTTTAACGGGTGGGCATCCGATATGAAGTGGAAGGACATCATATATGAAGTGGATGCCGCTAAATGAATTAGCAATTATGTAATATTAGTTAACTTAAAATGACTAAACGAGTCTCAAAGATACTTTCATGACCCAATTTGAAATTTCACTCGAACTTTAGTGATCATTTGTGAAATTAACTTTAATCAAATATCTTTTCCTCTTATCTCCGCTTCTTCGGAGCAAGCAGTGTATCCAGTTCCAATGGCGTTAGAACAAACTGTAATGCTAACCAGAAACACCCTCTACTGCACCCCAAAGAACCCTTCACCAATCTCGTATCTTCCCTCACTTTCCCAAAGTTTTCAATCTTTATCCATTGCGACAATTTCAAACCGAAGCAAACGATTAGGTTCAGTAGGCAGAATAAGATGCACATTTGATTACAACAGTGCTGGAAGCAATAACAATGGGGTTTATGAATACGAACGGTTTGCTGTTTCTCAATACCCGAGGCCCTCTGAGATTCAGTGGAAGAAAGAGCTTTGCAACTCCGTACAACTCATCGGAATTGTTGCCACCCCTGTCCAAATCAAGCATCTTCCTTCCGGAAAGGTCCTAGCTTGGTCTCGACTCGCCGTCAAGAAATCACAAAATGAAACGGTTTGGTAAAATCCCTTTTCACTTGATGTAATTGTTTTTTCTTTTTCTTTTTTTTGTTTTCTAGAAGTTTCTTGATATGGTTGAAACCAGCAAAACCCACGAGTTTAATCTTGTTGCCACCTGTTTATTAAAATTTTTTTACACAGCTCTGGTTAAAAAGTAACCCGGTGCCTGTTGAGGAAAATATTTAAGCCTTTATATTAGATGGTGAACAGATATGAGATGGTGGCAGTTTTATGAAGAAAATTGATACTGGAGTTGGCTTAATGTCTTGCTGATCCTATCAACTTTGGGTTTTTGTTTCTAGATTAGTACTTTCTAGTGTTCTATAAATGAACCCACTGGTACACTATGTAATTATATTGTGATGATTTGTTCAATTTTATTTGGATATCAAATCATCAATGTTTATTGGGATATTTTTACCCTTAAACACGAATCTAAGCTGTAATTAAGTGCTTTAGGAAAAGATGCTATGCTAATAGTTTTTTATATGATTGTATCGTTCTTGATTTTCGAGCAATAAAATTGATGAAGAACGTGCCTTTAGTATTGGTGGTGAATCTGTGAAGTGTAGAAACTAAAAACAGATCGTTCAGTGATCCAAGTCTCCCTTCAGCTGTTGAATGGGGACCTTGGTTCAATTTCTTCGAATTACCCTAGAAAAACACCATTTCCAAGCAGCTACATATTTGTACTAATGTATAACTCCGTATTACCATTTCAAATGCCTCCCAAAGGATAAAGATTTGGCTGTTTCAAGATTGTTTAGTTATGTCTTCATGATTTCAACCATTGATAAGCACTTGAAATTTTCACCCATATACAGTATTCTTTGGAAATGTTTTAGTTCCACTCATATGAAAGTTGGTTGATTAACACGATGGTTTTTACCTGCTTATTTTTGTCTTTGCTGCCCATGTGAAGCTATTCCAGCTACAATTTCATTATTACCAAACATAATACCAATATATCTTGCTTATATTTTCAGGATTAACTTGGCATTCTGGGATGAGATGGCGCATATTTCTTCTAAGCATGTAGAGAAAGGTCAACAAATATACGTCTCTGGTCGCCTAGTCTCTGATACTGTTAAAAATGAAGACGAGACCCAGCAGACCTATTATAAGGTTTTTGGCCTCTCTAATTTAATATTCCTGGAGATCTCGGGGAATTATTTTCTAACATCGCATTTGTACTATCTGTTATTATTTTTGTAGGTAGTAGTTCAGCAACTAAATTTTGTAGAAAGGGGCCCCTCCCCAGTTTCACTGTACAATGGTGACTCCAATTCCCCGACACCAGGTAATTATTGTTCCCTACCCTCTTCTCTTTGCATATTTTGGTCTCATTTGCTAGTATGGATCTCTCAATAAATTCTATATATTACCTTGCAGGTAGGAAGCAAAACAATTATGCTGCAAATACTACAGGTTCCACAGAAGAACTATGGCAAGCTTTCTTTGCTAATCCATTAGAATGGTGGGATAACAGGAAAAACAAGGTAATCTCTTTACTTCATGCTTAAATGGATATAGACGTTATTTTTTCAGTGCAACTCTTTATGGCAGCATTTACTTCTTGCTCAAAACCTTCATACAACTTGAATAGCTCTGTGCCTGTGCATAAGAGTATGGCATATCACACTTTTTTCCTTGTCCTGTGTTTTAGCTTCACACACACGGGAAATTCCAATTACTGGATGTAGAGGATAAAGTATGCAGTAAGCCTCTGGAGAAAGTGATGTAGGGTAACGCTAACTATAAGAAAATGAGTTTGTTTTTAGATATTGCTAGTTATTAGGAGTTCCTTATCTTTCTTAATTTTTATTATAACCAGGTTTATGGTTAGTTTTCCTTGTTTTGGTGGTTATCAAGGTTTTAGTAATACTGGATTCCTCTATGGTTATTGCCTATATGGCTATATAAGAAGAGCAATGTCCATGTTTTCCAATTAGTAAATTCTACACATTCAATTAGTTTAATCAGCCGATCGGGGAAAAAAACAGTTCCATCAAGATTCTTGAACTTTTCTCGTGTCTTTGAAGTCCTAAATTTGTTGCCACACCCAAGTAGTACCAAATCATGGATCTAACAGGAGCTGGTAGTTAATGTTGGTGATAGCCGTAAGCATCTTAATGACAGTAGGATTGAAGAACGAGAAAACTTGTGCCAGAAAATGGAGCAGAGGTTTATTGGAATAAATACACTATCATCACAAATGGATAGGCTTTGATTGTGATGCATTTTGGCGTTGGCGCAGAGTGGGCAGAGCACAAAAACTAGCCACTGCAGATTTGACTCCAGGTCCAACTTTGTTTAACTACCAACAACTTGATAACTCGGTTCAATATGATGACCTACTCAGACACAACTGTCGAACCACGTGATGTTAAAGCTTAGGCTGTTAAATCGAGCCAAATGTATAGCACTTAATTATTATCTTCAACACAGCCCCTCATGGGTGAAGATGAGACTTGAACCAGGACATTTAACCGCTATTACACCATATCATATACTATACTGAACTACTTAATCTAAAAATTTAAGCTGTTAGATTGAGCCACTGTAAAAATTTTATCTTCAACATCGACTATCACCTTGACTGTGATGTCCCACCTCAATGCAACAATCAACCTCAGTATGATGGCCCGTTCAAGCACGATAACACAATTCAGCACAACGAAATCCTAGTAGGGGCAGTGCCATCAATGATACACCGATGAATGACCACCAATTTCTCCAAGATTAAGACCATTCAAACGTACTCGGATTATTCCTAGAAGATTGTATACCATCTCTGTCTCTCTGTCTCGACAGTGACTTATAGTTGAACAACACTATATATAGAAGAATGTTTTCCAAGCTACCCAAGTCTCCAATAAGGAATGAAAATTAGGTTTTCAGAACAACCATAGTGATGTGCAATCATACAACCAACAGCAAGCCAGAATCACCTATAACCGTATGCATGAGGGAGTCTTGAAAAATGATTAGGAGTCCTCCGGGGAGATCTGTGAACTTTGTAAAAGATGAATGGTATATTAGCAATGTACAGGTAAATGTTGAAGTGGATTATGAAGGAGCCAAATTTACTTAAGGAGATGAAGAGGAATTTGTTACTTGCATTTTGCAACTGCATTTGGATCCCAAGAGGGATAACGATTAGAAGTTTCACAAGATTTTTGAATGCAGCTTCGATGACAAACTATGCAAGGTATACACAGTGGGAGTAGTGAGAATGCGGTATCTAAGTCCCGAGTAAAAGCTTTAATGAAGACGAAAAACAATCTTTTCAATAAAGGATCTGGTGGATTATAAAGGGACTAGAGGTCTAGATAATGGAGGTATATAGAATCTCACTTTCTATTGGAAGTACTATAGATATGAGATTGTGCACGATGAATGGAAATGGATGCTTGCCACGTACTTTTGGGGTGACTGTGGCACTAAAATGTATGCATCACTTGCAAGGACACATGCGACACTTCAATGTTTTGGTGGTATGACGGACAAGATAGTTTTGATACCTCTAAAAAAATAAATGGAGGTTATCGATGTTCAGCGAGTAAATCAAGAGGTGCTAATCTGAAGTATAATGTTAAAGCTGACAATTACTGTCATAAAAAGGTCTTTAACATATGTGATCTGGTGATTATTCATTTGAGGAAATTCCAAGCATGCAATTACAGCAGTGATAAAAGATAGAGAGATTAGGTCATTCCGAGTTTTGTAGTTCCTAAATAATAATTCATTTGTGATTTGATTTTCCCAAGGGGGTAGAAAAATTTCTCCTACGCTAAATTTTAACAGAACTTTTTAAGTCATTCTTCCTGACAATTGTTCCTATTTTCCTAGGACTCTTACCATTACTTTTCTTATTTTCCTTCTTATTAGTATTATTGCTACTTATTTTTCTGAATATTATGATTTTATTACTATTATGAGTATGACTGCACAGTGACTAATGCCGGACATAACAAAAGGGGTGTCCATGTTTTATGATAAATCAATTCTACATATTTTCATTAATTCAGACCAAGATTCTTGAGCTTTTCTCCGTTTCTCCAAAATCTAAATCCTACTGTTGCACCAGAGGTTAACATAAAGATCTAACGCTGCAAATATTGTTTATGCTCTAGTACAATGCACATGCTTAAATTATTCATTTGTATCCAGATTTCCTTTCATTTGTTTTCAGCCATTATGTGAAATTTGCATTCGGTATTGTATTTGTGATTACAGAGGAGCCCAAACTACCCAGACTTCAAGCACAAAGATACTGGTGAAGCATTGTGGGTGGAAGGCAGGTATAATCCACCATGGGTGAAATCACAGCTTGCTATACTGGATTCAAGGATGGAATCGATTCATGATCAAAGTTCTAGCATGCATGTGAACTTCATGTCTACTGATAGTCTTGGGCCATTTTAACTGCTTATCATGCCCAACGTACTTGTTACTTCTTGATCATAATTTCCCCTGAAATTTTTATTTGGTATAGTTTTGATTTTTTAGGATATGTTTTGAGTGCTTGCATTGGTATGCTTTTTTCTTTGAACTTTCTCGTCTAAAAATTTAGATAGATAGAGCGAATATAAACTTATTTATTTAAATTACATATTTTATCTTGTTCGCTCATTTCCATCAAAGGCTTAACAAATGCACCATCTTCATAAATAAATGGGTAGGATGGGTTTGAACTTCAAAACTCTGTCTACTCTGATACATGTTGAACCATTTCATTTCGAAGCTTAAACTATGGAGAAGATAAACTTGTTTATTTAAAATCTGTATCCATTGTACAGCGTGGATGATTTTTGTTATCGTAAAAGTAATTAATTATTGATAATTTATAGAAAATTCTTTCTTAACCTTTAACCCTCTTTGAATAATTGATTCTTAACATCATACTTTTGTTTTTTAAAAAACTTTTCTAATCAGACAAAACACTTCTAAAAAATAATACGAACGTGTTTGAAAGTAGCTTTTTAATATCAGAACCCCTTTTTTGCTTTTCAAAAATCAATGCCAAACGGGCCATTAGATGTGCCAAGAGAAGATTCTTTCAATCACTTGAACAATTCTAGATCTCGAATAAATTCTGCCCGAACGATGTAGTTGTGGTCGTGAAAGATCTAATTGTATTTGATCTTGTAGTAAATGTAGCGATGAATGAATAGGAATTAGAAAAGGAAGATAAATGTACGTAAATCTGAAATATGTTATGTGTTCCAAGAGTTTTTCTTAAAAGAGTAAATTTTGGTGAAGATTACAATATGTCTTTTGAGATATTATACTATGTATACTCTATAAATACATACAAATCCTCAAAAAGATGGGAAAAAAAAAATGAGGAAAAAAGAAAAATGAGGCTATCTTTCAGTTGTACAGATCTAAACCTCTCTCCTGCCCTAAACCATCCATGAATTTGTGTCCCTTTCCAATTGTATATCTCTGTCAGTGTTAAGATAACATGGATTATTAAAATTCCGTCTATTGTATTGTTCGATGTCGAAATAAATGCAGTAGCTAGATGATGATGAGCAATATCGGTCACCCATAAACTTTGTGTTTGTGGATGAAATCCGCCAAGATGTGAATTCTTTCCGAGGGCCTTGTACACGCCGCCTGTTGTGAGCTGACCATGCCCGAAGTCATTACCACCCCCAAAGAACCCTAGCTAAGAAAGGTTTTCTATAGACATCCCAGCCCTTTAGCTTCTGACCCTTTCATTATCCTTAGCCTCTTGCAAGAAGTAATAAACATATCCCATGGAACATCCCCAACCAGCATCCAGTCACCATCTTTGTCTTCATAAGTTGGTGCAAATTCAGATCCATTGTACCCTTCTCTCTCTGAATACACCCCTGAAATATACAAAGAAGAAACGTAAATTTTATGTCGACTGCATGGATATGTTTTAGTATGCTTAGCAACTATAACAGGTCATGTTCTTACCGATCGAGCATTTGAACATGTTCTCCAAGGCCTCGAGCAGATCTGGGTAGTTTTTGTAAACCTTGAGATCAATCTTCCTTAGATAAGGAGCTCCATCCATGCTCACTTTCACAAACATCCCAGACAAATCTGATTCATTTCTCTGGTGCAGGACATTTTTCCGGTACGATCTAACCGGTGGCCAGCCAACTACTTGTGCCCTAAACATTAAAACGTAATTCGATAAGAACATATTTGATATGCAATACTACGACAAAATTCGAACTTATATCTTGGTTAAAAGTACTTACTTTGGAGCCGGGGAACATTCTTGTTCATTCTTCTCACATGAAATATCCATTTCTGCTGAAGATCTCTTATTGTTTCTTGAAGATTGTTTCTCAGATGATTCATCTGTGCCTGGTAACCCTAATCTCAATTCAGTTGCCTTCAAATTGAGATCATTTTCATAAACTGATGCTCTTTCCATCTTGAAACCGAAACTTTGTTCAAGAAGAACCTGTTTAGGGTTTGTAAGATTCTGCTGAATCAAGAAAATTTTAATGAAGAAATGTGGGTTTGAGTAGTGGAAAATGGGAGGGTTACAAGAAACTTTTATAGGATGATTGGAGGTGAGACAATGTCTGGGTTACTTATTCTCCGTGTGCGTGGGTTTCATAACATCAAAATCGCGAGTCACGTGTTTCTCATCACGACCAAGATCAATCAAGTACTGTTGAATCATTTTATCTAAAAGTTTATCGAGAAGCGACTTAATAGTGAATACCTAAACATCGAGAGGCGAGGAAGGTCGACACGACAATATATAAAGTATTTAAAACGAGATTTATTTATTTATTTAAATTTAATTTATAACACGTCTTACCATGTAGATTACATTCACATTTCTTGAATACAAGATTTGAATCACTTTCTTCGAAAGTTTTGAGTGGGACATAAATTAGTTAATACAGCTACGTCTGCTGGTCAAATGAACGACAAATTAAAGTCTAATGTGGTGCGAAGAGGGAACAAAAGTGGGACACTTTCCAAGGCGGTGGGCCGGGGATCAATGGCGGAGATGGGGTGGTGGGAATGAATTTACGACCGTCAGATCTGGCGGAGCAGCCCCATGTGAGATGGGCCCCATAATGTCGGCTGATGAATTCTAATTGGCCATGTGAATTGTCAATAGTGAGACCCAATCTAGGAATTGTGATTAGCTGGCATGTGGGCATTCCTCCAATTCAATGCTCTATTCCCTCTTACGGAATTGATAATCAAACGAGTAATGCTATTCATCCCATGAAAACAAAATTTAAGTGGCGTTAATGTGACATTAAATGATAGGTAAAATTAAATAAGTCATTTAATTTCACATTTCATTTAACATATCATTTAACGCCACATACACTGTGTTTTCATCCTCACTGGGAATGAATAACGTTACTCTAATCAAATAGTATGGTTTTTCGAGTAAAATGGAATTTAAGTAGTTTCTTGATTTGAATTTGAAGGATTCATCCACTTTGTAAATTGAATGTTCAATGTATATTTGGTTTAAAATTATGATCTTTTGTCTTACAAGTATAGTTAGGACTTTAGTTGCAATTTCAAAATAAATTAAATCGAGTTAAGACTAACGTGGTGACAACAATTAGCAACAAATGAAGTCTCTAAAAAATTTCAATACGATACTATAAATATAAAGATGATATTCATTTACCACCGACGGTGGAATTTTTCAATAATTCTTGATTTTTGTAGTCGATAATGGAGAAAAATAATCAATTGTATCTATGATAGAAAATAATGTGACGATGTTATTAATGTTATATAACCCGTCGCTTCTTTATAAATAATAATAGAAAATATTTTCTATTTATATGGATAGTTCAAGTTGATTGGTATTTGTATGAAATTTCATCCACAAATTAATTCTAGAGAATTAATTATGACATGAATTGCTAAATAAATTTAGGACATCCATTTTAATAATTTAACGTGTCTCAACAAAACTCGCTAACGTAAGACTGGATACAAACCATTAACTTGCATAGCAAGAAAAATTCTTGCATTAATTGAATAAAGCAGTCAATCTATCATTATTGAAAAATTATAATTAACTTATGCATGAATTATTATGGTTAATTAAATGTGACTTAAACAATCGCTACAAATAAAAACGTCGTGAAATAATGCTTGTCAACATTATCACCACAAAATGCGAGTAACACATTATGTTACTCGACTAATACATTATCCCAAACAAGCCTTTAAACTCTTCCAATCTCTTTCGCAATCAAAAATAGTCAACACGCGCTCCTATTTGGACTAATTTAAGACAAAACACTCATCTTTGCAAATTTTAATGTGAGTAACACATTATGTTATTCGACAAAATCAAGCAGCTCTTATTCTATTTTCATTGTCAAAAATAGTTAACACACGTTAAGAGGGAAACAGCCCAAATCAGCAGTTAAGGCCCCTAAATGATAGCTCAATGATAAAGAAGGTCGGTGACCAGGAAGGACACACCTCTTGTGTACCAGTTATCGTGCCCACAGTAAACGCTAGGTAGCCAAGTGCTATTCCACACGTATAACTAAGATTTTAAATTTTGGAAAAATAAATAAATAAACCTCATATTGAGACTAATCTAAGACAAAACACTCATATTTGCAAATTTTAAGAACCACAAACAAGAAGGCCCTTTCTTGAATTCCTTAAAATTGTCCGAGTCGCTTTTTCTATAGAAAAATGCTATTCATCCCCAGTGGGGATGAATCCTCAGTCTATTTGGATGTAAATGATTGGTTAAATAATAGGTGAAATTAAATAACTTATTTAATTTCACATATCATTTAATGCCACATTAACGTCACATAAATTGGGGATGAATAGCATTTATTTTTTCTATATATTTTCATAGTAAAAAGATTACATGCGTACGAAAAAACTTCTTTCGACCAATCACGACAAATCCCTCGTATGGACTAGAAACAAAAGGGACCCTTTATTAAGTTGATTCGTTAGGCTTAGGAATTTATTGGTGTTTATCCATTACTTTCAACTTCTATGCCACACATCTACTTATGGTCTATGGATCTTCATAGTGCCACTGGACAGGACTTTAAAAAATTTTAAAATTGATTCTAAAATTAAGAAACAACTTCTAAACATATTCGAGCCCTTGTTTGTTTCCCATTTTCTGTGCAAAAGTATAAAAAATGTAACCGTTGTCATTGAAAATATGTGAGGAGCAAGTCAAATGTTTCGACTGGACTAACGTTTGAATTTCTTCTACAAATGAGGAATTAATAGAAAACAAACAAGGGCTGAATAATTTTCTGAAAGTGCTTTATCTAGTTAAAAGATTTTTAAGAAGAAGCTCATCTAAATTAAATTTTCTGAACTTTGTTTGTCGAATTGAATTTGCTCAAAATCGACCCCTTGCCAGCTTGCAACGAAGTATTTTTCAAAAACAATAAACTGAAAACAGAGAGTGACAGAAACATTACAGACAGATGATAATCTTGCGCCTCGGTGTAGGGAGGGGAGTGAAGAGTGTGCACTGTGCGTGTACAAGGAATAAAATAGAGACGGTACACACATGTGAGGTATCAAATGAGATTGTGGGCGTTGCTACACGTGAGAACACGTTTGTAATTTTCGACTTTTGGGTTTCAATATACGGCCCATAACAGCTAATGGGGACCCTACTTACTTCCCTTCTTGTTTTCTTGTCCACCCTTTGATGGTATAGTTATTACTCAAGTACTTATTACACAGCAAAGAAGCACACAAAAGTTTAAAAAGAGCTCTCTTTTCGGGTCGAAAATTTCTCTCTCGAAACACGAGATCACTCATTCTGGAAAATTCATAAATACAGAAACACTATAGACAATAGAACAACTCATCCATTAGCATCATATATAACTAACAGAAAGTATGAAAATCCAAGGTAAGAAATCAGTACATAAGATTATGATGGATTCAGCTTGTCATACAGCAACCTTTGAATTCACCATATATATCAATGGCCATGGCTCCTTAGAAACATCTCCATGCCCAGAATTGAGGTTTCATATTCTTCCTGTCATCAGAACCTTCATACATCAGAACAAGCATTGAGTACAGAAAAATTATTTCAGCTCGTGACGTGAAAAAACATAGTAAGCACGCAGAAAAAATATCTTGGTTTGTATCTACCACGAGACTAAACAATATCAAAAAGTTGTGTTCACGACATATTTGAAAAGGCTGGAAGACAAAACGTTTTTAAAGGTTTTTTTCTTTACATCATGCACTGTAAGCTTAAACCAAATGTCTTCTGACAGTGAATAATATCATTTTCCAATTTAAATGCTCCACAGATCAGAAGCGAAATACTAAAGCTCATTTGGTAAATTAATTTGAACAAGCTAACGCGAATGCATCAAAATTCATATGTACGTGGAACAGCAAGCGACCAAAGAGTTCCAAAGAAAATTCTACTATTTGGAGAATACTAGACTTCAGTCACTTAGAAGTGATAGATTAGACATTATTAAAGAGATCTTTTGGAAGGATTATCTAGGGATGGCAACGGGGCGGGTTCGGGGCGGGGCACCCCCGCCCCGCCCCGCCACGCCATCACCCCACCCCGCCCCGTGCCCCGCCCCGCCTTAAACGGGGCGGGGCGGGGCGGGGCGGGGCGCGGGGCGGGGCGGGGCGGGGGCTTGCCCCGTTAAACCGCCCCGTTTAATTTTTTTTTTATTTTTTTATTTTTTTTTCCTTAAAAAATCCACATATATATTTATTTTTTTTTTTTAAATCTTTCACGGGCCGGGTTCGGGGCGGGGCATCCCCACCCCGCCCCGTGCCCCGCCCCGCGACGGGGCACCCCATATCGCCCCGCCCCGCCAACCCCGTCGGGGCGGTTTTTTTCGCCCCATTCGGGGCGGGGCACCGTCGGGGCGGGGCGGGGCGGTTTTTTTTGCCATCCCTAGGATTATCCCTTCCCTGCCCCCACAGAGAAATACAACTAACAAATCCTCGGTCAAAGGGTCGAGAAACTCAACACCACGATTCTTGAACAACTTGGTGCATGGGCTTCTTTTTGCTCTATTACGGAGATGAAAATAAAGGTCAAACCAGATTCAATTGTCAACTGCCCCAATCGGAAATAGAATTTGACTACCGATTCCAGAAGGGTATCAAAGAGAATTTTTGCAATTATACCAAAGAACTATTTCTCAAATCCATCAATTTAAAATGTGAAGACAAACTATCAATGCCCTTGTTTGAGCCCCATTTTCCCAAAACTCATTTTCAACCATACATTCTCTCAATAAAATAATTTTATACGTAAATCCAAAAATTTTCCGTACTTTTTAACCACACATTCTCTAAAAAATCACTATTCCAAAATCTATTAACCCAAAAAAATGGGAGCAATATACCATAAGAGACTAGCACTAGTAAAACGATCTTGCAGAGGTTTCTACTTTAAATTCTAGCATGATATCATTCATGCCATGACAGAAGCGCACAGAATCTAGTATAGGCATTCAGAGGGGTAGAAATGCTTTAGCAGATTTCTTCTGTTCTGCTGTTAAAATAAATTGTTGCATTATGCAACCATCTGTCCTGCCCTCAAATGATTAAAATAATTTGTTAGAAACACATGCTACTACTTAAATAATAAATAATGTGGCAAAAGAGTACGAGCATGTTTGGCTAAGCTTAAAAAAAGGTAGAAGTTTAGATATCTTATCTTCCTTGATTTTATGTAAAATAATTTACTTATTTTGAAATTAATTCTTGCCATTATGTCCAACTTTGACCAAGGAAATAAATTGTATTTGTTAAAACTTACCTATTACTTCTATGTTAACTTTTTATGCTTAACAAACACGCCTACTTCGGCAGTGTAGTGAGTTGTAAAAAATCATAAATGCATGGTGGACTGCAGCAAACCTGCCTCCAGGAATAAAAAGTTTATAGCACATATTTCTCATGTAGACGCAAACACAAATTACTCAAAGAATAAAAGAAAGAAAATGAAGAAAAGGAAACTAAACTGAACAGAACAGAACAGAGAAGAAACGACAACGATATAAACTGTATTGAACTCCTAGACAAAATCACCTTGCGCATCAGTGGCATATTTCACTCAGAAAAATCAATTTTAAAGGAGCAGGTAGATTGTTTTGTCACCAGCATCAAACTCCAGCAGCAGCTTTGAACTCAAAATCTGTTTTTCCCTGAAATAATATGAATGAAATGGCTAATTATAAATAGAAATCATGATAAACTGAATAGAAGCAAAAGAATGGCTAACAAAATGAGGTATTTGATTACTTGCTTCAGAAAGTTATGTGAACAGGGAGTATGTGTCAAATAAAGTGAGAACAGAGGAAATCAGATTTCGGTGAACATAAAATTAGAAATACGCCTGTCAAACTTCAAAAGAAACGACAGTCTGTGGTGATAACACTAATCTAGGCTTATCATAAACACGGCAAAGAAAATTCGAGTTGTAAGAATTATGAAGAATACATGATTCATGAAAACACTACTTATTCTAGTACTGAGCACTCCAAAGGGCTACATAAGAATTCAGAGTTCTCTTCAACTAAAAGGATAATATTATGACAGAGAAAGCTCTGAGTAATGGACTGACCTCAGATGGAGTCCTCCGAAGCTTTCTCGTAGGTGTCCTCATGGTGACGAGTTCCTCTGCTGCTGTAGGGTGAATACCCACAGTGGCATCAAAGTCTGCTTTGGTCAAGCCAGCTTTTACAGCAACCGCAAATCCCTGGACATCCAATATTCCAATAAGCCATGTGACATGCATATCATTTCATGGGAAGATAAGACGAGAGGAACCAACCTGTATAATTTCTGGTGAATCTTCTCCACAGATGTGCAAACCAAGAACTTTGTCTGTCTTTGCACACACTATTAGTTTCATGAAAATCCGATCTGGAAGACCTGAAAGAGTAGCCTTTAAGGGCCTGAAGTTTGCTGTATAAACATCAACATCACCATATTCCTTTATTGCCTGCAAAATTATGCCATGTCAAGTGTCACAACCAATTGTAACTTTATCAGTCATACAAATCTGTTTGCTCACCTGCTCTTCAGTAAGACCAACTTGTCCAATAGGTGGTTGAGAAAAAACTGCAGATGGTACAGCCCTGGATAAGACAAGAAAGCTATATGGTAAGAAGAAAGCTAGTGCTCTTCCATTACATTCAGATTTAGTAACTGCAATAATAAAATGATTGAGCATCTTTCCCACCATATACTAAATGTGCTAGTGTAAGGTTCATGAGGTTTACCGATTTATCTCACAATTTTAAGTCAATAAAAGAGTTCATCATGGTAGGAAGAGCACCTGTATTCTGGTTTTGTTGGTTTATTTGCAAAAAGAGTTTTGGCCAATGCCCCTCCTTCCATCAAAGCAACTGGGGTCAAATTTATTCTATCAGTAACATCTCCAACTGCCCAAATCGATGGAACAGATGTCTGAGAATATTCATCAACCTGAGGAAATAAAAGAACCGAAAGTTAAACACTCTATTATGTATCTTGTGCAGAGGTAGGTAAGGAGAAAAAAATCAGCCAAACGAAGATAATACCTCTATTGCTCCATTTTCTTTCAATTTAACTCCAACTGTCTCCAATCCTAAATTCTGCAATTCGATACATATTTACAATGCATCAACAACCAAAAATTCATCATCCACTCAGTGTGAGCCTTTTTCTTTTGAGCTAGCAACTAATAGCTGCTCATATAAAACATCTGTCGGTTTATCAAAGTAATATCTAATGAGCCGCGGAGAATCCTTCTTTGGAAGAGAAACAGACCAACAAACTAAATTGTTCCGCATGCTTTAAAGGCACATCATGGTCTCAATCATATCCCCACTACTTACTCTAAATGTATGTGCACATGCATATATTAGAAAGGTAAGGACAAAAATGGCAGGCAAAACCCATGCAAAGTGCAGGACTATACTGTACATAATGGTAATTTAAAGAACTCGAGAAGCCTACAAGGGATGAGCAGACGACACGAGGAAAATCATAACCTTTGTATTGGGTTTGCGTCCTGTCGCAAACATAATATGAGAAAATCCATCAATGGTTCCTTTGTTAGTCTTCAAAGAAAGTGAACCATCTGATGATTTGATAATAGCCTGCGGTGACTGCTCTGTGTGAAACTCAATTCCCCTCAATAACATTTGTTCTCCAACGAAGTCCCTGATCTGCATAAATTAAAGAGGGAAATTTGATGGCTATTATTAAGTGAACGGGGCAAAGATTTATGTGGTTGCTACCTCTTCATCGAAGCCTCTTAGCACCTTCTTCTGTCTTATGAATACATGGACATCACTTTTCAAGCCATTGAAGATGCCAGCAAACTCAACAGCAATGTAACCACCCCCAACTATGGCAATTTTCTTAGGTTTTGAGGGCAAATCAAGGGCTGCATCAGAATCTATTGCATATTCACTTCCAGGAATATCAGGAATGAAAGGCCGTCCACCAACAGAAATAAGAATGTTTTTAACTGAGTAGAGTTTGCCATCCACATCCACTGTGTGTGGATCCACAATCTGCATGTGGAGTTATGGAAGTCCATAAAAGAATCACTAACTTGTTGCAGTGTCAAGATATGAGTTCTGGATAAAAATATGATAAGCTTGACAGAATATTATCCAACCTTTCCACGCCCTTCAATTAGTTCCACGCCAGCATTTTTCAGAGTACTCTTATATATACCAGTGAGTCGCTGAATTTCAGCGTTCTTATTTGCAATCAAGGTGCTCCAATCGTGTTCTGGTTCTGCTGCATATTTCCATCCAAAACCATAACTCTCCTCAAATTCATGAGAATATTTGGATGCATATACAAGAAGCTTCTTGGGTACACATCCACGAAGTACGCACCTTTATACCATTGTATGAACATGTGAATTATAACATATGTTAGATAAAATATCTCCTGTATTTATTATGAGCGAAGAGAAAAGTCATCCTAAACTGGCTACAACTACTTCTACTAAAAGAGAAAGGAAAAAGTGATTGACTCTTAAATAGATAGATCAAATATATCGATATGAAGCATTCACACAAGCTTATTGTTATTGGCAGTTCACTGCGACCACCATATTCACTCTCCATTGGTTCATTCACCAAGGGCATATATTTTAAGAAATTTATATATAGAGACAACAGCAGCAAACTAAGTCTTAACTCCAACAAATTTGGGGTCGCCTATGTGAATCCTTTCCTTCACTCCACCTATCTATTGCTCAAGATCTAATTAGATCAAGTGTAACCACGCCAGGCTAAGTTAATTTTGGTTCACCTCTCTCTAGGACTGTATCGAATCTTGTGAATGAGAGCTTCTTCAAGTCTGTGCAATTCATGCCCACTACATAAGCCATCATTCATATAAATTATCCTCAACAGTGCCACCTCACTTGTAGGGATGTATCCTCATTATCATCATTCTGCCATGTTTATCGTATGGATATTCTATGTTTCAGTTATATAGTACTGAATACCATAAAGGATTGTCTAATAATTCTAATGTATTATATTTTAACTTGATGAGTGTATCAAATAAAACTATGTAGCACTTCTCCATTTTGTCTAAATCACTCTAATCTTCTGCATTACATCCTCATTACATTCGTAGTTTATATAAGAATCATACTTACATAACTAAAGTGATAAAGTTTTTGGACAATAAGGTCCTAAATCAGTTATTCACTGTCATCTTCATTCCTATTACGAATAAAATGATATTTTATGTATTTTGTATTAGTTCTACTTGTTCTAAAACATTGTAAATTCTAAAGTACTCCAAACCTTTAAATTTCAAAGTAGTCCAGAACAGGAAAAATTCACTTTTCCACAAGCAAATTATGAAATATCAGAAGATACAAACTAAGGGAGGTGACTCAAAATGCAAGAAAAAGTGAAAAACAATTCAATAATCCCCTTTGACAATTCACTGTGCAAACTTCCACTAGGCTTCACAAATTCACCAATTACAAGCATTAGAACTTGTAGAGCTACCTAAATCCACTACATAGCTACATGTTAACGACCTCGTCTAAAACCTTACAGAATTAGAGAGGGTCATGTATCTTCATTCAAATTTAGTTTTCAAAAATTCCCCTCACGTACAGACCAGGTTTTATAATGATCAAAGGTTTGACACCATACCAATTTTGCCAGGCTGTGATACACATGAATAACATCGTTTAAGAAGCTTAAGTTTCTAGAGATGGGTCATGTGTATTTATTTAAATTTTGAATTTAAAAAAATCAAGTAAACTATAACAAATAAGGTAAACATACGTGCCACCAACGCCTCCGGTCAAATCAGACGATACAGTAGCAAAAGGAAGCTCGCAAACTGCAACAGAAGCCCCAAAATTGGCGGCAAAGCGGGAAGCTCTTACGCCGCCACTGCCAGCGCCGATAGTAAAGAGATCGAAATCGTACTTTCTCGGAGGCTCGACGGCGTTGGTCGAGTCGGCTCGAGTAGTGACTCGGCGGCAGTGAGAGCGCCTGAGAGGGTGGGAAAAGGATCTGAAGGAATCGAGATTATGGGGTTTATTGTAATGAGAGAATGAAAATAAGGGGTTTATTGGGAATTTGCATTTTTTGCAGAGGATTTGGAGGGTTGGAGAAGATAGTTTCGGGGTGCTTAGAGATGCTGCCATTGTTATGTTTTGCCTAATCTTCTTCGTAATTTACCGGAATTCGAAAATGAGTATTCACTATTTATAGAGAAGGGTAATTAGCAAATAAAGTCCCTAACTTTTACTATTATTGTGGAAAACGTCCCTATCTTTTTTTTTTTACATTTTCACTCTTAATTACACATTTAATTGGGCAAAACATCATTTTCATCCAATTTCTCATAAAAAATTATAAAATGACAATTATACCCTCATATTTAAATAAAACAAAAAATTAATTAATTAATTAATTGCAATCATAATCCCCAATATTTTAAAAGAGTTCCTAATAAATTATTAAAAAATAGATATTAAATAAAAAAAAATCTCTTTCTTTATCCTTCTCCTTTCTCCCCCTCAACCACACTACTACCAACTTTTTTTCCCTTTCTTCTTCCTTCTCCTCCTCCACCTGCTCAGTGGTGGATCCAGCACTCGGCGAGGGGGTGCGGTCGCCCGTGCTGGAATTGTCGAAGTGAATTTTACAAAGGCGATCTGGTTCTTCGGGAGGAAAGTGGAAGTTGTTGCCACCATGGATAAAGGAAGAAGACCTGTGTAAGTGTTGGGCCATTTTTTTTTTTTAATAGTGGGCTTTTTATGTTGGGCCGATTGTTTTTTTTTTTAATGGTTGAATAGAAATATTATAAAAAACTAATATACATTTAAAACAATTGGAAATAATTTCTACCGTAAATCTAATCATCCACTCTTCTCTAGACCAGATTCCCGCTCCAAGCTCCAGATGCCGATCGTGGCCTACGGTATTCTCCCTCAAGCCTACAGTCATTGTCACGTCGGGCTTGCTCCGATCAGTCTCTTCTTCGGTTCTTTATAATTTTTTTTGGTTTTTGTAGTTTAAATGTTTGTTAGGTATTTTATGATTTATTGATTTATGACTTATGAATTATGAATTTGAAAATTTGAGAATATGTGATGTTAAAAATTAACAGGAGTGTGTACTATGATTTTTGAAAATGGAAAACATTAAATTGGGGAATTTATGATTTTTGATAAAATTGGGTTGGAAAATGAAATTTGAAATTTGAATCGAAATTTTAAAATTACATGGAGAAATAGATTTTTCAAAAAGTTGAGAATGAGACAATCTTGTAGCGATTTCAAAATAGGAGATATCGAAGAATGCAGCTGTCCGAACTTATAGTTATAGTTACAGAGTGAGGTTGTATCATATATTTTATATTATTATTTCGGATTGTACTAAATTATATTTTCATATAAATATATAATTTTTTCGTTTTAGTGCATTTATATATAGATTAAAAAAAATTTTATACTATTTAATTTAATATCAATAAACGATATCGCTAGTACGATCCTTAACTATCGAAGGTCAACGACCACCCTAGCTAAGTGGAAGTCCTGGATCCGCCCCTCCTCCTCCTCCTGGTGGGCTTTGTGGTATAAATTATGTGTGCTTTCTTTGATTCTGTTTAGATTTGGTCTCCTCCTCTTTTCTTAACAAGAACACACATACACATGCTGAAAACCACCACTAATTTTTAAGTCACAGGGGCAGCCTCATTTATGGTTCTTGTACATTGGATGTGTTTCAAGAAATTTACTTACACTTTTGCAGAAGGGGACTTGGGGTGCCCTTAAAATTTTTGTTTAGTTCTTTTTTCTGCAATCCAAATATTTTGGAAGCTCATTAGATTTCTACTTGAAATAAAAATAAACCATATTAAAAATCACTTATTTCATGTTTAATTTTTCATTTTTAGCTCAAAGATTCCACATTGGTACTTTGAAGGGTGATTTACTGCTTTAAGGGTACTCCGTACTCAAGAATCACCATTTAATCCTACATATTTAGGTAGTGTATATTAAGAAATATATGATTATTTTGTTTTTATTATTTAATAAGGGTAGAATAGTTTTTAAGTTTTCTTTATTTTAGACTATATATATAGTCTCTTTGTATCTAAGTTTTCATTATTCAATTACATTATGCAAAATCAATAAAACCCTAGCCTCCTTTTCTTTTTCTCTTTGAATTGTTTAACATGGTATCAGAGTTAAGTTTCATGGGATTTGACATAATCTCAAACACAGCTTTCGCGGATCCCACATGATAAAAAAATTTTTTAGAGAAGAGACGATTTCGAGAGGATTTTTCATTCCGTTTCTGCAATCTGGTATTTCGTTAGGGTTTTCATTCAATTTTTGCAATTTGGTATTTCGTTAGGGTTTTCATTCAATTTCTGCAATTTGGTAATTAGTTCCCCTTTCTTTTGCGATTTGGGCTTCCTTCTTTTTTTCTTTTATTATGGCTACTGAAAGAGACAATTCACTTCAATCTATGAGTGTGAGGTTGGATGGAAATAATTATTCGTATTGGAGTTATGTGTTGAGAAATTTTCTTAAGGGTAAAAAGATGTGGGGATATGTTAGTGGAATTTCTATGAAATCTATGGATACTGATGAGGGTTATGCTGCTTCGATAGATGATTGGGAAGCAAACAATTCAAAAATTATTACTTGGATTAACAATTCTGTTGAGTATTCCATAGGTAGAGAGTTGGCAAAGTATGAGACAACAAATGAGGTTTGGGAACATCTGCAAATGTTATTCACTCAATCGAATTTTGCAAGACAGTATCAATTGGAGAATGACATACGAGCTCTTCAGCAAAAGAATATGAGTGTTCATGAGTTTTATTCTGCTATAACAGATCTTTGGGATCAATTGACTCTCACAGAATCAGCAGAATTAAAGGCGTGTAATGCATATATAATTCATAGAGAGCAGCAACAGTTGGTACAGTTTCTAATAGCACTTCGCAGTGATTTTGAAGGACTTAGAGGTTCAATTTTACATCGTTCTCCACTTCCTTCTGTTGATTCAGCTGTCAATGAGTTATTGGCTGAAAAAATACGTCTTAAGCCTTATTCTGAAAAGGGAATTCTTTCTACTTCTAATCCTTCTGTGTTATCAGTGTCTTCTAAGTCACTATCTAATAATCAAAATATGTTTTAAGCAATGGCTGCCCCTAATGAGTGCAGCTTCTGTAAGGAGAAAGGTCATTGGAAGGCTCAATGTCCTAAGTTGAGACAGCAGAATCGAACCGTGCAGCAATTCCAAACTTGGAAGCCTGGCAATCAATCACAATCGAATGCTCGTAGACCACATCAGGGTTATAGACCACTACAGTCCAATACTGCAGCGGTTGCTTCATCGGGTTCTTTCATCGATCTTGGTACTCTGGCTGAACAATTTCAGAAGCTTCTCTCCTTACAACCACAAGCTATGTCTACTTCTGTAAGTCAATTACCTCATAGTTCTTCAGGTATGTCACATTCTGTTTGGGTCTTGGATTCTGGTGCTTCACATCATATGTCTCCAGATTCTTCATCTTTTGCTTCCTTGTCTCCTTCGTCTTCTATTTCTGTCATGATTATTGATGGCACTCCTATGCCTTTAGCATGTGTTGGTTCTATTCTCACACCTCACTTGTCTCTCCCTAATGTTTATCATATTTCGAAACTCACATTAAATCTTGCTTCTGTTGGTCAGTTATGTGATTCTGGTAATTTAGTCACATTTTCCTCTTCTTCTTGTTATGTGTAGAATCTGCAGCCTCGGAAGCTGATTGGGACAGACCGTAAGAAGGGGGCTATACGTTTTGGACGAGTTAAAAGTGCCAGTGGCGGCTGCTGCTGCGGCGGCTGCTGCTACTAGTGTTGATCTGTCTTCTTTTCGTTTGAGTCCTTCTTCTTCTAGTTTTTATTTATGGCATTCTCGCCTAGGTCATGTTTCGTCTTCTCGTTTGAGATATTTGGCTTCTACGGGGGTATTAGGAAATTTGCAACCTTATGATATTTCAGATTGTAGTGAATGTAAACAGGCAAGATTTTCAGCTTTAACCTTTAATCGAAGTATTTCTGTTTCTTCCTCTCCATTTGATTTGATTCATTTTGATGTATGGGAGCCTTCTCTTATTACCGCAAAAGGAGGGTCTCGATATTATGTTTCTTTTATTGATAGTCATACTCATTATTTTGGATTTATTTAATGAACCATTGTTCTGAATTCTTTAAGATATACACAGCATTTCGTACTCTTGTCAAAACTCAACATTCTGTTATTATCAAATGTTTTAGGTATGATTTGGGTGGAAAATACACTTTTAAAAAATTTTGTGAACTGTTTGCCTTAGATGAAACTATTCATCAAACTTCGTGTACAGATACTCCTGAGCAAAATGGTGTTGCTGAAAGAAAATATAGGCACATTGTTGAAACTGCTCGCTCTCTCTTGTTGTCTACTTCAGTTCCTAGTATGTTTTGGAGTGAAGCTGTTCTTACTGCTGTAAGTTTGATTAATACAATTCCATCTTCTCATATTTCAGGTTTTTCTCCTTTCGAAAAGTTGGATGGGTATGCCACTGATTATTCTTTCTTTAGAGTTTTTAGTTGTACTTGTTTCGTTCTTCGTCCTCATGTAGAACGCAGCAGTTGTCATCTCGGCCTGCTATTTGTGTCTTTCTTGGTTATGGTGAAGATCAAAAGGGGTATCGTTGTTTTGATCCAATAACTCAGAAATTTTATGTGTCTCGTCATGTTGTGTTTCTCGAGCATATATCTTTCTTTTCTATTCTATCAATTACTCATAGTTTGACTAAATCTGATCTTATTCGTATAGATCCTTTTTCTACTGATTCTGATACTTTGTCATCTCAAGTTCCTAGCACTTCAAATACTGATCATTCTGCATGTACTGACATTTTGCTCTCCGGCACAACTGAAGCTCCATCTTCTCCTATTGTCCCTCAAGCTCCGTCTAGATTGTGGATCCACCTCTACGTCAATCCATACGCATTCGTAAGTCCACAAAGTTACCAGATTTTGTTTATTCTCGTTATTCTTCATCTTTTACTTCCTTTTTAGCTTCTATTCATTGTCTCTCTGAGCCCTCTTCCTATAAAGAGGTAATTCTTGATCCTCTTTGACAGTAAGTTATGGATGAGGAACTTTCTGCTTTGCATAAGACTGGTACTTGACATTCGGTTCCTCTACCTCCTGGTAAGAATGTTGTTGGTTGTCATTTGGTGTACAAGATCAAGACTAATTATGATGGATCAATTGAGCGATACAAAGTTATGTTGGTTGCAAAAGGGTGCTCTCAACAGTATGGTACGGATTACGAGGAGATATTTGCTCCTGTTGCAAAAATGACAACTATTCGTACTCTTATTGCAGTAGCTTCGGTTCTTCAGTGGCGTATTTCTCAACTTGACGTTAAAAATGCCTTCTTGAATGGAGATCTTCAAGAAGAAGTTTATATGGCTCTCCCTCCTGGTGTTCCACATGATTTTGAATATGTTTGCAAGTTCAAGAAAGCGTTGTATGGTCTCAAACAAGCACCTCGTACTTGGTTGAGAAATTTTCTGTTGTGGTCTTTTCCCTTGGATTTGCTTCTAGCAGTCATGATTCAGCTCTTTTTGTTAAGTACACTGATGGAGGTCGTACCATTCTATCTTTATATGTTGATGACATGATTATTACTGGGGATGATATTGATGGTATTTTAGTTTTGAAGACGGAGTTGGCTAGACAGTTTGAAATAAAGGATTTGGGTTCTTTACGATATTCCTTGGGTATTGAGGTAGCCTACTCACCTAGAGGTTATCTTCTTTCTCAGTCGAAATATATTGCAGATATTCTTGAACGGGCTCGACTTACTGATAATAAGACTGTTGATACTCCCATTGAGGTTAACGCAAAGTATTCTTCTTCTGATGGTTTACCTTTATCAGATCCTACTTTATACCGTACTATTGTTGGGAGTTTGGTATATCTCACTATTACTCGTCTAGATATTGCATATGTTGTTCATGTTGTTAGTCAGTTTGTTACTTCTCCTACTACAGTTCATTAGGTAGCTGTTCTTCACATTTTGCTGTATCTTCGGGGTACAGTCTTTCAGAGTCTTTTACTTAAATCCACATCTTCTTTGGAGCTACGTGCATACTTTGATGCTGATCATTGCAGTGATCCCACAGATCGTAAGTTTGTTACTGGCTTTTGTATCTTTTTGGGTGATTCTCTTATTTCTTAGAAGAGCAAGAAGCAATCTATTATTTCTCAATTTTCAACCGAAACAGAATATCGTGTTATGACATCCACTACCAAAGAGATTGTTTGGTTACGTTGGTTACTTGCAGATATGAGAGTTTTCTTTCACATCTCACTCCTATGTATTGTGATAACTAGAGTTCCATTCAAATTGCTCACAACTCGATTTTTTATGAACGAACTAAGCACATCGTGATCGATTGTCACCTTACTCGTCATCATTTCAAGTATGGCACAATTACTTTGCCATTTGTTTCTTCTTTTTTGCAGTTTGCAGATTTTTTTACCAAGTCGCATTCTATTTCTCGTTTTCATTTTCTAGTTGGCAAACTCTCGATGCTTGTAGCTGCTGCATCTTGAGTTTGAGGGGAGATGTTAAGAAATATATGATTATTTCGTTTTTATTATTTATTAAGGGTAGAATAGTCTTTTAAGTTTCATTTATTTTAGACTATATATATAGTGTCTTTGTGTCTATGTTTTCATTATTCAATTACATTATGCAGAATTAATAAATCCCTAGTCTCCTTTTTTTTTCTCTTTGGATTGTTTAACATTCTACTCGAGACTTTTATCTATTGTATGGTCGTCGATTCCATACCCTTCATGTATAAATCACCTTTAAGAAGAATGCTAGGAGGGAATGACATGTTGTAATTGGTCTTGCTTCTTGTTCAGATTTTTTTTTTTTGTTCTCTCTTCTTCTTATTCTTCCTCGGTAAATGTAAATTACTATAAATAAAAAAACTCGTGTATACATACTTGGGGCATTTCTGGTAGGGGTGTAAGCAGTTCGATTTTACCGATTTTTTTGACAAATTTTCAAACCAAACATTTTAAACCGGTTTGAGAAAAACTCAAATCTAAACCAAACCATTTTGAACGATTTGAAAAAAAAACTCAAACCTAAACTTAGCGGTTTTGTCTGATTTTAAACCGTCGATTTCATCGTATATTTTTTTGTCTGTATACTTTTATGTCATTAATTCATTGAATTCAATATATATTTATATCTTACTTGCAATAAATCTAAAACAACTAAATATATCTACTATAAATTTAAATCCCAACTAAATCCAAGTGAAATCATAATAATAGTTTTTTGTTCACCATTTTTAGGCTAAAACGTTACGATAACGTTATAATACAAGTCTAATAAACTAAATATAAGACCCAAAACACCTATAAACTAAATATTTATTTGAAAGCGTATAGTTCCATAGTACAGTTATTGAGACATCAATAAGACAACACCTTAAATGATAAATTTTACACCTAATGGGTCAAAATCCAACACTTTAGTAGGCTAACTGAACAGATATCATCCTTATTAATTCAAAACACTTAAAGAAACAGTTTAACAAAATATCTAAACATACAATAAAACACAACAATTAAATTGATACAAGTATAGTTGCCACTAGAGTCATTGTTGGTTTCTTTTAGCTTATTAAATAGTTCATCCACATATCAAATTGCACATGAACATTTTTTAACTTCTATTAATATATTTATCATGCCTAATTCAGTCACAAAACAAGAATATATTCACATAAATAAAATATAATCATGTACATAGTAGATAAACTCTTTCCATCAAAGTGAATAAATTTACTTCACAATCATCCAATAGTTGAGAGAAATGCGAAACCTATATAATTTCAAATTTCTTACCTCAATTTGCTCAAAAAATTATTGATTTAAAACTTTATTTGTAGCAAATATTATCACCGAAGACACGGTATCTCTTTGTCTCCGATTTGGTGTGGTGATGGTGGCTCAAGGCTGTGTCTGGTGTTCACTGAAATTCATCTGAATTCTGAAAAGGAAAATGACTTTTGATATATTAGGTTAATCTGGAGATTAAAATTGACAAAAATACCCACACGTGACAAAACTATTGAATTTTATATATTTGGTTTTTTCAAAAAAATCATTTTTTTGTTTTTATATATTTTTTCGCCAATCCGATTTAGTTTTAACCGCAACTAAAATTCTCAAACCTAAACCAAACCCTTTTTGATCGGTTTGGTTTGGTTCAAAATCATTTTATTGACGGGTCCACGTGGTACCAAACCGACGGTTTCTAAAATGCGGTTTCGATTCGATTTTTCGGTTTGGCGATTTTTGCTTGCAGCCCTCATTTCTGGACGAAACAACAATCATATGGGACATACAACTATTCCGGACATACCCGAGCAAACAAAAGAAAAAATATGTACAAACGAAATGTCATTTGGGATTTTATGGATCAGTTTCCATGGAAGAACTAATTTGAGTTTTGTAAAGAGGAATGTCACTCAGTTCATAGTGGATGGTAGACCTTTTTATTTCAATAGATGGAATGCTTTTTGGGTGATGGACCATGGCGTGTATGAATCAAGACGTGGAATTAGGGAGATGCTGCAAACTGGTGCAAAGAGAATTTTTTTTTATATTTCAAATTTTTGAATAATTTGTTTGGGACTCGTTTGAATTTTTTACTGAGAAATTTGATGAAAATGATGTTTTGAGCAATCAAATGTGTAATTACGGGTGAAAATGTCAAAAAAATAAAAGGTAAGAACGATTTACACAATAATAGTGAAAGATAAGAACGTTATGTACTAATTACCCTATAGAAAATGCCAAAAAGTTCTCATTGTTTGAACCTTAAATCTCAATAATTGAAAATAACAGACGATCTTGTTATGTTTGGACTCCGTTAAAAATAATTTTGAAATAGTGAATTTTCGAAGAATACGTGGTTAAAAAACAAAGAAAATTTTTGAATCTACGTGTAATATTATTATTTTTAAAATGCGTAATTAAAAATAAGAAAATGAAAAATGTACTAAAAGTTAATTCGGCAGTGAATTCACCAATTTTTTTTTATAAAAAATTACATTTTTTTTGTCGGGGGATTTTTTTTTATTGAACTAAAATGAAAGAGAATTTAGGACGAATGAAATTTATCCAATTTTTTAGTCTAGCATAACAATCATGACATGGATAATTAAAGAAAAAGGTGCAAATGAAATAACAATTGAATGATCAATCGCGCTACTCGTCCAGAATGGAAGAAACAGAGTAGAAAACAGGCTGACGTGGAAATTGACCAGCTTTAAAAAAATAATAATAAAAAAAACTTATTACAACTGTAGATGGTGTAAGAGAACAGAAGTCTCGACTCTCTCTCCTCAAAATCCAACCCACGAAATCGACCCCAAAATCCAAGCCCTAATCACTGCTCACAACCACAAAATCCCTCCCTAATCAGCACCGCATTATTGTCAAAGGCATGCACCATCTCCGACGAAATGAAGATCAGAGTTCCACCGCACTGCGACGCCGCTTCATGAAAGCTCTCGACCTCGACTTATTCGTCGTCGGAAGTTATTCACCAAAAAACTACGGCCGTCTCACCCGTTTCATGTATTGTACTTGTTTGAAACGGACTCAACACAAAGTGAAGAAATAATCAGTTGTGCTCAGGTATTTTTTATTATCTATTTCAACAGAATGTGGATGGGCAACAAATTGGTATGAAATAGCATGAAATTGTTTCTGTGAATTTGGAAAGGCAGTAGATGAAATTAAATTTTTTGAAAGGCAGTGGTCATATTTTTTTTTTGAAACGGCTGCATACTGAGATGAACGAGGTAATTGTAAATGAATTTCTATGTTTAAATCATCGTGCAAAACAGCATGTAATGCAAGATAATTTTGTGACTTCCATAACCAAGTGATGTGAACTGTACAGGCTCTATGTTAACACAAAGTAAGAAATTTTTTACAAGTACAAATAAAACTGACTTCACCTTTGTTGTTGGTGGTTGATGTCCTTCTTAGAATGCCTGGAAGGAACTCGGGGATCTGTCATGGCTGTAGAGCTAAAGATCACTTCTTCGCCGATTGCAAGAGAAAACGCCCTTGCACACTATGTAAGGATGGCTTCGAGAAATGTATTGTAGTGGAGAAGGATAACAAAAACAAAGGGAAATTGTTCCTTTGCTGCAGTAAGAACTGTGGGTTTTGGGAGTGGGTTGATAAGGAAGAATCAATCGGTCCATATAGAGATGATAGTGCAAACTTGAGTAACACTGAGAAGACTGAAGTAGTTGGAGGAATGTGTCGTCTGTTCCAGTCTCGAGTTCGAATTAGTGCCGATGAAGAGCTCCAAATTTCAGTGAACGTCAATGTTCGGGTTGAACGAGTGCGAGCGCAAGCGAATGAAAAAGGAAAGCAGGCAGCTTGATTTGTAGTATTTCGTGATTGAACTGGTTGTGTTAGAAATGTTTGTATATATATGAGTAATGTAGCAGAAAGACCTATTGTAAAGTTAATATTTGTATGAACTCCTTATTGGCAATGAAAATTGGTTGTTCAGTGACTTTAATTTCTGATGCACTTGTTCTGCTGCCATGGTTTTTGTATAATTTCTATCTTTTCTTTTGTTGCTTTATGGTCTGGGAATGACTAATAGATGCTCACTTCATGCTTCATATTCACCAAAGTTGCTTGTTTAAATGTAGAGCAAAGTTGTTAGAAGGCAGAAACTGTTTTAGAGATATCCTTGCTCTTGTTTGAATGAAGAATTGCCGGGACACAAATTTGGTACATACCCATGCTATTTCACAAACACAACAGCTAAAGCCATGACAGCCATTTAATCCATTGCACTGACCTTGGAAGCCAATAGCTACGTGAAGAAATTCAAGTACAGATAAAATTCATTGATCATTTAACAAAATGAAAACAATTCCTGAGCATTGTGCTTGCATTTTTGAATACATTACGCAGCCGATTATCTGCCCAGAATACATTACGCAGCCGCGGCTCCTCATCTAAATCAATACTAAAGTAAAATCCCGAGCATTGTGCTTGCATTTTTGAAAAGTAGGATTGAATTGCTGCCGCATCTCCTTCTCCCAGTCTTAATCGCCTCGATCGTTCTATATAGTTCCGACAATCCTTCTCAATACAAGTCATGTTCTGATACCCACCTGCTTCTACCACTATAGAGTTGTAACTTTTATGCAACGGAATTCCTGCCAAATCATTCACCTCAAGCTTCCGTTTCATAGCTGCACTCAATTGTTTGTTGCATCGATATAATCTGGATTTAGAAGGACTCGTTTCATGATTGTGCTTGAGGTTTACAGCATTAATTCTCCAGTTTCCAAAACTATCAGCAGATGCAGATATCCTGGCCATACAACCCATCTTAACTGTTGGTTGCGGCTTCATAGACCCTCTACTATTCCCGATTCTCCCCCCTTCACGGCTACATGTCAAGGTCACATATCTTACAGTTCCATCGTCGCCCTTTTTCGAATTTCATTTCTTAACTGGAAAACCCACTGAGTAAGCATATCTCTTGTAAAAATCATACATATCTTTTTCATTTTTAAACAACATTCCAACCTCTGGCACAATCACACTTACTCCCATAGATGTTTCACCTTCCACTACGTTGACGGGCTCCATAACATTCTCACTCTCAGATAGCACCAAGATATCATCATGCTTATCTTGCACATCGTCCATATTTTATTCTGTTATGGAAAAAACAACGGTCAATTTTTGTCAACATATAGCACACTTATAATTTCATTTGCTATGTTTAGGTTATAGTGAATGTGGATAGTCATTTCAACTGCGAACGACTTAACTTAAAACATTTAGTGGCCAGAAGAGTTGTTGAACGATTATAACTGTAACAACATCTAACAAAATAAATAAATGCACGACAATTATTTATGATGCCTCTTTGCATAGCCGAATTTGGAGCTTCATTGTTTGGCCTATCTTATTTATGTTCTCATATTTCTTCCAGTATAATAAATCAAGCTAAACGTCATAAAACTGACTATAATAATGATAGAAATCGCTAAAAATCTGGACACACAATATGCAGCTCCAAGATTAGGCTGCTCTTGTATCCAAATCAAAGTTAATTGAATTATTCTACTTGAACTACTTGGACAGTACTGAAGTGTTGCATTTAGTTCAGATTGCATAACAAATCAAAAACAGGAAGAAAGAACACGTTTTCCCTCAATTTCGATTAATCACGTGTTGTAACAAAATTAGGTACTGAAGTTATGCAGTTGAAATTCCTTAAAATTTACCTTTATATGAGTTTCTGATTTGGGCCGACTCTCCGAGGAAGGAAGCTACTCTTCGAGGAAGGAAGCTGGAGGAAAGACGAAATGGGTGCGTGAAATTGGTTGACAATGCCTGCTCTTCACCTGAAATCAGCTAGGGGACTCCGGTAGAAGACGAAAATGCTTGATTTCGGGTGTGATTTTGGGTATCGAAGAGGAAAGTGGACATGGCTGAAGAGGAACGAAGCTGCGGGTATCGAAGAGGAAATGTCCTGCTATTTGCCCTTTCAATAATAATAGACAGACATTTTCCCTCCAAAACTTAAAAAAATCATTTATTTTAAAACCCTATTTTTTAGTCTGTCTACGAGTCTGTCCAAGTAGAATAATTCTTGAAAGATATAGATGAACATAGTTCTCGCTTACTTTAGAATGAATTTTCAATTTTCATAAATATTCCCTCGGCAAAGCTAACACCAAGCGAGTCCGATGTTTAAATACATGCGAACCGACCAAATCCCGACTTTTAAATAATTGTTATTGCTACTAGAATTTTAATGCACCAAACCTTGAGAAGAAAAATGTCCCACTTTTAAATTAGCCACTAAGCATTGGTATATTGTACAATGTATACTAAATTAGCCACAGTTTGGTTTGGATTAAAATTCAATTAAATTTTCAAGTTAAAATCAACAATTAATTTTGACCACGCATTTCATGGGATCCACAACTTTTTAACCACACATTTCATCAACTTTTATTAAAATCTACTAAAATTTTGATTTTAATTTCTACCAAATATGGGCTAAATAAGATTCAATCCTAAAAGAAACCATTCTCAAATATCTCATTTTTAAAAAATAAAAAATACTCTTTATATGGGTAAAAACCGTTTAACTCCATGTACATGATGGTCATTATTTGATCAAAATAATATTTTGAATAGTGCTTTTTAAGAGAATTTGTGGTTAAAAAGTAGGAAAAAATTTGAATTTACTTGCAGAATATTTTATTGTGTGAATATGACTGAAAATGAGTATATAGAAAAAAATGTTTTCAAATAATAATTATCAAACGGGAGCTAAATAAGTATAATACGGAAGCCCGTATTCCTAGGGCCTTTTTAAATAATAAGAATGGATAAATAATTAAGTACACCATATATATTTTAATTATAATGAAGGTATCTAACCTTGACTTGCATTTACAATTATGTCTCAACTTTATTTCGTCGTATTTTATCAACCTATTAATTAATATATTTTGTAGTATGTCCAAAGAATACACTAAAAGGGTGTAAAAAGTTCGACAAAATATTTGATTCTCATTTCGAAGCATACTAATAGTACATTTGGACAGAAAAATTGTTAATTAGTTGAAAGTTAATAATAAAAATACGACAAAAAAAAAAAAGTTAGGAACATAATTGTAAATATGATTAAAAACTCGAGACTTTCTTTACAATTAAAATATAGTATAGTTAACAAAAATTGCACAGTAGTTACCTTAAAATTATTTCTTTCTTTCAAATACACATATCAAACATAATATGAATAATTAGAAAAAACACACCATACAATAATAACAACAATTCACTTGTATAGAATCAACATAATTCTTGCTTATTTTAGAATGAAAATTCCTTTTTACAGATGTTCCACCAGCAAAATCAGAATCAGTACAACTATAAAAGCAGTCGAACACAGCCGAACACGAATACACACGGAGTCTTAATGCTCAAAGAGAAAGCCCGGACTCTTCATCCTCTTCAAGATCAGAAGTGTAGATGGTGTAGAAAGACCAAATCAAGCCAAAGACACCAAAAATGATCCAACCAAGAAGATTGTTACTTAAGCCAAAGGGCAACCCAGTTCCTTCTGTGCTCATTCTTTCATCCACTAGAGCCATGGCTGGGCTGGACATGGCTGCAGCACAAGTGGCTGCAATCAAAGATGCACCCATGCCCAATTTTGACTCACTCTCTTGAGGTTTTCCCTCCATGGAACATCTCACTTTTCCCATCTTTGCCATTGGTGGCAGCCCTGCACCCGGTTTTGTGTCGAGTAAAAGACCTTGTTAATCACTCAACATATACCCAAGTTTCTTGCTAGTCATCGAAGTTTACTCCAAATTGGTAACTGGAGTTTGTTTTTAGTTTCACTTTGGTCACTCAATAAAGGTCGTAATTTTCTTTTATCATATCCTCCTAGGTGGAGGATGAAAATGTGACGTGACATCATCTTTAATGTTAAAATCATGGCTACCAATGGAGAAAATTGCAAAATCCCATTTTAGTAAAACGCAATAGCGAAATTCTTGGACAAAGCGACATAGGCATTACCAAAAAGGAGTGAGTGATTGAAGTGTTTAGAATGTTTCGACTTTAGAAGATATGAACAACAAAATCCGAAATTTTACAACACATCGGTTTCAGTTTTTATCTTTCGTATCGTATCGTGTGGCACAAAGAAGGTTTATACAATTTGAGCAACACACTAGAAAAAAAAAGAGCCGATCGAAACAATATAGTTATAAATCTAAAGAAGAGAAATATGTGACAAGCGCGACAAGATCTTACCAAGAATGTAAGGACGTGCCAAGGATCCATTCTGTAGGAGCGTCGGGTGGATTACGGACAAGGTCGGAGTAAAAGCAGAAATGGCTGCCATTCTTATTCAATGGGATTGAGATAAATTTTAGCACACCCGCTTGAATGTTGCAGTAAGGATTCTCAGATGGTTGGTTCAGTTTGTTTTCACACTCAAGTGTGCGTGCATTATTAACCACATTGCAAGGATAGATGGAAATCCATTTTGTATGTAATAAACCAATCAGATTCTGCCACGTGTAAAATATCCCTTCACAACCACTGTCTCTTTCTCTAGAAAAATATCTCAATAAGAATAAGTGACTGAGATTTTCAGAAATTATCGCAGGACAAAAAAAAAATTACAGTTAAAATTGACATTGTAAAATTGTAGAAGAATGAGAAAAAGAACTAAAATTTATTGTCGTAGGTAGGGATGTTTGTACTTGACGTCTTTCGACCATTAGTGCTTTCTTCACGAGCCCGATATCCAACCATGGTTTCGAGGTTCTATCAAAATGTATAAGCTGGCCCGACACCAGAGTCACACCTCGAACCCAAGGACACGCCATCTTCTATCTAAGCTTGTAATAAGTGTTATGATTGAAACAAGATAATTACAAGACGAAATAAAGTAGGAGTGGAGTAGGAAAATGATGTTAGAATGGACTTAAATTTAAAAAAAAAAAATAGTACCACAAGAAATTGAGTTTAGGAGGCTAAACTCGTGATATTCACGATAAAGAGTGTACGACACTCAATGACATAAAAGAAGTCTAGATGTCTCACCCTAAAAATATCCCACTATATTTTTTTATCTTTTCTTATCAACTAAAAAATTGACGCTTACTTTATTAAATATAAACAGACCGAATCATGATCGAAATAAGTAAATTATCATATCTACTAATGAAAAACTAAGAAATTATTTAGAGGGTAATTGGTGGGGGACTAAAATTAGATTTTTAGTAGATTGTGATAGAAGTTTTTGAAATGTGTGGTTGAAAAGTTGTGGGACCCATAAAAAGTGTGGTTAATATTGATTGTTTGACTTTAACTTAGATTAAAATCAGATTTTAAGCCGGACCAAACAATGGCTTAATGAATATTGTTCTAAGTAACTTTGACAATCAATTTTTCCAGACAACTGAAAGTTTTTGTCGAAACATGTAATATATCACTATATATTATTGTCTCAAAATACTATTGGCGTGAACATCAATCTTCTATATCACTACATTCCGTAGTAAGTGAGGAATTGTAACCAAAATGAGAAAAATCGACTAAAAATTATGAGGGACCAAAGAAATTAGATTTAATTCACATTTTGATCATAACATTTTTTTTCATGATCAAAATAAGTAAATTTTTTTCTTATAAGTGAGAATAAGTAATATATGAAACACACATGTAGAAATTAAAAAAAAAAAAAAAATACTTTTAAGCTTAATAAAATATGTAGTGTCTTTAACTATTAAAATAAGTAATTTATTTTTAGATTTGATCAATACAAATTATCTATTATAAAACTTACTTAATTAGCATGAGTTAATTTAGTGTGTATTCGATACACATTTTTTATGAGAGAATACATTTTTTTTTGGTGATGTGATGGTGAATATATGGTTGAAAAAGAAAGAAAATTATTGATGTAATGACAAATATTATTCTATTGAAAATGTGTGGTTGAGAATGAGAATGTGATTCATACATGGGTTTAGTCAAACATGCATTAAATAAAATACCTAATTTGACAATAAGGTATTAACGTTTCATGAATTTCATGAAAAGAATATTTAATGATTATAGTCACTCTAACAAAATTTGGAAAATTGAGCATTAGGCTTAAGTTGGAATTCAAACTAGGGCCGGACTAATAAAAATTTTTGGGCCAAAATTGAATTGTTCATTCTTAATTTTCCATATGGGCTGGGGAGGTAGGGCTTGGCTATAGCCCAGCTCTGTATGTGTTCCTGAAATAAAGCAATCAGAAATAAGAACACCAATTTTTAATGTAAAACCTCAAGATGGGAAAAACCCACGTGCAGGAGAGGAGAATCCACTAAATCAATAATCGAAATTGTTTTACATAATTTGATGCACTCAATCTAAATCTAACAATTCCTCTTAAGTTTCTATTACTCTCTCAATGTTTTTTATATTATGAAGAATATACAAATCGTGGGATATATATACAAGATCTCAATCATAATGTTTTGTATGAAATATAATACAAAAATCCTATTAAAATTGAAAAATTGTTCAACAACCAGATAATATTGTCGTTCACGCCGCGAACTCGTAGGAAGCAAGAAGCAGAAGTAGCAAGCGCTGCTTCTATGGCGCTTGGGTGATGAGTCTCGAGATGAATTCTTTCATTTCACTTGTTTTGGGCACCTAGGCGTTGCGATCCTAGCACTGGGCACTCTATCTCTATCCAAAACTTCAAAATCAAGTTTTCAACTTATTCAAAGTCATTCCAATCAAACTTTCAAACAAATAAGTATTTATATCCCTTTATAAATTAAATGTCAAATCCTATTTAACCAATCATCAATTTCTAATAGAATTTGGGTCATACCACAACAAATAGTAATCCACTCAATGGGCAAGCTACCGTAAACTTAAACATAAACAATGAAACACCATAATTGTAATGATCCAGGCCACAACCCAAACTGTATTGTTACGTATTATTGTTCATTTTGGGAGAGCTTGTTCCCATTTTACCATTCACGATTTTCTATCACGTTATCGAGGATTCAAACTTATGATCTAGGTTCATCTATGTTGGGAAGCTCCTGTTTCATAGGCTCTAGTGTAAAGTATTCAGTGATCAACTTCATAAAGAGGCGGTGAAAGCATTTCGAGATAGTTCTTCCACTAAGTTTTGTAAGAAAGGTTAAAATACTTGCATCTTTCGAGACTGTAATTGCTATTCAACTTTGTAAGTCATAGAACGAAGTTTTTTCACCATAACAGAGTACTCGTGGTAATTACGACAGGCTCTTAACAACGCAGAATTCATAGCTTTAATCTTCTGCACTTCTGCATCTAGTCTCTCAGTTCTCATAGTAGACTACTCGACATCTAATGTCGATTGTACTTTTATGAAAGAGTTAACTTCAATGTTGCGTTTATTTTTATTATATTATAAGAATACTCCAGTTTACAAAATCACAAATTATATCATGCATATAAACATCTTCTAGTTTAATATTGAAATTATGAGGTTCGACCCAAACTACACCTAGAGGGGGGATGAATATGTGATTATGCATAATTCAAATTTAATAATTAACTAGCAACAAGTCACTATTAATTATCTCTAGATGGTTAATCAATAAAGTCAATTTTCCTAAGTTGAATTGTCGCAATTATATGAAAGCAATAAATAAATACTAAGAGCTTGTTTGGGAGAGATTAAAATCAGATTAAAATTGAAAATATAGCCGTTATTGTTGACTTTTATTAGACGGGTGGGACCCAATAACGGCCATATTTTCAATTTTAATTGGATTTTAAGCCCTCCCGAACGGGGCCTAATAATGATCACAGAGAAACCTCAATTAGGTAAAAACTTCGAGCACTTTGCCGGTCAACAATCCACTATAAACGAATTAGAACTTACAGTCCACCAGACTCGACTACCACTAGTACTTTTCTGACCTCCTGACTGCAATTTTCACAGCTTTCATGGATTGCGTGCTCCTGCACCAATTCTCAGCTGCAGTTTTCAAAATCCTCTTGGATTGTGTGCTCATGCACCAACTCCTGGTTTTATGAATTTGTTTATCTCCTGTGGATTAATGAAGAACTCCACGTTCTTCAACGATTAGAACTCCAGTCACCTTCCCTTGATCTCCAGCACTCTGACAAATGTGTAAGAAGTAGCAGTTTGGTATTTGGATTTAGTGGGTTTGATGTTTTCAATGATAAAACCAAATCAAAATAACGAAGGTTGAAAGCTATGGATGATTTTGATGGAGAGGATATGAAGCAATCAATATTTTCTCAATGTTCAACATTAAGAAATAACGTTCAGGGTCTATCTAGTATTTATATTGTAGGTTTAAGAATGAATGGGTAGGATAAAAAGCTTTAAAAACGTGAATTAAAATTCTCCGGATAACCCAGTCGCTCGAGCGAAAGCTGGGCGACAGGCGAGCGATGGTGTGTCGCTCGAGTGAAGGCCAAACGACAGGTTAGCGACATTGTTTCTATTTCCGCCGTTTGAGCAAAATCATAGCAACAGTCTAGCGAAATTGCGGCGCCGTTTTTACCTTCTTTCCATTCTCGAACCCTATACCTAATACAACTCAATATATATTTTTGCAATTTACTTCTTGACTTTTACAACACATTAAATCTATTCTCTTTTCTTCACAGATTTGCCAATTATATCAAAAACCTAACAAATATCAATTTGTTCAATTTCTAATATGATTATGATTTGTCGAAGTGCAAAGTGGAAGTTAATAAACTCTATAATTTAGTTTCAAATAAATTACTAAACTTCAATTTATACCATTCCATTAAGTGGTATTCATGCAACTATAGATATTACAATAATTACTGAATAATATGTCAACTTATCACTACATCGTTTAGAAAAATTGTACAAATAAAAAAATACGCATTTTAACATTTTTTTAGTTTAATGATATTATAATTCCCTTTTTTTTTTTTTTTTACCATTTTACTTTTGAATGTCGCATAGCGGTTATGTGAAAGTTCAATTATGCCAACTAAGCAATTGTCTTTGGTTTAGAGATATTAAGGACGAATTGTGATGAAGTAGTGGAATTTGAAACAAATTGAGATAAAATATTAATTTAGTGATCTACTTATGATTTTGTTTAAAGTTCGATGTTCGTAAGTAAAATTTACTCAATATAACGACATTTAGATTTATTGAGTATTTACCAAATATAAATTGTAGTATTTACTATGTTAAGTCTAAATGAAATTAAGTTTAGTAATTACAATGTTATAGTAATTCAGTTTCGTTGTACCTCGATCAATTATTGAAATATATTATATTATATTAAAATTTATTTCCAATGATTCAACAACTTCATATTTTTATTATTATATTTTAATAATAAATTATTTTAACTATTAGAATATGTGACGACTCCACCACACGTGGAGTTTTCAAACATGTGACCTCACATGGACTAAAGATCAAAATAGACACTTCCACCTCAAGTATCGAGTCACCTAATCTACCCAACTCCTTGAATAGCCTCAACTTGTTTAACTCATCCACCCATAGGTCGCCTAACACACTAGTCACCGTAGATGGCCATGACCTGATCAATTATACTCACTTGACGATCATAGTTGAGGTGAAGTGTCCAAGTATATGTCACTCGTCGAATGAAGTGATCCTCCTTCCGAAGAGGTCGTATGCACTCAACTGATATGATGCTTACAATCAACTGTCGTGTAAGGGATTTTTGGTGAAGCATGAGATCCGCTCTTATGGCAACCTAGGAGAAAGGACCTCAAGTACTCTCCTACATTGTTAGTCATCTCCATCAAGAATGTTTTTTTCCAAATGAGGTAAATATTATTATGCACAACTATTTATATTTTATGCAAGTTATGCCAATGAGAGGACAGGCCTAGGGCATAAGTTGCACAACCTAAAACATCATGGCAAAAAGGATAGTGAAAGTTCAACTAAGTTCACCCACCACTCCCCATATTTCCCAATTTATTAGTTGATTATTTTCATTATGAGGCATAAAACGTCCTGAATCAGCCAAAACTCACTTTATTCGTCTTACAACACCAAAGCAATTTACCTTAGCTTAAACCACCATATCTACAAGTAAGTATATATGGTGCTATTTTATTCGAATCACCTGTCAACACTTCCTCGATCGAACCTGTCGCACCGGACTTGCCTAGTGCGATTTACCTCTCCTATGTGATTTGCGGGTTACTATATATGGAGCGTTGTTTACCTACTGCACACTCACAATGGTCGGGCCTCTGCCCCTTCGGGGTTGTTGGGGCTCCGCTGGCGGGTAGCAGCTGTGAGTTCCTACGTTAAAAAAAAAAAAAAAAAGTATATATGCTATTTTGTACTCAAAATTTTGATCAATACAATTTATTTACCTAATAAAAAAAAGTATATATGCTCTTTTTCGGGTATATCACATTTTCTGTAAATTAAAGCCCGTGCTCTTATGGTTATTATTTTGAGAAAAAATGAGTGTTGAATAATGATTTTTTAGAGGATGTATGGTTAAAAAATAGGGAAAAGTTTTGAGTTTAAGTGTAAAATATTTTATTTTTTAAATTTGTGGTTGAAAACGAGTAAGAAAATTAAAGAGTTTTGAAATAATTGTTGTCAAACATAGGCTAAAAATTTATATACCGATTTAAAAAATCAACTTACTCAATTTTAAATTTAATACATATTTAGGCCTTTTTGACGTAGATTAAAAATAGATTTTTAGTAGATTTTGGTAAAAATTAATGAAATATGTGATTAGAAAATCGTGGAATTCATGAAATAAGTGATTAAAATTAATTATTAATTTTGATTTAAATTTAAATTTAAATTTAAATTTGAATTTTATTTGGGGAAATGCTACAAGTACATTAGGGATGAAGCACGATAGTAAACGCGCACCGGGCTCTTGCTATTGCTTGGCCCCACTTGCCCAAAAACTCAAAAATATTAGCATTTCTAGATCAATAGGTCACCAAACTTTGACTTCTATTGCATATTGGTTCATAATCTTCAAATCCTAGCATTTATGTATCTAATGTTTTATTTTTGTAGCACTTAAGTCTTTATTGGACAATTTTATAAAAGTAATGACATTAGTTATTAATTGTGAGGTGATATTGTCCATTTTCATTTGTCTTCGAATTCATTAAATCCCCACTTGAGTTCGAATTAAAATTTTTTTTTTTAAATTTATTTTCAATTACACATTTTTTATAAAAAAAAGAATTTTTTACAAAATTTATTCTAAAAAATAGGACACTAACAAGAGCTAAAATGCACCACAAATCAGTTGAACAATCAATCAAAGGATCCAATGCCATAATCACCATTATTTACAAACAACATTACTCATTTTATAATTGTCTTTAATTGACAAGCTAATCTTTTTTTTTTTTTTTTGAAAAGACGGTATGTTGCGTTTTTTATATCGCAAGTATACGATATCGTAACAAACAGTATAGTGGACTTTTGAGTTCGAATATCGTTCCCACGAGAACTATACTAAAGGACTTAATCTAATTTTTCTAACTCCTATTTGATAAGAACAAGTAAATAATTATGATAGTTGTGATTTTTTTTTCTAACTACTTGAAAATATCAAAATTTTGCAAACGGTTGATTGAAGATTGAAATATGAGATAAATATCAAGGCATAGCAATTTTATCTATTGATCACCTTAATTCTTAATTCAAAATTCATAACCTAGTGTTTTACCCATTCTGAGTTCTCATTGAACTTATTTAACTAATTTAATTTCATATCTCTATGCGAATCAATTTTAGTTAAACGAAACACTAGTTCTAAAAATTCATATTATGATCGCAATAATTAATATATATATCTCTATACATTATACTAATTTTTCGAATTTTACTATAAGGTATAAATCTCAAATTCGACTATCAATTCGTAAGAGACTCATATAATCATTAAATTAGTGATTAATTAATTCAATGCATTAAAATTATAATAAAATCGACACATATATAATAAATCACATAAATCTTGAATAAAAAAATAAATGATCACAAGTTGATTACATTGTTTGTCCTAATATGAAAATTAGTTACTCATAATATATATATATATATATATATATAAATTGTCATTGAATATATCATCGGATTATTTGAATAAAGATGTAGAAAATAATTTAATCTTGCACCAAGATTTTCTCCCTCTTCCAATCAATGTTTCAAATTTGAATTCCTCGATGATTTCTTTCCTTGAACTGCGTTCTTTAATCTCTCGCTGTATTCTCTTTTTCTCAATGTATCTTCTTCCCAAAAGTGCCAAGTAATGTCCCTCTTATAGTCATCTCCACAATTGTATGAATATAGAGTCCTTATGGGTTTCAAAACAGGCCAAAAAAATTCAAAAAACTTACATTTATAGGCGGTGCCACAGCGCCGCGTCCAAAAACCACGTGGCGCTGCGTTTCCACACCTCTGTCCACTTCAACTATATGGCACTTGATAAGTGTATTTTTTATACTTATGTAGGCCATTATATTAGAGTATTTGTTAGTGGTTTAGATGAGTTATAACTTAATTTTGTGTTAATTATGTTTGTTAGGTTAAACTCAATGAAAATTGGTGGATTTGGAAGAAATGAACGAAAAACGTGCAAAAACGAATGAAATCCAAAGTTTGGGAACCAAAGTGTAAACATACAATAGTTGATTCGGAGCACAAAACGATGACCGAAGATCATTTAGGATCAATTGGAGGTCAAACGAGTGAAATATTGTGGAAGTATTTTCACAAATCAATTTCCAACTGAATAAGTTATGCTCCTAATTTTTAGTTTCAACTTGAAACCCATATTTCAGAAAGAAAATGTTCGAATTGGAAAAGTTGTATCTCTCAAATGATTGTAGCTCTTTAAATTACCTTTCCAACTCATTTTGAATCAACTCAATCGAATACCAATAGAAAAAGTTATGACCAAAATATCAAAAACTGCTCAAGGATGAACTTGCGAGCGCACGGCACCCTATTTTCCCCAACCCGAGAGCTATTAGGTTCTAAAGTGCGTGCACGGTACTTATGCCGGTGCTCGAGCATGGGCCGTTTCTGCAAGCAAATCTTTAGTATCCTTTCGCGATTCAAACTTTTTTGGAAACCAAATTAGACGCTATTTTGACCCACTTTATTGCTCTTATGAATAGAGAACGAGAGATACACATGAAAAAAAACATCTATTGCCTCTTCAAACACAATAGTTTTATCAAATTCATCAAGAACAATGGACCAATTGCTATATTTTGATAGAGGAGATCAAACCATAGTAAGGAATTAAAGGTCAATTATATCAAAATTTTGAAGAATTCAACATTGGGCGTGAAGATCAAAATCTTTTGATTTATTTCATGATCGGGGTAATATTTTTCTATCATTCTTTTTGTAATTCATATATTAACATGTTATGCTAGATCACTTTATTTATTTGATGAAGATGAACCCTATTATTTATTTGTTTTAGTTCAAGACTAGTATTTTAGTTTATTTCTTGCGTTTCTAGATTAATTATGCATATTAGTTTATTTCTTGCGTTTCTTGATTAATTTTGCATAGTCATTGCATTATTTAATTGATTGGCCAACAATTAGATAATTAGTTGCTTGTTATAGTATTGGAAGACTTACAATGAGTTTGGAACGCGGCAAAATTAACATATGTGCAATAGATATTAAGAATACATTTATCACATGTGCAATTATATAGATAATCTAAACTTTAATGCATTATAGTCATTCAAATTCGGGTTATGAATATATTTAGGTCGTGATTATGATATATTTAATTTGTCTTGAAAAAGAAAATTATATATCATGGTTTTATTGATTGTTAATAACGCATGAACGGAATTAGATTACAAATCAAGAATTGAAATAGATATATAGCAATATGTGGATTCGAGATCCAACACAATCACCCATAAATTGATAAAAATCACAATTTTACAACTTTCTTAGATTAATTAAATATAAAATAAAATCAAACTTTCTTTTGTTTACATAATTCGAATCCCATAAAAAGTTAACAAACTTGAATTAAATTTATTCCCCGTAGGACGATACTTTCAACTCATCAATTATCTTACTTGTCAACTATCCCGTACGCCTGCAAGTTTTGCACGAATAATGTTGTGGAGCCACACCTCTGATTGTTGGCTTTCGTGGTGCCAGGGTGCCACTCTTCTTTCCTTGATATCCCGACTTGACTATTTTGCCATTTGTTCACTATTTTGTTTTCTTTTCTCCAATTATTCATCAAACATAAAGTTTTACATATAAAATACAATATAACATTAATTACGTATAATTTTATTTAAAGGATAATAAAATATCATCATTTAGGATTTCGAATAAGTGTAGAAACTACACTTATCACAGTATTATCATTCTCTTCGAATAAAAATCTCCATCCCACCTATCGCCTGCAATTAAAACTATCTCCAATCACTTTGGCATGGGATTGGCAATGAAGAATAACTCCTTTTATAATTACTTTTATTCAGTTGAAGATAAGAATAAAATTGTGTGTTTAATACAATTTAAGATTTTTAATTAAAGGGAAGAATAAAATTGTTCACTAGGACGTAAGTGCTACTAGAATAAAAAACTAATGAGGTAAATGATTATGCTATATGTAAATAATTGTTTACAAACACATGATATGATATGATATGATATAATTGTTTTAGAATTTCTTCAACCAAATAAAAAAATAAAATTTTCATACTTTTTTTGACACCTCATTTGTATGTATATCATTATATAACTCTATTATGTACGATAGCGTTATTCATTATGTAAATGCTCTATTTTGAAGAATGAGGACCAAGGTGCAATATTTGTTGAAGAGTGGAGACTGCATATGCTATTTTCCTTTTCTAATTTCAGATTTTTAATTTTTATAAGCAAGCCCTCACCCAATTCCTCTCTCTCTCTCTCTCTGGATTTCGGCTCCCAATTTCACACACCCAGGTACAGATCATTTGCAAGACACCCCACCCTACCCCACGCAACCACCCCCCCATCATCGCCCAGACCCGCCGCACCAAATCCATCGCCAACCCACGTTCCTCTTGCTCCCCAATTTCACCTCCACTGATTTATGGGTTCTTATAATAATGATAATCCATTTCGCATCTCTGCATAATCACGTGTTACATATTGTTAGATGTGGTTGTAGTTGGTTTTTTTTTTTAATAACAATTTTGGGTTTTGGCTTATGGGTTTAGTGCAGAAAGTGAGAATGGACGTAAATTCGATGTTTCATGTGGCGGCGATAGCATGCACGGCGTGAATACGTGGTGGACCTGGTGGTGGAGTTGAGTTAATTAGGCGTAGCTGCTGCCGTTAATTTAGGAGGTTGCCAAGATCTAGAGTACAGATGCCGAATCAGACTGTTAAGGTGAATAGGGACACAATTGCGGCATGCATGACATGCCCTCTTTGCGATAAGCTCTTCCGCGATGCTACCACTATTATCGAATGTCTACATACGTGTGAGTTGCCTCTCTTGTGCTGTAATTGTTTGCAATCCTATCATTTGTTTAACTACTTTGGTCCCTATATATATTGCCATTTAGTCGAATTTTGAATTTTTCTCAGTTCTCGATTTGAGTTTGCTTTATTTTTGCGTTATGGAATCTGGCATTTGTCGCATGGATTGCGTGCTATATATATGGGATTTTTTTTTTCCTGTTTTCATGGATCTTTGGTAATTTTCATTACAAATATGTTTGTACGTTTCTCACTCGTGTGTCCATCTGTGTGGACTTTTTGCATATTTGTATTTTCAGTTTGAGATTACAAGACACATTTTCCATTTTATTCTTGTGTTGTTAACCATTACCTGAAGCTCCTTGCCTAGTGATTTCCCCCCTGAAAAACTCTACATTAGACTTGAGCTAGATATTGCTATTCCAATTTGATTTTTATTCTCGTTTAAGTTTTCTGAGCTTCAAGATTTTTATTTTCATGTTTTCATTGGCATCTTCGAATTTTTTGGTTGAGGAATCTAATATTCTTGTTTCTGAATACCATTCAGTTTGCAGGAAATGCATATATGAGAAGCTTTCAGATGAGGAATTGGAATGCTGTCCAATATGCAATATTGATTTAGGATGTGTTCCAGTTGAGAAGTTGAGGTCTGATACTTCATCTAACTTCACATCACGTTCTTACCACCTCTCTCTCTAGTGCAAGATAACAAAGAAGTCATTCGCTTAAACAAAAGATAATTCATGTATATTTCTATCTGATCATTTTGATGATACCGTTTAAACACTCATCTGTATAGTACTTAAAAAGGCCACCTTGGATACTGGGAACTCTCACTGAGTGGAACTATTCTTTAGTATCTTTTTTGGTTCACAACCTTTTTTGCGATTTGTCGGTTTTGCAACTCTAAGCTATTTGCTCATAGGGTAAAACATGGAATTGGTGCGTTAGCATGCTTCGACATGAGCTCAGATTCCGCGAATAAACCGAAATTTGGAACTCATATTATGTTGAAAGTACCGCACATCCTTCTGTTGATTCAATGCGCAGGCAATTCAACTTCAGGCGTATTTAAACTCGGTATTTTAATATTGACAGTTCTAAAGTTTTGCAAAAGGAAGAATAAGGAAAAAAAAGTAATATTAAGACATTGATTTAGGTGTACCAAGTAAAAAAATTACCCAAGCTCTGGGTTAATTGATGTTTCTTTAGTATTTAGTAAGAATTGGTATTTACATATACTGGTATTGAATTTCTGGGAAGCAGGCTTATCATTGTCCTCATATAGGGTTGAGACTATAGAGTATTTCTCTCAGTATAGATCAGGCGGATATTCATAAATCTCATAAAACTCTCAGCATTTGATGTGGAGTATTCCTGGGCTTGTTAATGATAAGATTTTGTGCTTTTTTTTTTAATGTGCACACAAGCACATTAATGTATGCAAATTGACATTCCGAAAGATCAGAATTTTTTTATTAATCGTGTCTATCGATATTTAATTATTAGGCCGGATCATAATTTGCAAGATGTAAGGACTAAGATATTCCCTTACAAGAGGAGAAAGGTGCAGGCACCTGAAGTGGTGACTCCAGTTACATTACCGGCAAAGAGAAAGGAAAGATCTCTCTCATCATTGGTGGTCGGTACTCCCAGGGTATCGATACAGAGTGGCATGACTGGAAGAAGATCAAAGTCTGTTGCAAGGAAAGCATCCAGAGGTTCCAGTTTTACCATAGAGAAACCTCTTAAGAAAGATGAAGACTCCGTGGAAGACCGTCCTGAGAGCTCTAGCTCACCCGAGACTTTGAACAAATTCTCTCAGAATAACAGGAAGGTGAGGAATATATTTCTGAAGCTTGACAGATATTGTCTCATTCATAGGCTGCTTCCATATGCTTTATTCTACCTGCCCTGTCATATATCCACAGACACCACTCCTCATGCTTAATGACATTCCTTTTGCAGAACTCCCCTGCTGTCCAGCCATCTAGCCACACTACACCAGATAGTGGAAGAGATTGTGGTTCTGTACCATGGGAAGGGAAAGGTGATCCTTGGAAACCTTTAAATTGTTTGGTGGAGGCTGCAAATAGGAGTAAGTCTTCAAAATTTACCTCACACGGATCTTCTGCCAAATCAGAAGCTCTACGATCCCAAGACAATGAAGCACATGTCCGTAAAACCAAAAGTAAAGAACATGGACAGAAATCAATACTTCAAGATGGGAAGAACAGCAGTGACCGTTCCCCTCCAGAGTCAGTAAAACCTAAAAAATTGCGCAAAATCCGCCAGAAAAAGGCTCAGAGTTCTAGGGAATTCAGGATCTCACCCCAGGCTGTGCTTGATGCTATCAGTACTAAAGGTGAAAGAAGAAACAACCCAATATGGTTCTCATTGGTGGCTGCGGACAACCAGTATGAATTTACTTCATCTCTCTCACGATTAGATATTCTGAAGTGACTGAATGTGGTTATGTGTTCCATCTACCTATCCATATTATCTAATTACTGTATTATCTTTTCAGGGATGGAGATCCACCCTTGCCTCAGATTTCTGCAAGTTACCTGAGAATAAAGTGAGTTCTCATTAGCTTCCTTTCATTTGACTGTTTAATGAACATTTTATTTGATCAAATAATGTATATTTAGAGATGTTGCTTTCTACAGCAAAATCTGAAGTTTCGTACACGATGTAGTTACTTTTGACATCAATAAAACTAACCAATTAAAAACAGTACCACGTGTATTTAGGGTTTTAAGTATATATGCAGTGTCCCTACCGACATTCTATCGAATACTTTTCCTACTATATTGTGCACATGTTACATTATCCTCTTCTCTTTTCTGGTCTCTTTTGCTCCGCAATGAGATAGTTGTTGACTGCAGTGAACTCATGCAAACACGGGATATTTATACCATAATGCCTTTATGGCAGTTGTAATGCAAATTACACACTACCATTAAATGGCCTTTGTTCTTGTACAAAGTATGCGAAGGCTCCAACAATCACATTAGCATGCACATCTGCTGGTTACTTTATGTTAGCGTGAGTATGGTAATAAAATTAGCTTCTTCCTAGATTTTATGGCCTGGTTTTGTTTTGATTAAAAGTAAGTTATTGAATTTTTATTTATCCTTGGTGATAATTAAAGCCCTTTTGGTGTTGAGTCTGATCTGATTGTATCGCAAATCAGCAAAGTCATACTTGATAGCTTTGATGATCCATGCACTATATTCCAGGGAGCTTATTGCTTGACGGTAGCTTTGTAGCGATATGTTGGAGTACTTGGTGTAAAAGCTTACGCTAATAGAGAGGGCGTCGGGCGACATAATTTTCATTTAAATATTTCTTCAGCACCCCCCCGCCCCCCCCCCCCCCCACACACACACACATATGTAGACAAAATTTACTTTTTCCCGTCAAAGTGTGACACATTCACAAATTATTAAATAGGTGGCAATGAGACTTGTACTCACAAGCTTTGCACGTTGTGATATCATACTGTGATGAACTACTTGATCTAATAGGTTAAGCTATTAAAGAGGACCACATTTATATAATTTGTATCTTGTCTTCAACAGGATTCAACTTAAAAAATCTAGTTTCCACTGGTGAATCCTTCCGAACTAAATTATTATGTGTTTCTGGTTACTCTCAAGTGAAGCGATGCAGAAATTAGTTTGGGTGAAAAAACGAAGAAAAATGAAAAAAAGCATCATCTAAGTTATAGTGATGCCTTTGCTTTCTATTCTTTTATTTTGTGGGAGTTTAGTTCCACTCTTATTATTACACGTAATGGATGTTATTACTGTTATTTTTGTTTTTTTCGAATGCGTCTATTATTGATATCATTGCCATTGTGTGGTGCAAAATAAATCTTTTTCCCCAAAAGGGTCCCAGTGTCCACGAGTTTTTCCAAGATATATTGTAGCTTCCCCCTAAAATTTTCAAGTGTTAGTTTCATGCAATTTTAACACGAGCAACTGCTTGTTCACTATATGTTGCTACTTGGTTGTTCATGTTATAAGTAAACTGCCTTCATAGTTGCTCTCTGATTTATTTCAATTGCTTTGTGTTAAATATTTAGCATGATAATCTGTAAACGTCCCAGAGTATCACTTTTGGAATCAACTTCTACTAGAGCTCACACTTTAAAACATGATGCTTAGAGATAACTGTTTGTAAGTTATATTTGATCTAGGTTACTGGAAGCTAAAAAAATACTAAAATATGAGTTGTATTGTATTTGTGTGCTGTTGAAGGATATCTCTATTAGAACTGGTATCAAAGTCACACTTGGATTTCTTTGGAATCTTACGTGAGTTGAAATCTCTTTTTAGTTTCACAGATATGATTTTGTGACAGATGAGTCTCCCTTGGTGATGCAGTGGAAAAACGAAAAAAGTCAACACACTCCAGAAACCATTTTTATTTGAATATTGGATATTTGGGAGTCAAATATTCGTTGATTCTAACAAAGAATACCAAAAATTCGACAAGATGAAAAAACTTTCAATTTTATCCAATTATCAACCAACAAAAAAAGTCAACTTATAATCCGTTTAAATAGAAAACCTAGATAAGAAAAAAAAATCCTTAACTTGCAGAATGACGCAAGTGCCCTTAGTTATAAATTAAATGAAAGAAATGAAATAATAATAAGATTATGGAAGCAATTTTTGTTTTTAAAAAAATCCCTGAACTTTTTTAGCCTGTCAGGTGGCCTTTTTTTTTGGAAAAACGTTTCTTATAGTGAATTTTTGGAGAATGTGGGGTTAAAAGTGGGTAAAAATTTTGGGTTCACGTACAAAATATTTTATTGTGTGAATGTGTGGTTGAAAATCAGTACGTAGAAAAAAGAGTTTTGAAATAATGGGAGACAAAGAGGTGCTTAGTGTTCAGACTTCGTCATCTAGCCAGTCTGCAAAGTATCAAATCGTAGTTTCAGTTAAAATGCAAGGCAATCTTTCTTCATTACTGAAGAATGCACTTCCTTTCATCCTTTCATCTACCACAGGAGTTGCAATGGTGCTGGTTGCCTATTCCCAATCCCTCATGAACTTTATGCTTTTGGTGGTAATAGAATTATGCAACTCAAAACCCATATACTTCGTTATCTTGTTTTATTATATCTGAATATAATATAGGCTTGTATGTAAATAGAAATGTTCAGCCGAAAGATAAAATACCAGGAAAAAACCTTCTGCTGGTGTCATTTCATCTTCTATTTATTAGGTTCAAATGTCAAAATCCAGTTGGTAATTATGACTGTCATTAAGCTTATGTTATTTACATTCCATATTGCAATTCAGCCATAAAAGTGATGGAATGGCTTCATGCTTCCATTTCAGTTTTTTGAAAGTTTATCATCACATTGACGATAGTATTCTGTTAAGAGATAAAGCCTCTATGAGCTGCATGGTAAACTCCTATAGGATCCTATAAGATAGTTCCTTTCTTCTCCAATGCAATTCAGCACGCACATGCATAAAGAGAAGGTTGGGGTGGAGGTGTTATCTTGTGATTGAATTTATCGTCTTTTTGTGTGGAATCAAACTTCAGAATACAATGTGGTTTTCCGAGTCTTTTTATTGTCCCTCTGGATCTTGCGGGTCCTTTTGCATGTTATACTGTTGTGTTCTATTGTTAAGCCCATGTTTGACGCCTATTAATTGTGGAAAACTTTATTTTGAATAGTATTCTTTTAGGAGAATGTGGTTAAAAAGTAAGGAAAAATTTTGGGTTTATGTGTAGAATATTTTATTGTGTAAACATGTGGTTGAAAATGAGTATATAGAAAAAAGAGTTTGAAAATAATGGTTGTCAAACATTGGCTAATTAAGAAATATTCTCAATTATACCTGTTTCATTTTCTCACAGGGATGGGAGCATACCTGTTTCTTTTATCCAAAAATACCTGATGAGGAAATTGGATCTTACAAGCGAAGATGAGGTAATTGAATCTAGCCCCAACTTTTATGAGCTCTGACTTCTGTTACAGATCATAATAGTTTTTGTTTAATTTAATTATTAGCAAAGTTGGGTGAGATGTGGATTTGTGTCTCGCTCTTGTATGCCTATAAGGTGATATGTCTCTGTTTCTGTTCAACCGTGTATCTAGGTTTTAAAATAAAAAATAGAGAGAATAAAATCGAATAACTTCTCTCTCTCTGGCAACTTGTGCTTCCTTGGCCGCCACCATAGGTTTTCTCCCTCTTACATCTACACCCGACAGAAACTACCCTCAGCCTGCCACAACTACACTGCATCACCTGTTTCCACTGTATTTCCCATGATTAACCACCATTACCCAATGCATCCCCACTTCCCAACAACTTCGAAGTTTTCATATTTGGTGATCACTCGTCACCTCAAATATTCATCTCACATACCCAACTTTGCCTATGTTTTTTGCTCATGTTTATAAACTGTTTGTAGACACACTTTTTGACCACACATTTCGAAGAACTTACAAGTACTACCCACTTATCCACAACTTATTTCTATCTATTTATAATTTGAATTGTTTATAAACACTTCCCAAATATGCTATTAGCCTATGTTTGGCTCATGTTTATAAAATGTTTATACACTCGAGCCACTTTTTATCCACATATTTCGAAGGGCTACAAATACTACCTAGTTATCCACACTCATTTCTATCTATTTATGATTTAAACAACTTATAAACACTTTCCAAACATGCTTTTAGTATTGCACTATTCAGCCCATCAAAAACCACCCTCCATTTACTATCAGGAATAATGGCAAACAAGGTTTTTGATAATACTATTAGGTTTGTTTTGAGTCAATTTCTTTGTAGTATTGACTTGAATGTATGATTTGGACTTTAAAATTGGAAAATATTCTTCTCTGGACTCTAGCGTCAGCACATGCGCTAGATTATTGAACTTAGACATTATTTATTGTTCTGCTGATTATTTTGTAGGTTGAAATTAAATGCATGGGCAAGTCTGTAGTTCCCACACTGCAACTCAATAATTTAGTTGATTTGTGGCTTCAAACAACTTCTTCAGAGAAAGTGTCAGCCACAATTGGTTCGTCAGCTTCGGATTTCGTAATGATATTGGCATATGCTCGCAGAGCCCCAGCTTCTTGAATGTGTTCACCTCCATTCTTTATATCTTCAATAATCTATATACATCATTTAGATATCGGTATAAGTTGCAGTGGCACTTCCTCACTGTGTATCCATAATGAGCATATGTTGTGATACCGCGTTTCTTATTGCTCTTACAATTGTCATTTTACCCCCCCGGGGGGGGGGGGGGGTGTTAGAGACTCATTCTCCAGGTCAGCTTACTGGGAGCTTCTTTCTTTTCGGGAAAGAAGTTGCACGGAGGCAGATGAATCGCTCTATTGGTTCATGAACTGGCAGAGTTTTTATGCATGCTTTTGAATGGCATGCTCGATGTGTTTGTTTCATTGAATGTCTGTACATTAGTGCCTACAATGCACGTGAATTTTCATAATCTGTAGTCTATTTCTCCCATCATGTTGGACTCGTAGAATGTAATGTTTTTGTTCAAATGGCATTTTCTTTTATTTTAATAAGTTCATTGTTTGGTAGTGTTTATAAGTTGGTCTAAGCATCATTTTTAATTAGAATCCACAATTTTTATTTACATTTTAGGTCCCTTTGGTTTTGATAAAAATCAGTTTTTTTTTAATTAAATTTCAATAAAAGTTGATGTAATGTGTGTTTGAAAAGTTAATAGAAATTATTGGTCCCATAAAATGTATAATTAATCTTACATTTTTTTTGGGACCTACGACTTATAAGGGCTTCTTTGATATGTCCTTTGCTTCTGCTTCCCGTAAATGATTTTTTTGAAAAAGCTACATTAATTTTTGTTTTTTTTAAATGGCTTCCTACTTTGAAAGTGTTTTTAGAAGAAGATACAATGGATCAGCTTCCTTTAAAAGTTCTTCTAACTAAAAAAATGTTTTCATAAAATTAGCCACATGAGTCCAGAAGCAGTTTTTGAATCTTAAAAGCTCATTTTGATTTTTTAAAAATCATGTCAAACGGATTCTAAGCACAAAGCTAAACCAAGCAAGCACTAAATCATCGGTACTTGGGAGGGATATTTGCCATTGTGAGAACGATATAAGAGGAAATAGGTGATTTTGAAGTTATGATTACAATATGAACACATTTTGCATCACAAGTAGAAGTACACCAAAAAAAAAAAAAAAAAAAAAAAAAATTATATATATATATATATATATATATATATATATATATATATATATATATATATATATATATATAGTAGGTATAAAGAATATAATCGCAGTAGTAGAACAAGGAACAACATCTTCTGGTGTGATCTTGTTCCAACCTCTTTTGCAGATGTGTCTTGTCATTGCAAATAGGGTATCTTCAATCAACGAGCTGAGAAAATTGATTATGCATTTGTATTAAATTCTCAAGGAGTGGGTTATAAGCTGGATCACTTGATGAATTCTGACCAACGGTCATAAAAATAACATGACGGAATTTACATTAAGTTCAACAATATAGTTTATGTAAAGCGGAATAGTAGGGCATTCGGTGCACTCAAGTTTCATTGAGTCGTTAGGTTTGAATTTGGCAAAACCATATCATCAAATAATGGAGACATGTTGTCAAGTAACCACGCGAAACACATGTAAGAGAGTGTTGTACTCATATTTCCAACAAAAAATGACCAAATTTCACCTCAGGCTACGGTTGTTGCATATCGATTCTTATAGTATAAGCTATCTTACTAAGAGCGTGTTTGAGCTATCTATATGTCAAGTTTAGAGAGGGAGTTGGTTCATATTTTTGAAACTAAAAGGACTGCTTTTTAATTACCAAATAGTACTGAGGACCTAAGAGTAATTATTCAAAATTTATTCGGTTTCAGTTCAACAGGGCACAGCAGAGTATAGGAAACGACGTCGCCTGGTCCAACAACCGGTAAAACCCCATAAATATGCAAGTATAAAACCCCAAGAGAGAGACGGTCCTCAAACCTTCACAATCTACCCAGAGATCGACGACCGGCCGGCCTCGTGTTTGTATAAGCTCGCCACAGAGAGAGAGAGAGGGGGGCACGTATCGATCGGTAGTAGATCAGTTTAATCAGAATGGTTTACATCACATCATGGGACGATTTTGTAGAAAAATCCGTACAATTATTTCGCGCCGATCCCGAGAAAGTAAATCCTTCATTTACAATTTATTCGTCTTCTCTTTGTATTGTTTTAATTGATTGTTGTTAATTTTGTGACGCAGACTCGTTATGGGATGAAATACAGGCACTGCGATGGTAAATTGGTTCTCAAAGTTACTGACGATAAAGAGGTACAAACTGCACTAATTTTTTAGGTGCAAGTACAATTTGCATGTTAGTTTCTAAATATGAAGTCTACATTGTTCTTGATTTCATTGGCTATTGAAATTTTGTTGAACTCAACGAAGATGCACGGCAATTTGTTTGAATGCACTGGTTCCTCCTTGAGAAGTAGTAGGAAAAATTACAAAATAATAAAGTATATTTGTTAAACAAATATGTAAACAATTAGGCCGAGGTGCTCTATTCCTAATGCGTAAACAATCCCTCCAAGATACAATAGTCCAATTGAGTAGCTCAAACCGTTCGAGCTCAAATTTCCATTGTAGAACACCTTTCCTTGCCAATAATATTCTCACGAGTAAATAGAAGAATTATTATGTGCATATGTAAATCTGAATGGAGGATGGATTTAGGAAAATGATTAAATGAAGCATACTATACGCACAAGTGTATGCAGTAAGTGGTGTGTAGCATGTACTTAGTAAGGAAAATATTGTTGATATGGAGGTATCTTTAAGTGACTAAGTCTCCTAGATTTTATGGTTTTTACTGACATCTATTATAATGCTCTATGATTCTACTAAGACCTCACATAATGCTCCATGGCTTCTATCAATCAATGTGATCAATGATATCCCATCAACAAATGATATATGGAGGTATCTGTAAGTCTCCTAGGTTTTATGGTTTTTACTGACATCTATTATAATGCTTTATGATTCTAAGACCTCCGCATAATGCTCCATGGCTTCTATCAATCAATGCGATGAATGATATCCCATAAACAAATGATAGTATAAAATGTAACAACAGGATGAATAATGTTTGTTATTATTATCATTCGCAGCATAGTTGGAATTGATATGCCTTATCATTATTTTCTAATTCACTGAATTGTTTTAGTTTATTGGTTTATGTAATTGGAGATGATGTGTTATTAGGCCCCTGTTTGGGCTCGATTTTAATTTTAATACATTTTTCTCTTTATTCTTTTTAACCACACATTTTTTAATAAAATAATATTACACGTAAACCTAAAATTTTTCCTTATTTTTTAACCACACATTCTCCAAAAAAATCACTATTCTAAAATGCATTTTTCCCAAAATAACATTTTAATGGAGCCAAACAAGGGCTAGATAATTTTTAGTTTATAAAAGTGAATGGAATATTCCTCTGGTGAGAAAGAATAAATTTAAGCCAGTGTAATTAGTAGGATACTTGGACAACTATCCTCAGGTCTCCATTTATTTCCAAGAAAATTGGAAGGGGAAAATGGAGTTCTTAGATAATTCCACATTTCACAAATTTATGTTCTTTCTATTTTCCTTTCAAACAAAAGCAGATAACGGGAAGTAAACAATTTTGGGAAAGTTGGTCACAAATCACATCTTGAGCTTGTCCTAATTGATTACATTAAAAACTATGCTAAAAATCGTCGAATCCCATTATTTTATGGTCTGTCGTGTGTTCTCCTAATTGATTACATTTTTTTATGGGCTTTACATCAATATGTTAAGGTTTGGAATTTTGAAATGATATCCTTCTTTGAGAAACTTGCTATTTAGCTTTTACAGTACCACAAAGCATGAGCATTCTTTTGCATTTTTGGGGTCCAGAACATGACTGCGTCCATTTTACTTTGTAGTGGGGTTTAAATTAGATGATAGATGAATGGTACATCGCTTCTTAGAGTATTGATTTTCTGATTTATCAATGCTTGTTGAACCTTTTGTCACAAAACAATTTATTAGAGTTAGAAAAATAGCATATTAGAAGCCAAGAAGCATCAAGCATTCACACAAATCACACCACCATTCAAACCAGACTTATGAAAACACTTAATTTATGTGGTTTGGCTATATCCAGGATGGAGACCTTTTAATGATGAAGTTTGTGTAGGGAAATTCACAAAGCTATAGTTCCTCACTGAGTTTCTGATAGACAAACTCGTTTAAAAAAGAGACGTCACTGTCGCTCTCCCAACCACCAAGCCCCCAAAAGAGCTTTCCGTGCAATCTGAAAAAACTCATGCACATAAATGAGACCTAATATTTTCTTAACATAAGATGATTGGGAGCAAGTCTACATTCATAATCTGAATTTTAAAACTTGATATCATCCAAAGCCTTAGTATAGTTAACATGAACCAGTTCTCAAAAAAGAGAACCCAAAAGTAAAGGCAGATTATCTGCCAATGGATCTATGACCAAGTGTTAGCCAGTGGGTTTATTTTCAATGGCAAATGAACACAAAGATCTTTCAATTGACTGTTTGGACATTTTGTGCATGTCTCCAATACAGAAAATGAAACTTGTATTGATTCCTCAGACCATCGGCTAATACTGGACTCATGGTAGCAAACCTGAAGTTTCATGGCAGAATCACCATCTTCTTTTCATATCACATTATATTTATGCGTCTTCATGAGTTAATTTGTTTCTCTGTTGAACCAAAAAATTGAAACAATCTGCCCCGTCGATAGAAGTTCTCAACATGATAGTCGATTGAGGCATTGAGCATTATTCTATTTCTGGTTCTCTGTGAGATAATGACTCCATTATAAGTAAATTGTGAATTTTTGTTTTGGAATGTGGTTACTGTGTAGGTGCATTTTTACTGCCAAACACATTTTTAGTTGTCTGTGATCTCCATTGCTTCTGCTTAGGGCTCCATAATTGTTGGAGATCTATCCTATACACAATGTTTGTCATTAATCCAAATAATGGTCTTCTCTTGCTTAGCATCCTCTATTAAGTGTTGAAGGGTTGGAATATATGGTTTAAAGGGCTGTAGAAAATTTCCTGTTGCCCGCTCTTGCCAAAATGAATAAGTCTAAGCATAGCATTAATGATTCGTTGATATAATGGCATTCTTTTCCTTGGAGTCCTCTATTCTAAGTTTGAAGTACAAAGTTTACCACCAAATGCTCTGTTGATTGTCCTTGATTAGCTCCTTAATTCTATGCATAGCCCAATCGTTTAGTACATATGTTAATTTGATGCAGTTTATGATTAGTTCCTCAAGAATTGGAATCACAATCCCAACCGGTATGGTGCTTTAGTTGGTTATTTTTCACTTTCCTTGCTTAGTTCCTTAATTCTACACGTCCCAGTCATATAGTATGTTGAATGTTCTGGCAGGTGATATTTGTTCATTTTTCTCCAATGTTTTCAAAACCGGACCGGACTGACCGGGAAACTTGTGAAACAGTCTAGCGACTGGTTTGGTTGTGGCCTGGTAAACGGATGTAAAAAAACCGGTAAAATCCAGTATAACATATAATCATATATTGGGCATTCTTTAATTGGAGCCCAAGGACAGGTTGGGGGTAGGGCTGTGAGTGTAGGGACAGATTTTGTGGCGCTAATATTTCTTTATAGTTTCAAAATCTTTATGGCCCTTATTCACACTCTTTTGACACATGACAATATGACATGGATGTAGTAGGAAGGATTTTCCCCTTTAGAAAATAGATAGGACCATAGCAGTAGGATTAAAGGATATTTTAAATATAGTTAAGACGGAGTTAGCATCAGTTATTGAGTTACTAGCTGAATATTTGCCAATGGATACTAGCTAACATACTGTACTCATTCACGGTTTTAGAAAATTTCCTTATGTTATTTGAGAATAAAAGTGTGCTTAGTTTGAACTAAAAGAACGGTTAATGGTGTTTGGGTAAGCTACCCCACTATAGTCGGTGACTTCTATTCAGGTTTGTCTTCTTTGTAAATATTGACTAGAATCAGGAAAGAACAGTCGAACGGGTTATAAACCTCTTTACCCTATCTTTCATCTTTGTGCATTTGATATCACAACTTTTAGGTGTATAAGATGATTATTTCTGCAACTCATTTGGGAGTTACTGTTAGCTTCGTACACAATGTCTCTTAATGTAGCTTGAAATTTAGCTGATGCAAACTGGAAATATCTAATATAATGGTTCATTTTCTTTCTTTTATTAGTGTATCAAGTTTAAGACTGACCAAGCTCAGGATGCTAAAAAGATGGAAAAACTGAATAACATATTCTTCACTCTGATGGCTCGCGGACCTGAAGGTAACGTCTTTTCTCGAGATTATATCACAAGTCACAATTAATCTACCCCATGTAAATGAGTCCCTTTTTTATTTATTTATAGTAAATTCTTGTGTATTCCCTGTTCTTTGATGCAATATCAAATATTGGTGTAAACTTGCTTTTCGAATAAGTAACTTTGGCTTTCTTTGTTCTGCAGTGGATATATCAGAAGTAAGCGGGAAAGATCAAGTAGAAGCACAACCTGCCAAAAAGGGTAGGGGAAGGAAACAATAGTATAGCTGCTTCATGATTTGTATGGATTTTGGACAAAATCACAATTGTCAAGGGAATTATTTAAAACTAACTTTGCTTTTATAATCCATTGGATTCTGGTAGCAAAGGTTTTTTGCACTACTTCTGTGCTAGATTCTTCGTTTTATACCAAATTTCTGTTTTTTTTTTTTTTTGTTGTCTACTTTACATGCATAGATTAAATTTTCCAGAATTGCTAAAACAGATTGACAATTGCAAAACAATAAATACAAAATGCATAAACACGAGCAAAATTCGGAATAGGGATGATCAAGGTGAGAACTAGGCTCTTTGTCCTTAAGATGTTTTTATCCCGTCACACGGTGCTTACAGTTTGTGGTAAAGCGTCTCCCAAGATACAACGATCAGACACTTGTAGAAGCAGAACTTCGACTGTAAGACAACGAACCAGAACCGGAAGTACTCTCTGTAGACTAATGCAGACAAGAACAATGAAAGAAGATTATGCAGAATGAATTCGTGTATTTTTCTGCGTCTTTCGATGAAAGCCTGATGACCATTTAAATAGAGGAAATAGTTGACAGTTAAGCAGTTTCCATACAACTCTCCACTCACGCCCACTTAACGCACAGTTTTTGCAAACTGTCTTCACTCACGCCCACTTAATGCACGATTTTTGCAAACTGATGGGATAGTTAATATACTATCAAAGAGAGGGAATTAATTGAATTCAGATAAAAATTTAAATAAATTTTATCCAAAAAATTAATATTGATACAGATCCGGCCCATGCCCAAGCCCACGATCCGTAGCCCGAGCCCATGCTCGTGCTGTTTTGAGCCGAGTTGACCGGTCGGACGACGGCGGCGGAGCGCACGCGCGGGGCCTTGGATTAGTCTAGACTTTGTCTAAGACTCCCCCATGACTATTGGTACCCCTTGGGGCCCAAACCCATTTCCAAACTTGAAATTTATTAAGTGATTTCAGGTTGTGTTTGCAACCTATGTGGGATTAGAACATTTTTCCAATTCTTTCCCATTTATTCATCTTATTTATTGTCAAACTTTCAACCATAATATCTCATTCATATTGAAATGGTTTTTTCACAATTAAATATTCTACATTCATCTAATCGGAATGTAGAATTTAATTGAACATTAATTTCGATAAATTGAACATCGGGTCTCACTTAAAATTGTGGTCAAAGTTGACCCACGATTTCCAACAATCCTCTACATGAATGGAAATTATCATGACTATGCAATGCAGACACGAACAGAGAGTACAGACGAAAGACTTATTGCATTAGGAGAGGTAGCTTTAGGCTTTGAATCTGCCTTAGTGGAATACTATCGAGTTTACTTGGCTAATCAGTGACCTGATGTTTTGAATTGTTTAGCCGTTGGTCTAAACCAAGGCAACAGTATCCACACAATAGCATTTCTATTCAATTCTTAGGTTCTCATAGTTGTGTTCATTTTGACATTAAACAATTCTTGGGATTCATAAGTACTTTAGAGAATTTTAAGCCCCAAATTCTCATAGAAACGGCGCAACTTCACACTTATATAGGTGATATCCTATTACGAATCTTTTGCTATACTCCACTTGGTTTACCCAAGCTATATGAATCATTAAAAGTTACAACTTAACCTTTTTGATTATGCAGACAGCACTTTTATAAAGGGATGGTTAAGTGCTTAACTGAGTCTTAGAGCCTGTTTGTTACAGATTCTCATTCTCTACAATAAATCAATTTTCATTTTCATCCACATATTCTTCAATAAAATAATATTTTCCATCACATCAATACTTTTTTCTTTTTTTTCAACCACACATTTTCCATCATATCACTATTCAAAAATCAATTTTTCTCCCAAAAATCTCTGCCAAACACACTCTTAATAACTTAGTTGTCCCATTGAACGAAAATCTTAGGATCTCCAATCAACAAGGTTGGGTTACCATCATTAAGATTCATGCATGTTCGGCTTTAGTCTCATTCCTTTTGATAGTAATATTCCTGATCTCTTGGTAGACCTTTTGTAAGCGGATCCGCGGGATTTTCCTTTGATTTCACATAATCAATGGAGATAATACAATTTGAGATCAACTGCTACTTCTTAAAATGTACCAACAGTTATTCCATTGAAAGTTCTTATATCGTCAAATGATGTTGGCCCTCTAATATGGTTAATAAGAATGCGAAGGAAATATCGTTCTCCTTCACATGGATTCGCTAAAACAATTCGTCCTATAGCAATATGTTTCTTTTTGGGAGTCTAAATTTTGTTATTTGCATTCCAAACAAAATATGTTGGGATATCTCGATACAAAAGCGTTCAAGCAAATTCGTTTACTTTATTCAATCAGAAAATTCAGTTAACATTGTTCTCCTTGTATTTATATTTTCAATAATAGTAGATAAATCGTCTGTATTTTTGTATGTAACTTGTTGCTGATCTTCAATATGAAATTGTAAAGAATAAACAATTTGATAGATTTCTGACAAATTGAATGAAAAAATCATCCACATAGTCTCAGGTAGAGATATCCATCTAACAGATTGATAAGCAGATACTTCTTCAATCTCTTTTTATTTTTCATCTTTGCTAACGAAAAAATTAATACGATTATATCCTTTGTATACATATTTATACAAATATTTTACAACTCTAATAGAAGAACATATTTCAATATTGATATGACAGTCAAATTTTGCACTTAAATAAGGATTATATGGTACAACCAATTGATTGTCTAACATTTGACATCTAACTTTAATACTAATACCATTATTACGACGTCTATACAATGGGTATGAATTATGTTCAAATATAGTATTATTACAATAATTTCTTCGATAATAACACAAGTCAATTACGAAATGCTAATTTTAATGTTAGCGGAATGAAATGATGTAAAGATCATTGCTTCATGAGTTTAATAGTTGATTTGTTATCGGAATTTGATCTCAAGACAAACTGTGAAGGTTTTATGTTTGGAGTTGTAATTTGTGCACTTGGCCTTAATGGAAGACCGAGAACGAGATAGAAAGGAAAAAAGGAAAAAAAAAATAAAATGGTCTCAATGGAAGATCGTTGCATCTTGTACTTTTAAATGAAACTAGTATAGTTGCAATTTCATGTATGATTTAGAAGAAATTTAATACACCACTAGCGTAAAATGTTTATATTGATCCAATTTGAACTTTCGTTTCCAGCCAAAATACGATTCGATTTGCACAATTCTTGTGTTTACGGACTCGTCTGTTAAAATCCTATCAAATCTGATGTTAAAGCCAGCTATTTGTTTCAGCATTATCATACAAAGCTCAAAAACCACAATATGCTCCAATAGTACCTCGTCTCAACCACTTTTCATTCTGAATCAAATATCTTTCAAACGAATAACCATCACGACTCCAATGAATATTATTCAGAAAGCTTACGAAATTTCCTACAATATAGAAAAAAAGTTCACCAAAATCCGTCAAATCTAGATCCATTTATTCCGAGTTAAATCAAGCGCAAAAACACACCTCTATGGCCACAAAACAACTTGTTCTATGCATTCCAATCCCCAAGTCTGAACCATCTAAATTACAAACCTTAGATTAAATCTCATCTGACGGCCTAGTTTAAACTTCAGCCTAAGTCTCGATCCGTCTCAATGGCCTTTTAGCCAATCAGCTTTCAGCATTCGATTACTAGACCCCTAACGCTCACTATTTAACCTTGCCCATTTCTTCCCATTAATTATCGCTCAAACCTCGAGAAATTCCATTGGGATCGGTATACAGATTCTCAATTTCCCACACTTGGTCATAGTTTTACGATTTGGCATTAGCATTATGGCCACTGAAGAACCAGTTCTCCCCATGGAGGTTGTGGCTGAACCTGTCGCTGACGAACCTGCCGGCGAAGAAAACCATCCGGCTGAAACAACCAAGTCTAGGAAAACCACCACCAAAAAGGAACCCAAGCCAAAAAAAGCTGCTGCTGTCCTGCGAAAACGCAACCCTCCGTATCTTGAGGTATTCGATCGTTTTATACTTTTATTTGCATTTTTATTTGGAATTTTCATTTTTGAATATTGGATCTGGAGTTTTATTTTGGTGCATTTGTGTTTCAGATGATTGAAGATGCGATCGTGACGTTGAAAGATAGGACTGGATCTAGCCAGTACGCAATTACAAAGTTCATTGAGGAGAAGCAGAAGAATCTGGCAGCGAATTTCAAGAGGCTTTTGCTGGTTCAATTGAAGAAGCTCGTGGCTTCTGGAAGGCTGGTCAAACATAAGGCTTCCTACAAGCTTCCCCCAGCTCGTTCATCGGCTCCGAAGCCAGCATCTACTGCACCGGTTAAGAAAAAGACTGTTCCAGTTGCCAAGCCGAAAGCCGCCGCTGTGAAAACCACCACTGGCAAGAAGGCTATCCCTTCAAAAGCCAAGCCAAAGCCGAAGGCGGTTGCTGCCAAGCCCAAGCCAAGTGCTAAGGCTAAGCCAGCTGCAAAACCTAAAGCTGTTGCGGCGCCTAAGGCAAAGGCAGCTGCCAAGAGAAAGGCAGTAGCAAAGCCAAAGACGGAAAAGAAGCCACCAGCTAAGGTAGCCAGGACCTCGACTAGAAGTACTCCTGGAAAAAAGGCAGCGGCTCCAGCAGCAGCTAAGAGGGCCTCGGCTAGGAGCGTGAAGCCGAAGGGCGTCAAGTCTCCCGCAAAGAAAGTAGCTAAGAAGGGAAAGAAGTGAGGGGTAGTATTGAAAATAACTATCGTTTGTAGGATAATTCTGTAAACTCGCCTTGGACCTTTTCCATTGTGAATAGCTGTTTTTTATGCCAACAGTAGTTTACATAATCTTCTATTTTTTTAATGGGTTTTGCTATTTCAAAAAAAATATATATATTTTTAATAATATTCATTAAACACTTCGTTAGCAAGCTAGGGTTGAAAAACGCTCATATCAACTTCCATCTTGAGCGGTATTATGCTTACGGTCGGGTCGGATCGATTTTTGCTTCAATTCAAATTCAATTTTACATGATTGGTTTAATCAAAATTTAATTCAATCTAACTTTGTGTAGAGGTTGAAATTCAATCTAATTAAGTATCTGTCGGGTTGGGTTGTGACAACTTGTTAACAAAAATTAAAGTTATTCAATTGTCTATTATACTAAATTTAAATAGACAATATTAAATAATAAGTAAATAAATAAAATTATCTTATTCAATTTTTATTAGTCGAGCGTATAAAGAATAAAGTGCATTTAATACAACATGTAAAAGTTATACTACATAAATGCACCATTTGATATAATATTAGTTAATTTAAGTACCTATTTGGTAAATTGTTCAGAAAGAATGAGTAGATTTTATATTTTATTTGTGTGATTGAAAATGAGTAATAAAAAATGAATTTGGAAAGGATCCACCAAATATGGGCCAAGTATTATGTCATGTAAATTGTGCATGTGTTGGAGTAGAGGTGTCAATCCGGGTGGTCCGGGCCGGGTCGGCCCGCCAACATGTGAGACCGGTAACGGCCCGCGTGAAAAAAAGCCCGCCCGCTGCGGGTTCCGGGCCGGTTACGGGTCGGCCCACAATTTTGGACTACAACCCAGGCCCGCCCGCTGACCCATCCGGGTCGAGCCCATGCGGGTCACGGGTCGTGCGGGTCGCGGTTCGTTCCAATTTTGGCCCGTATGATTGTATAAATAAAATTATAAAAATATAGAATTTTTCATATTTATAACAAAAAATATATTTTTTTATTAAATGTAAACTAAGAATTGAACAAAATGATAAATTCATAATTATATCAAGAAATTTTTACATAGAATTCAAATTTAATGTTACATGAATTATTTATAACTTTGCAAACTTCTACGACATTATCATCTTCTAAATTTATTGGAGAGCAACTATTATTGAAAATAAGATTTTGAGAAAAAGAATCGCGAGAATCCATAATATAGTAGGATTAAAAAATTTAGTAGTGACTAGTGAGAACCGAGAAGAAAGAAATATAATCAAGATGATGATGATATTTGCAATTGAATAATTGTAATTGTAGTAAGGTAGTAACAAGTATGAACTATGAAGTATAAATGTATAATAACTAATGAGAGGGTATTGTAAAAATAATCTCTCCCCCTTTTTTTTAATTTTTGTTTTATTTTATTTTTTTTCAATTTTTTTTACGGGCCGCGGGTTAACCGCGGCCCGTGGGGGTGCAACCCGCGAAGCCCGCGGGTTACACCTCCTTGGCCCGTGAACCGCCCGCATGGATCACGGGTCGGCCCGCGGTCCCGATTTTCACGGGCCGGTTTTTACGGGTCATGACCGGCCCGTCCGTCTAGACACCTCTATGTTGGAGGAATATCCCTTCTTTTTTTCTTTACATGAAAGCTGGGAAAATTCTAAAATATTCAGTTCGTTTCAACGGTCAATCATTATTCACGACGAGGATCTCTTTGTAATTTTATGCCATTTCCATTTTTGTGTTTGAAGGATGATTTCGTTTCATGGCTCTGATATGATCATCATCGTCTTTTGATCCTCATTTCCTGTAACAAATACAGGTACTCTCTTTCAATAATTCTATTCAGTATGTATGCATACCACTGCATGAATACATAATGCAATTCTTTTAATTTCATGTTTTCCTTTTGCAATGTCGTCCTGTTAATGTTCGAATATACATTGTAGTCGATCCTCCCCCATTTCAATTTATGATGAATTAAAAGAAATTTAGGGTTTGGCTTTTGGAATTCTTCGTTATTTTATGAGCAAAATGTAGCACAAATTTGTTGAATTTAGGTTGCTTTTATACTTGTTCAGAGAAATGGGTTGTCGTTTATTTCTTCAATTATGAACCCAAATTCTTCCCCTGTTGGGTTTGCTTGAACTTCTGTTGGCTAATGCATTTCAACCATATTTCTTCTTTTCTTCTTCTACTTCTTTTTTTACCCATGTTTTTATTTTTCTTAATGTTCACAGTGGATGCGAGAATGTTGATTTCACAAAGAGAGGTTTTCAAACTTCCGTGTTATTGATCGACCGAGAAGTATTCGATGGTTTGTTTAAGTGAAGACCTCGTGTAATTTCTGAGGTAAATACTTTTTGCAATGGCTGCTGAGATTTCATCGGCTAAAAAGAGGAAACCTTGGGATTTCATGACGCTCTTGTCATCTGCAGCTTGTGAATGGTTCTTGATATTTCTGCTGTTTGTGGATGTAGCATTTTCATATTTACTTGCAAAATTTGCTAATTATTGTGAACTGAAAACACCATGTTTGTTATGTTCGAGGCCTGATATTGTCATCGGGGATAAGAAACCTAGAGGGTACCAGAGCGTATTATGTAGTGACCACATAGAAGAGATTTCATCTCTAGTATCGTGTTCTGTTCACAGTAAACTTGCTGATGTTAATGGGATGTGTGAAGAATGTCTAATGCCAATTGCCATGAAGAACAAATCCAATTCTGAATCGCATAGGTTATTGGTGGGTAAACTATTGGTGGATGTTGAGAGATCTGTTCTACAGAATTTAATGTTGAATAAGAATGTACGGCTTGTTTCTTTGGGTCAAAGGACTTGTTCGTGTTGTAACAAGACATGGAAAGAAAAATTGAATGCTGAAAGATTACACGAACTAACTTCAGTTGGGTTTGGGGCATCTAAAGCTAATGTCAAGCCCCCTCTTCCTCGTGTTCCGGGTCGTAGTAGATTCTGCCGTCGGGATAGCTTCAAGAGGTTAAGAGATAAATATGCGGGACAAGTGAAAAATCAGCCTGCCAGGAGCAAGAGTGTTGACACGCTGTCTCATGTAGGGTATACAAAGTTGAATATTGCTTCTGATTCTGATTCTGATTCGGAGGTCCCTCTCTCTGATGATGACAATGATGGAAAATCTAGACTTCGTGGAAGAAATGATTATACAGATAATTATGTACCTAAAACACCAAATGCAAATGTGTTATCAGAAAAGCAGGCACATCGAGCTTCTGAACCGATAACTTCACTTCTTGATCAATCAGTTCTGTGTGATGTAAGTGAGCTCAAGAATACGATATCTGTGACAAAAGATGAGCTTAATTTGGCCCATTCTCATTCAGAGCCTAATTTATATCAAATGGCAGAGCTGATATCATTGGGTGATGGATTCCAACCACCAGCTGTTGGAGTTCCTTTTGATGCATCTGTAGAAACAAATAAATGCAATGCTTCTCTCTCTCATATGCCTACCCTCTCCGTACCATCTGAGCTTCATTCACTGAACAATGTTCCTTCCTCGACCCATACTGAAACAAAACAACCAAACAGTAAGCTCCAGTTCCTCCCCTGATCCCCCCTGATATGCTTATTGATATTGCCTGTGTGCCCAGAGTTAAATACACTGGTAGTTACTTTTCTAGGTATATTTTACATTGGTCACTCAACTTGAACTTTCGTTTGAAGTTGATCACTCTGTCCATAGCCATTAGCGTGACTAACGGAAAATATGACATCGAAGTCTAGTTATTTGCCAATTGGACTGCTACATCAGCAAGTGAAACTAACGTACATGGATGGAATGAATAAATTGTAACAAATATTTGAAGTTCATGGCCAACTCAAACAAAATTAAATTCAGAGCTCAACTTTGAAGAAAATGAAGTTCAGTGATCAATTTGAAAATTTGCTCAATGTTCAGTAATGAGAAATGTTTTCAATCCACCCAGAGGTTTAAGTACATGATTCACACTCATAAAATTCAAGCAATTTTTATTATTGTTCATGTGATTTATTTCCTACTCATGAACTGGGTTTACAGTGGCAGATGTTGCGGGAACCAGTTACGAAGAAAATGCAGCAGCTGAAACAGAAAGCTCCTCAGAGCCTGTTTTCATACCAGTGTCTAATGATACGAATCTTACTGATGCATCATCTCCAAATAATGAAGGTACGGAGCCAGTTGTTATCAGCGATTCTGCTAAAATTGAAGAGGATACAGAGTCTCTGCAACAGGTGTCTAGTTCTAACATGGGTCTAACATCAAAAACTACGAGTCTGGAAGCTCATAGTCAACTCGGTGCACTTCCAAAATGTGAAGATTCTAGTCCTCGTGCTCTTCCGGTTTCACCCTCGCTGGAGAGACATGATTCTGGCTGCGAATCATTTGATGGAGTCAGTGTAGGTGAAATCAAAGGTGAAAGTGTTGTTGATCACCTAAAACGACAGGTTTTGTATGATAGGAGTTGTATGAGTGCTTTATACAAGGAGTTGGAGGAAGAAAGAAATGCAGCTGCCATTGCTGCAAATCAGGCAATGGCCATGATTACAAGATTGCAAGAGGAAAAGTCTGCACTTCATATGGAAGCCTTGCAATACTTAAGAATGATGGAGGAACAAGCAGAGCATGATATGGAAGCACTGGAGAAGGCTAATGAACTCCTAGCTGAAAAGGAGAAGGAAGTGCAAGATTTGGAAGCAGAGTTAGAGTTTTGCACAAGTAATTTCCAAAGTGATTCAATGGCTGAGAATCTGCTTAAATCGGAGAAAGAAAACTTTATAGTTGAGAATCACGCCGAGAGTAATTCAAAATCTATGGAAATTTTAGAAGGTAGCGGAAAATCTAAACTTGTGAATATTTCGATATTAAATTTCGAGGATGAAAAACTATACATTTTGGAATGTTTGAAGAAGTTGGAAGAAAAGCTTCATCAAGTTACCTCCAATGGGATATCAAATGACATGCCAGATGGTGTATACTCCAAAAAAATTATAAATGAAGTTGATGATATGGGCAACTTATCTATTGACGGGGAGACTCAGTTAGATGAACATATTCAGAATAATGGTTCGCCATTGCAAAAAGATGTATCAGGATCAAACGGAAGTCCTACACAGGACATGCCTTCTGATTTGGTCGAGGACAATCATTTTGTTACTGAAAGGGGTGATACTTTGGATAGTGATAGGTGTGAATTGTCCATGAATAGAGGTCGAATAAACTTGGCTACACTTGAGAAAGGAATTGCAGACCTTCATCACCAGTTGGAAGCACTTGAAACCGACTGTGATTTCCTCAACCATGCTTTTAATACGCTCAGAAATGGGAAGGATGGATTACAGTTTATTCATGAAATAGCTAATCAGCTACAAGAATTACGAAAAATTGAGTTAAAAAAGAGATGCATATCAATTCCTTGAGATCGTGTGTTTCCCAATTGGTACGCAAGCATTTACTGAACATTATTGTAGTGTGGAATTACATATGTAGCTATGCTACATGTTATTTAGATATTAGGAAATTGAATTTATGTGCTGCCGTGCGGGACTCTATGCTTATCAACTTTGCTTGTTATTCGTTTCTTTTATTGTTCCCGTAAAATATGGATGAGAACTTAATCCTTGGCAGACTAATCATTTACCAAAATCCAATACATGATTTTTACCATCTCACCTAGCGTTCAAAATCTCTCTTTTTCCTTCTGCCATCACAAGTTTTCATTGGTAACTTCTCCAGATGCATGACCAGAAGAAGAGTTGAACCAAGAACCATGAGCAAGCATCATAATTTGATATACAGTGTTTAAAGACAATGTGAAGATGTATCTTATAAGTCTGCCTGAAGTTCGCTGAATCATGATAAAGATTTGCAGAGAAGTACCAGTTTAGTTTTCTCGGACGAGGAAGGTACGCCGGAGAAATGGGTTACATATAGTTTTCTAAACTCTAGGTCGGGTTTTGTTCTCTAGTTATTTTTGACCAAAAACTGCAGCATTTTTCTTGTACTCTGCTTTCGTTACAGTTCCCCATTCTGAGCTTAATTTGAGAGTTTTATTCCTTGTATGTTGCTCTAAGGTTGGCCATAGTAAAACCTTTGGAATTTGGTTTAAAGATTGAAAAATTTGGTTACGTACAAAACTTGAAAAGTGACTTCGTATTAATTTTAGCCAAATATTCGGATTTGATTTGATAGAACTATAAAAATAAATAGACTAACTTGTTTTACTCGACGTAGTATATTTGGAATTTCAAAACCAATTTCGGATGAATAAGAAGAAAAACGAGGAAAAGAGGAAAAAATCATATAGCACTGCCGTAGGCTAGCAGTGAAGCTATCGCTCGAGCGACAAAAGGGTGGAAAAGTTTCCGTTGAACAGGAGTCGAGGCGCGCAAGCGAGATGCCAGCGACAGCAAGGAATGCTTCCTTTTGTGAAGGTTGCTGAGTTTTGGGGTCTGTCTCTTCACTGAAAATCTCTCATCTTCTATAAATAGAACATTTTGACGTTTATTATGCATCTCATATCATTTGCATTGAGCATTCCTTGGCAATTGAGCATTCCTGGACAATATCATTTGCATTGAGCATTCTAAAATTCATTCCAAAATTATTTTCTCGTAGAGAGAAGAAAAATTGTTCGAGTTCGTTGTTGCTTGTGATTTGAAGTGTTTTCTACCACAAGTTTTATACGTTGTATCTTGGAAGGCAAATGTCGTAATTCATTAGCGTCATTACTGAACAATTGTCTTAAGGAGAAAGTGTTAATCACTTGCCTTAGATTTTTCTCTTCTTCACTTTCTTTTCATTTCTATTTATATAAAGTTTAATTACGCTTCTGCGAATTAAATTTAACCATTCTCTTGCGAATTAAACAAACAACCATTTCACTATTCAAATTCTCCAACAAAAACAGCCCCTCCCTTTGTAAACGCAGTAGATCTTGTGCAAGTTATTTTAATTTATTTTGATTTTCTCCGTTTTTGGCCATCTTTTACATGAACATTAACAAAAATGCGAACCTTATTAGCACGATCATAGAAAAAAGTTGAATGTAAATTAGTAACATCTCGCAAAAGTTGGGGGCGAACAGTGCCAGAAGTCCTTATTTTAATTATAAACGCGCACACATGACACAGAGAATAGAAAAAATAAAAAACATATGCACCAGCCAGGAATGAACCCAGCTCTGTACTGTAGCAGGTTACCATTCTACTGATGCCATTGTTGATTGTTTGTGCTTATTCTTAAACTCATTGTCGGTTCAACTTCCACGCAACTAATCTTTAGTTTTGAGCTATCAGTTCACTCAACTTTAACTTGCGTCCAATAGTATTTGCTCTATCTAACGCCATCAATCTAACTGACGTAAACATAAATGTTCAATCCAACAGAGGGATGATGTGTATTTTCACATTACGCAACTTTGGATGTCGCCCATCTTAAGACACTTTAAAAGACACTTTGAAAAAAGAGAAGTGCTTGATGTACACCATAGTGTACACCAACTTTCACAGCCCACTCACAACATAGGTGGGGGCCACAATTATTTTACTTGTGAGAGGGCTGTGTATAAGAGTGTACACCAATGATATACACCCAGCTTTTTCCTTTAAAAAATGTTGAATAAAAAACAAAATTTTTTGTCTCATTAAACAACCAATCGTTTTTATTCTTCATATACATCATCTCCATTAATTTTAAAGTCCTCGCTAGCATATTGAGTTAGACCGACGACAATATATGGAGTGACTACAGTTGTTCACAAATCAAAGTTGAATGATCTGATTGCTCAATTAAAGATAAGTAACCAATTGCATGTTCATTGAAAGTTTACATACCCATTTTGTTTCATTTTTCATCTAGGTATACACGTGTTACTAGCACTTCCAAACACAAATTTGACTTTTTAGTCTATGAAATTTATCGACCAATGTTCTAAAATTTGTAAGACATGACCAAATGTGGAGGTCAAGCCTCAATTTTTACGAGTCTAGACGTTTGCCTAGATTTCTAATATTACTTTATTATTCTAGACCAATAAATTAAAAAATAAAGCATGCCTTGAGAATTAATAGAAACTTCATATATATTTTCAAATTACCAACAAAAATATAATTCTCAAAACCATAAATACCTCAAAACAATAATATTTTGTTCATAGACCTAAAAAACCTATGTTCGTGGACTGAGTTTGGACTATGGCGAATTTTTTGTTGAATATATTTTCTTTTTAAGTTTTAGCAATGATTGCGTCTTTTGTTCGAAACAAGAAAATACAACTTGCCAAATAAAAACGTGTTAACCTTAGGAAGTGAACGTAGAATTGACCACATTTTTTCAAGCTCTGGCATTGGATGGAACTTTTTTCTCTGTGCCCCGTGCCTAGAATGATCTTTTAGAAAGCAGCCAGGAACAGGATATTAAGCTCTAAAGGCTAAAGATATCACTGAATAAATGCATAGGTTCACAAGCTATTGACCATCTTCCGTTTTCGCCTTCAGAGTAAAATATTTAAGTTTTCAACATTTTGTCGTAGTTCCAAATGATAAGAAAAGATTAAAGAAAAACATAAAATTTTATCTTCTAGCCCAACACAATCCACCCCTATCCAAGGACCTACCCCGCGCCCTTCCCTAGCCCCAAACCTGGTTTTCGAAGCCCCATCGCACCCCTGCTACACCTTTACACATTATTTAACATTTCCTTTTAAGTACTTAAATTTTGATTTTTATTTTTATTCAACTTTTGATGGGTTGAGTTCAAGTAATTTGAGAAACCCAGTGGCAATTTACAATATATCTAACTAAAACTTCAGAAACTCAAAAACTTATCTGGCAACATGGTTGACAATTGCGAAAATTGTGAATTGAGCAGCAAGATTGAGGACTAAAATGTCCATTTCTAAACATTGGAGACGAACATATTCTTTCCATTCTCATATCTACTGTCGAACATCCATAGATTGATAAAAGCCAAAGTATTGAAGTGCACAAACGTTTGCATGGGAGTCCTACTATACAGATTACAAGGTCATAACATCTTGCATTCCGATGGTGATGTTGACTATGGCAATGAAGCAGTCATGAAAAATCGTGGTTTTCCATAAGAAGTCACAGATTTCTCACATTTTTATCATCGCTTACCTAGTGAGATAGTAAATAATGAGAAAAATTAGCACAAACGATGCCACAAGTGTAAACATATTCCGGCTTGATTTGGTCTCGAATACCTGCACAAAGTGACATACTCATACTGAAAAATTAAGTACCCAGAGGAAAAGTAAAACTAACGGCAACAGAGTAAATGTTAGATCTTGCATACCATCTTAAACTTATCCATGGTTCCCGATAAAACTCCCCTTGAAGCATCCATGTCATTGCCCTAAAAACCAGAAGTTAGAAAAAATCAAGTGCATAACGATAATACTTTTAATAAGTACTCAAGATAAGGGAAATATTTCTCCGGTATACACACCATCCTGTCCAGCATACTATTATGAGCGTCAACCTCCTCGTGTACATCACCTGACAACTGTTCATGTAGAGCATGGTTAACACTTGGATAGGAAAAATCGACAGTTCAATAGTTCCAATCTACCAAAAGGTGCACCTAATCCATTTAAAATACATTTCACTTGTTAAAAAGGCAAGAACCCACACTTGAGATAATAAAATAAAGCTATTTCATACAATTAATAGCCCACATATGTTAAAACAGTAATTATAATTAATACTTTATCCATTTTTCCTGAATGCTTCAGAGATAAAAATTTCAAATAAATAGCACAACTTTGCTATTTACCCGTCTACACGGTAAGAAATTATTTTGTTTTTTGCACCAAGTAACAATCAATTCCAGCAAATACAAACTTACTCTTTTCAGCAGACTAACTCGGTCTTGCAACCCATCTATTGCTCTGTCATTCTCTTGTTCATCAATTTCACGAGAGGAATAAGAAGATGAAGCCCTGATACCCCCTTCCTCAATACCATCAAAAAGAGCAACTCTAGCATTACGCTCCCTAAATTAGAAGAGGCATAGTGACGTGCTAGAACAGTAGAATAGTAAAGAACAGGTTCTTCAAACATTTTATAAACGAACTTGAAAAGACTAAATTGTGAATAATGTACATAAGAAACTTGATTTCCATAAACCACCAGTAAAAATTCTAATGCACGATGCTCCTCAGATTCAAGAGCTTAGAGTTACAGGGGTTAAAAGGTCTTGTAATTTACAGGATTTACAATATATCCCCAACTATGACACGTTTGCAGAACTGAGATATTCACAGCTAAGATTCTTATAGTAAACAGAACAATATGTATGAAGAAAATAACTATCTGAAGCCTGAAGGTCCCTTTGCTTTCTAGATGAACCCTTTCACTCTGTTTTACGACAAACCATTAGTGTCAATATGGTGAAGAAGGGGAGAACAAGTGTCATAGCTTAAGGTTCAAAATTGATTCATAAAGAACATATGTAATATCTTATTGTCAATTTCATCTTCATTTTATATAAAGCAGGTGACGATTTGGATTTTTTTGTGGTGTTACAATCCTTTATTCAATTGATTTTGCAGGATGTTACTAAGAATATACACTAGGGGTCTGGCCTCACTTCATCATTCCAACCAAATACGGTATTGACGCACAAGATTGAAAAGCATAATACATCTCTTATGCATTAGAATGTTATGCAATAAGAACAGAGAAATTCTCAGTTATCTGTTCTACTTTTTAAAATAGTTGGGGGAAGAAGCACTACACCAAGAAATCAACAACACGAATACTTCGTTAGAAATTACCTCTTTTGGTTTTACTGTTAATGGATATAGTTAGAATGGTTAAGAAGATGATCTTCTCTGGATGTCACAATTTTGAGAACCTTAGGAAAATGAATTCCAGTTGAATTCATGTGGTCAAGGTCACCTCTGTTAAACCATATCTACACTTATATTATGCATTGTTTCCCTTTCTCTACAATAGGCAACTCCAAAACCTAGGAACTCCAATACTTCGAACATACTCAAGTTCAATTGATTGAATAATCAGGACCTTCATTAGTTCTAAACCAGCATAAACTGAATCCAACTAAATAATCCCAGAATTATATTAGCCTTGAGACACAAATATTTTTTGTCATTTATCCAGAAAAGTAAAGTACTCAATTTTAGTTCTTAAAATGCTTTGCTCTCATGTAGCAATTGAGTCAAAACCCACACTACTTTATGAAAGAAAATAGATACAAAAAGTTTTAGAAATCCTGACACGTTTCACTAGCATCAATCATCTAAGAAACAAATAAAATACTTGAAATTCATAAGCACTAAAAGTAGATATTTGATGCACTTATAATTTAGTACATCTCCACCATAACAATGAAACGATGTCAAATAAAAGTCAATCAATGCTACATACAAAATTTCAGAGCCTTCTTAATCCATAATTTTCAAATTTATCTTGTAGATAAAAGCAATTTGAAACAGTAATGCAATTGCAAGGTACAGTATTTAAACGAATAGTTAATAATTTAAGTAATAAGAAAATTAGAGGCAGAAACCTTCTAGAGTTCATGGCCATGGAGATCAAAATATCTGGAGATTACTTTGGAATGACAAAACCTTGCCACAGCTTAGTATTCGAAATTCTGCATCTAACAAGATTATAAATGACCATTAGAAGTCACATTAGCCGTAAAGAATTCAAATTGTAAATCTCAAATGCTGATATTCATGGAGGACCATAAACTTGATATTATGGTGGAAATTACAGATCTGAAGGAGAATTTCTGTCTAAACAACTCAAATTACTAGAGAGAGAAACGATTCTGTTAAACTGAGACTTTTTCAAATTCATAAAAATACATCAACAATCGGTTATAACTCCAATTATTTTCAAAAAGATCCGAGACAGAGAACAAAAACGGAAATAATATTAAAATATTACGCCCCCAAAATCTCAAATCAATATACAATTCAAATGCATCAATCAACGGGAGCAAGAATAAATCAATCTATCAAAAACTAGAAGTGAGATTTTAATCGAATTAAAATCAATATGGAGAATTAATAGGAGAAAACGCATGTACCAAGTGGGAGAGCTTTTCTGAGGAACGAATTGGAGAAGCCTGGTGGGTTTTACTTCGGCTAATTGGCGGGTTTGGGCTTGGGCTTGGGCTTGGAGGACCTTTCTCTTCGTGGATTTGAACTTAAGTCCACGGTGTTGCTACAACTTATTGGGCTAGGGTCGCGGGCTTCGATTTGAGATTTTATACATTTTTTATTTTAAAAAAAGAGGAAATTACACCTACACATGCTTTTAGATTTTCATTTTCATAAATCCTGATTCAAGTTCCACTTTTCAAAAATCAGGTTTTAATTAATAATTAAAAAAAAATTAATTTTTTTTACAATAAATTAATTTATATCTATCTCAAACCCTAAAATCATTAACCCATAACCTTCTTCCTCCCGTCTCTCTCTGCGACACCACCACAACGCCGTCGCCGTCTTCTCTCGCCCATTCCTCCCTTGCTGTTCTTCACCCATATCTCCACTCTCTCGCCATTGTCAAACCTTGAATCGACATTGAGGCGTCGTCTCATCTCCCTTTCCTTGTTCTCTCGCCGGCAGTTGGGGCGGTCACCATGACCACCAGGCTCTCTCTCGTCGACGGTTGGGTGCGGTGGTAGTGTCTCAAGAACCCACCACCACTGGATCTGAAAACCAGATCTGCCTTGGTCGGGACGTCGTGGTGGTGATTTGGTTTTTTTTTTGGGGGCTGTGGTCCGGTATGGTGGAGTTATCACGGGAGAAGTGGGAGTCGGGGAAGTGTTGGAGAATGGGAACAGTGAGAATACATGGAAATTGCTTGATTCGGATGTGAAGCAGAAAGGTCGAATCGAGGAAGAAGAAGAGGAAGGTGCTTGTCGGTTTGTTGGAGAGCCGGTTGCGGATGAAGAAGCTCGACAGCGGTGGCCCCACCGATACAAGGCTTCGTCGATAATAATCATTCGCACACAGTGGAGTGTGCGTGCGGTTGTGGTGGTGATTTGGTTTTTTTTTTTTTTTTGGCTGTGGTCCGGTATGGGACGGTGGTGGTGTTGGGGGGTTTTTTGGTTGTGATGTGGTGCAGGCGGCGGTTGTGTGGTGGTGGTCCTTTTTTGTTGTTGTTGGAGATCGTGTGGTGCAGGTGGCGGTTCTTGGTGGTTTGGTAATATTGTGCAGGTGGCAGTTGTTGGTGGTTGGCGGTGGTTGGTACAGGCGGCGGTGTTTGTGGCGACGGTGGTTGCTGAGATCGTGTGGTGCAGGTGGCGGTTCTTGGTGGTTTGGTAGTGTTGTACAGGTGGGCAGTTGTTGGTGGTCGGCGGTGGTTGGTGCAGGCGACGGTGTTTGTGGCGGTGGTGGTTGCAGAGGTGTTTGCGGCGGCGGCGGTGTTGTGTTGGTGGTGGTCACAGATGATTTGTTGATTGTGACCATTAAATTGGGTGGTGTGTGACCAATAAAGAATGAATTGTGACCAATAAATATTTTGTGACCCACAAATTTATTAATTTGTGACCAATAAAAGTTATTTGTGACCTATAATTCGTTGTTTTGTGACTATAAAATAAGATGTGTGACTTAAAAATTTTATGATTTGTGACCGATGAATAAATTGTGACCTATCAAATTTTGGAATTGTGGCCTTAAAATTTTTGAATTGTGACCAAATTGTATAGATCTGTGACCGTTATATATTTATTAATAAAACATATAATTAATTAAGTAATTCATAAATAAATTTAAATAAAAACCTGATTTTTGAAATTTAAAACATCTAACCTTAATTTTGAAATGTATATAAGTAAAAGCAGGATTTATGTATTCTTCCCTTAAAAAAAAAAGGAAAAAAAATATTTTTTTACCATGGGCAAGTCATTTTATAAAAGGTATTGTTCAGTTCGTGCTCGTAATTCGTAGTGTATTATCAAAAGAAATTAGTGTTGTATATTGGATTCTTGACACACAATTGTGAACGAACCATGAATTCACTAGGAGAAAAATCGTTTTAAAGACAGAAACTCTTACCTCGATAAAATACCAGAGATTTGGGACCGACTACATTTTTTTGTCACTTGGTGAATGGTGTAAATCAGTACTCCCTTGTAGTGCGAGCTACTAGGTTTGTTGCAACAAATCTATATTACGATTCATATAATATCTTCATGTAGTGACAATAAAAGTTCTTATCTACAAACAGATTTGAAATTTCTTGCAGAATTAAATATTTGTGCTGATATGTCAAGTCTAAAATCTTCACTTGATGACAATGCCAATGTACAGATATGTATGTCTTCATGTTCACCAAGATTCCCAGCCCCAATATCTTCTATATATTAAAAGTGGCTATGTAACGAAATTTTTTGTTTTTAACGGAAAAACTAACGGAATTTGTTGTTTTAACGGACTATATAATGGAATTTCTTGTTTTAAACAGGCAGCTGCACCTCCTTTCAGTGTTTTTATCATAACTTTGTATTCTGATGTCCGATTGAGGCAATTCAAAATGCGTTGGAAAGCTAACTCATCTGGCTATAACTTTGATTCAGACATCATTCTCCAATTATATCACTTTCTATACAAAAAATAGGTCTCAATATGATACTAAAACATCGGAGCATAACTTTTCGGTTGGAAATTGATTTGTGATCATCTTTTGACTAAATTTGATTCCATTGGCGTCTTCCTTTATCCAATTGACTCCGAGCACTCTCAAATCTTCATCGTGAGATTCGGCACAACTTTTAAGTATTTACATTTTAGTCCCCGAACTTTGGATCCCTTACAATTTAGCAATTTCTCCAAATTTGTCAACTTCTACTTATTTTCTTCGATCTCATCAACTTACATTACAACATCAAAATCACACATCTAATTATTTATCAATTATATAAACATTACATCATTAATTATTTAATTAACCAAAAAAATTACACATTTATTAATAACAAATTAATTCTTAAACAAAACTATTAAATATAAACTAGGCAAACGTGCATTGCACGTTGCTTGCACCTAGTGTGTGTGTGTGTGTGTGTGTGTGTGTGTGTGTGTGTGTGTATATATGTCAAATTTTCTTTCATTAACTTATAAAAAAGGTTGCACTCTTTGTCCCCAACCTTTACAAAATATATCAAATACACCCCAACCTTTTTTTTAGCAAAATTCATCCCAAACCTTTCAATTATGTAGCATAACTCGTCATTATCTCAATTTTTTTCCATTTTGTGATGAATTTGTCGTTCTATTTAAATAAACAAAAATAAAAGAAAGAACAAACCTCTTATTTAAAATAACTAAATACATATGAACAAATAAAAAATAAAAAATTATGATGTCGATTTTTTAGGTAGGCAACTGATTTTTTATTTTGTCTTTCTTTTTCTATTTTTAAAAAATATATATATCAAGTTGTTTTAAATGTGATTTAACCCCTGTTTGGCCCCCATTATTTGGTATTTTTGATAGTTGAAAATTTTTGGAATAGCGATTGATGGGAGAATGTGTGGTGGAAAAGTAATGAAAAGTTTTAAATTTATGTGTAATATTATTTTATTTGATAAATGTGTGGTTTTAATGAAGAGAAAAAAAAATTTAATGTAATGTAATTTAATTTAATAGGGGCCAACGTTGTACTAGTTGAAAAGTTATGATACCTTTTTTACAATTTTTCTTCATCTTTTGTTGTTTAAAAATAAGGGTAAATATATTATTTAATAGTCAAAATGTAGATAATGACGAATTTTGTTACATAATTGAAAGGTTGAAAATGGATTATGCTTTAAAAAAAAAAAAGATTGAAGGTAGATTTATTTCATTTCGTAAAGATTGGAGACGGAAAGCGCAAATTTCCCTAATAAAAATTATGCCATCCATACGAAGCGTTCGATTTTCATTCAACCTATTTACTATTTTATTTTGGCATGATCTCAATATTATTGGCAGTATTCTGATAGACACCTTTTGCATTCAAGACAAATCAGCAAAACAGATACCTTTCATATTAAAATGAAATGGTGGAAATTAGGTCTTGTATGAGAGGGATTAAAATCGGATTAAAATTGAAAATATAACCGTTATTGTTGACTTTTATTAGACGAATGGAACCCAATAATGGCCATATTTTCAATTTTAATTGACTTTTAATCCCTCCCGAACGGGCCTAAATAGTGTAGTAGAAGCAATTTTGGACCAAAAAATGCCCCTTTAGCCACTCGTATATATTACCGATGACGATCAATGATATTGTTGAGAATAAGACTTAAATTTGCTATGGGGAATTTGGCCATTTGACCCAACTGGACAATGATATTGGTGAAATGGCCTTTGACCATGAATAAAAAATAAAGAAATAAATCAAAATGTTTTAATTGATAAAATGACAAAATTATCCTTCAATTATTAACTCAATTCCCTCATTTCATATCGTCATTTCTACTTCATCTTCTTTGTAAAACCTTATTCTCCATTTTTGAAATTAAAGTTTTCTTCTTCCTCTTTTCATCATCTTCAACCCACCAAAAACTTTAAAGATTCGAAATTTGTGCATCAACGTTTTCTTCGATGATAAAATTATTGGCTTTGAATTAGTATTGAGAAAAATCAAGAAAAATGAGTATTGAAATCAATTGTAAATGGCTTCAACGCACTCTTCTTCTGTAGAAACTCCGCCTCCGGCGACACCCATGGTCGTGCACACCACCTGGATAGCACTCACCCAGACGACGAACACCATGACTTAACATCGACCAATAATGCACCAATTCGATGTCTTTGTTGCTCAAAAAGGTCTCGTGTCGCGATGTAAAAAACGACACCTGCAGCCGTTATACGCAACGTAAAACGACACTACAAGCCAAGTTATCCGTCGTAATTTGATTTTTTTCAACATTATACGTGTTACGTGCATATTACAATATAAATAAGTTTCACTTATTATTTTTCATGGGATGAATGGGGCCGTAATTGCTTATACTCGTATATAGATATGTAACGCGAAAAGGGTCGTTTTTATGTCCAGTGACGACACTGGTGTCGTTCCGAAAATTTCACCAACATCCGATTTTTTCAACAAACAATTTTTTAGTGGACTCCCTAAAGTATGTAATATAGAAAGTTATGAAAAGATGTAAGATGATTGTACAAATGACATTATGACAATACACAAGTGTCATTTGCGGTGAAAAAGAAGCAAAAAATATTGAATAAATCAACAAAAAGTATTGACGAAAATACGGGGGGTGGAGGGGGGCGAGCCTCCTCCCGAAAGGGTTGGGCTCGCTAAATTTTTTTTTTTTAACTAAGAGGATTGAAAACAATGATTTTGAGTACCAAAATAGGCAAATTAGATTGACTGACCAAAAAGACAATCAGTTTGTCGACCTTTTTAAGTTAGGGGGTCCAATGCTTGACGTCGTTCCGCTGTAAAAGTAGCAAAATATTGGAGAAATCAACATAACGACAAAAGTGTCGTTACTGCTTTGAGAACGTCTACTAGAACGACAGAACTGTCGTTCTGTATCTAAAATCGATTTTGAAAAGTCGCGATCCGTCCGAGCTACGATAATGATGAGTTGAACTCATTTAAGTTGCAGACTAAACACGCCACTTACAACATTCAAAATTTATGCTCATTACTTAATCAAGAGGAAAAAAGAAAACGACAAAACTGTCGTTACTATTTTGAAAACGACACAAGTGTCGTTCTGACTCTAAAATCGATTTTGAAGAGCCACGACCAGTCCGAACCACGATAATCGATAAAATTAACCCATTTAAGTTGTAAGCTCAACACGCCACTTACAAAATTCTTGAGATATGCCAATTTCTTGTACTTTCAAACGAATTTAGACTAAGATTTGTATTTTCACCGTTTCATGCCTTATATTCTATATCAATTACACCGTTAGTTGTCACACAATCAATATTTTCGTCCTTCTTAGGTTGGGGTCCAATTCTTAATGTCCTTACATTGAAAAGTAGCAAAATATTGAAAAAATCTACATAACGACACACGTGTCGTTAAACCACTCATGTGTCATTCTGCCATTAAAATCGATTTTGAAGAGCCGCGACCCGTTTTGATGAAACATTGAGTTACGAAAAGAAAAGCAAATTGATGAAAACAGTGCAAAACGACACTTGTCGTTCTCGATATCGAAACGGCACAAGTGTCGTTATGCTGAGTGAATGAAATTCAGTGAGAACGGCACTAGTGCCGTTGCATCGTAAACGACACTTGTATCGTTCAAAGGGAACTCATGTATTAAATACCACCGTTAGTTGTTACCTAATCAACAAGTCCAGCCTTCCCAAGTTAAGGGGTCCAATTCTCGAGGTCGGTCGGCTGGAAAAGTTGAAAAATATTGATGAAATCCAACGAGAACGGCACTAGTGCCGTTACTGTCAACAAAACGACACTTGTGTCGTTCTGCCTAGGAAGAGAAAATTTACATGTTTAAATATAACGATAATCAGAGAGACACTTGATGAAATCTTGGGTTTCGAAAATAAAATCAAATTGATGAAACAAATGAGAAACACGACACTTGTGCGTTATCGTTTCGTAATCCGGCACAAGAGTCGTTTTACTGCCGGGATGAAATCCAACGAGAACGGCACTAGTGCCGTTACTGTCCACAAAACGACACTTGTGTCGTTCTGCCTGGGAAGAGAAAATTTATTTGTTGATAATGAGAGAGACACTTGATAAAATATTGAGCGGTGAAAAATAAAAGATAAAAGATGAAGCAATTTATAAAACGACCGTCGTGTAACGGCACAAATGTCGTTCTCGCTTTTCGAAACAAACGTATAGAGCTCCACGACCCGTCCGAGGCACGAGAACTGGTTATATGTACTCATTTGAGTTGTAGGATGGACATGCCTCTTATTTTGTAGGGGAGATATGCTCAACGTCTACACTTTCAAACGAAATCAATGTAGACTTGATGGTTTTCACATGTTCAATACCATATATTTTACATCAATTCCACCGTTAAACATCTCCTAATCAACACGTCCAGCCTAACAAAGTTAGGGGGTCCAGTTGTCGAGGTCGTTCGACTCGAAAAGTTGAAAAATATTGAAGAAATCAACAGAACGGCAAAATCGTCTTTGTAACGGCACAAGTGTCGTTCTGCCTAGAAACAAACGTACAGGGCTCCACGACCCGTCCGAGGGACGATGAACTCGTTATAAGTACTCATTTGAGTTGTAGGATGGACATGCCTCTTATTTTGTAGGGGAGATATGCTCAACGTCTACACTTTCAAACGAAATCAATGTAGACTTGATGGTTTTCACATGTTCAATACCATATATTCTACATCAATTCCACCATTACACATCTCCTAATCAACACGTCCAGCCTAACAAAGTTAGGGGGTCCAGTTTTCGAGGTCGTTCGACTCGAAAAGTTGAAAAATACTGAAAAAATCAAAAGAACTAAGAGCGTAGGTGTAACGGCACAAGTGTCGTTCTGCCTAGAAACAAACGTACAGGGCTCCACGACCCGTCCGAGGGACGATGAACTCGTTATAAGTACTCATTTGAGTTGTAGGATGGACATGCCTCTTATTTTGTAGGGGAGATATGCTCAACGTCTACACTTTCAAACGAAATTAATGTAGACTTGATGGTTTTCACATGTTCAATACCATATATTCTACATCAATTCCACCGTTACACATCTCCTAATCAACACGTCCAGCCCTAACAAAGTTAGGGGTCCAGCTTTTCGAGGTCGTTCGACTCGAAAAGTTGAAAATATCAAAAATCAACCGTAACGCAGAATCGTCTTGTAACGGCACAAGTGTCGTTCTGCCTGGAAACAGACGTATAAAGCTCCACGACCCGTCCGAGGCACGATGAACTCGTTATATGTACTCATTTGAGTTGTAGGATGGACATTCCTCTTATTTTGTAGGGGAGATATGCACAACATCTACACTTTCAAACGAAATCAATGTAGATTTGATGATTTTCACATGTTCAATACCATATATTTTACATCAATTCCACCGTTACACATCTCCTAATCAACACGTCCAGCCTAACAAAGTTAGGGGTCCAATTGTCGAGGTCATTCGACTCGAAAAATTGAAAAATATTAAAGAAATCAACAGAACGACAGAACTGTCTTGTAACGGCACAAGTGTCGTTCTGCCTGGAAACAGACGTACAAAGCTCCACGACCCGTCCGAAGCACGATGAACTCATAATATGTACTCATTTGAGTTGTAAGATGGACATGCCTCTTATTTTGTAGGGGAGATATGCTCAAAGTCTACACTTTCAAACGAAATCAATGTAAACTTGATGGTTTTCACATGTTCAAACATCAATTCCACCGTTACACATCTCCTAATCAACAAGTCCAGCCTTCATCAAGTTAGGGGGTCCAGTTGTCGAGGTCGTTCGACTCGAAAAGTTGAAAAATATTGAAGAAATCAACAGAACGGCAGAACTGTCTTGTAACGGCACAAGTGTCGTTCTGCCTGGAAACAGACGTACAGAGCTCCACGACCCGTCCGAGGGACGATGAACTCGTTATATGTACTCATTTGAGTTGTAGGATGGACATGCCTCTTATTTTGTAGGGGAGATATGCACAACGTCTACACTTTCAAACGAAATCAATGTAGACTTGATGGTTTTCACATGTTCAATACCATATATTCTACATCAATTCCACCGTTACACATCTCCTAATCAACACGTCCGTATTCTCAACAAAGTTAGGGGGTTCAGTTGTCGAGGTCGTTCGACTCGAAAAGTTGAAAAATATTGAAAAAATCAACAGAATGGCAGAACTGTCTTGTAACGGCACAAGTGTCGTTCTGCCTGGAAACACACGCACAGAGCTCCACGACCCGTCCGAGGGACGATGAACTCGTTATATGTACTCATTTGAGTTGTAGGATGGACATGCCTCTTATTTTGTATGGGAGATATGCTCAATGCTTAATCGAAATGACAAACAAAACGACACAACCGCCGTTACTGTTCATTAAAAAGGTACAACTGTCGTTCTGAATGGGAAGAGATTATTTATTAGAATGGTATGACTATCGTTATATTTACAAGTATAATGATAATGAGAAAGACTTGTGCTGTTACTGATCATATAATGTCTACTAGAACGTCACAAGTGTCGTTATGCTGTGTGAAAAAAATTCAACGAGAACGCCACCAGTGTCGTTACTGTCCAGAAAACGACACTTGTGTCGTTCTGCCTGGAAACACCTGTACAGAGCACCATGACGCATTCGAAACACAATATTCGATTAGATAAACTCATTTACGTTTTAAGATGGACACTCCTCTTAGAAAATAGGTGAGATATGCTCAATACTTGATGGACATGAAAAAGAAAACGACACAACTGCGCATCCTGTTCTGAAAAAGCACAAGCGATGTTTTAGTGTAACAAAAAAAACATATGTGCATCATAACTGCCGTTCTGGCTTCATCAAGTCTAAGACAAGGACACAATCGCTCGTTCCAAACATTATAAGTAGTTTGCTTTTCAAAACGACAAAAGTAGTACATCGTAACATAACACCATCATCCATTTTCAATATTATAAAAGCTGTACATCACAACACCACAAAAGCCTCATATGTGCCATGTTGTCTTCATTGTTCACTGCGTGGTACACGATATGTACAAGTGATACGGTTATGCCGATGATCTATATGGAATTGAACAGACAACTTCTGTTGAAGTACCAATAATGTCCTCTTGCATGGAGAAATCAACATTGTTTTCATCTCTAAGAGGAGATTCATCTTGGAAAACTTGTTTTTCGGAACTACCTTGAATTATGGTCAAATTATCCCAATCCACATAGTTTCTTTCTATATCATTCCCATAATCGCCATTGTATTGCTCAACTTCATTTCGATTGCTCACATCTCCCTTTCTACGATAACGACTGTAGTGTCGTTCTACACTACGTAAAACTACTGACTGTCGTTCTGAACCACAAATCGTCCAGTAGTTGCGGAAATACACCAACAGTAAAAACAAATCAGTTAAAATATCATTTCATACTATATTCAACAATAAAAGGACCAAATGTACATGAGATTTATTAAAATACCATTTTCTTTTCTTCAAATAATGGAGCTTTCAATGTATGTAATATAGAAGCTAAAATCCTTGTTCAAATGCTCAAAATGTTGGAGAAGATAGGTGAGGAATATAATCAATAACAAGATTTTAGGAGGCGGCAAACATTGGATATGAAGAGCACGTTGGATTTTTTTTTTTTTTTAATCAAAGAGCACGTTGGTTTTCAGATGAGATGAAATGGTGAATTTGATGGGATGAAAAGGGTGTATGAGTCTTTTACTTGATGGGGATATTTTAGACAATTTGCCATGTTTATTTATTATATTTTTTAATTGAGGCCATTTGACCAATAAACATTGAGAAGGGATCTTTTTTCCAACTACTTTGTTTGACTAGGTCTTTTAACAAAGAATCCCATTTGCTATTATTTACATATAATATTATCTCAAGAAGTACCCAAGAAAACTAATAAATTTTTGGTTTCTACATCCCGGATTTGGTAGACATGTCAGCAGGAAAGTTTCCAACATCTTCATTCTTCGCTTCGACTGTGCTGAAAATGTTCTGTTAAACAAAAGTGCAAGCCCTGCATTCATTTCGTCACTGCTCGTTTAAACTCCCCATTGATCATTTTTGCAAAAGTAACAAACAATGCAACCTTTATTGCAGTAAACTGTATACCAGTAACAAAATGGAGAAGTCCAGTAATCACAATCCGTATTAGACAGAAATGCATGCGGAAGAGGCAGAACAGCAATCCACTGGTCTTGAAGAATAACTACAAACTAAGACAAGAATTTGGAGTCAGCTACTTGAATCATTTTCACGTCTTTCATCTACTAAAAGATTTAATGCTTGATTGGTCATGCATAAAAAACTATTTTTTTTATTAAGAAATTGATAAAATAGGGCCCCACAAAGGCTTGCGGAGAACCCACAATTTGTTTATTTTGAGCCACAAAAAGAAGCGGTGCTCGGTTGCTTATAAGATAGTATAAGCACACCCAAACATGCTACAATCTGGCAATTTCTACTGAGTTCTAGTCCTAAAGAATCGAAAACTCTTAACATTCACTTGGAGTAACGCGATAAAGTAAGAGTGTCAAAATGAGTGAGGTTTGCCATCTGCCCAGGTCCGTCCATCCAGCCGGCCTAAAGTGGAACTTCTACATATCCACTCATAAGCAACGAATTGAATAATATGGCTGTAAGGATCAGTAAACTAAAAATTGTCATATTTCGCATATCCCTTAGTCAAAAGCCATATCCTCGAGTCAACTTGGTCCCGACTCCAAAGTCTATGCATCTGCCATCTTCAACATGTCTACATTTAGGTGACAGCTCGGAGAACTATCATCTAGTTTAACAGTAGTCAATTCCAAAACAATACAAAAATTGACCCCATGCTTTAATAACCAACAAAAAAGCCCTCTAAATACCACTCTATTACATGCCACAGAAGCTGATACAAGCAGCGAAAATGTGGCACGATGAGTATCTCTCATCAGCCGACATGGCCTTTAAGCCATATAAGATCCGCCTAGTGGGTTAAAGCAACAAAGATAAACAATGTACTGGAATGGAACGCTCACAACCAGCAATCTGACTTCTTCCCATTGAGCGTGCAAGGAGAACATCATCTATTAAACTGTGGCCTACCATGTTAACAACTCTTGAACCACATATTTTATGCTTTAGAACTCTCCTTACTATCTTAACCTTTAGAACTTCTATATTCCCTAGTCTTCGAGAAAAGACTTTTTCCTTTTCTTTTTCCCTTTTTGGTGGTCGGCAAACAAGTTTCAACATTTTAGCATACACAACAGTTGAGAGCAGGAATCTAAAAAATAACAAAGACCATCACATGAAATGTATAATCTTCAACAGTTTATGCCTATTCTATGTACTTCCTTTTTGGTCAACAACAAACTAAGCCTTATTCCCAAAGTCAGCTCAATGCTTCCTTATTTGACAACCGGGAGATGTAAAATGACTAGATCCTTAGCAACTACTACAAGTTAAATGAATTTTGGTCTACCTCCCTTTCTAAACTTGCTCTACAGAAATTGCATGACTGTATATGAAATGGCGCTTCTTTAGGTCAATGCATAACATGACCCAACCACCCAAGTCTTTCTTCTCTTAATTTATCCTCAATTGGCACCACTTCAACGTGTTGGCCTATGATCTTCATTTTTAGTCAAGCAAAAATCTGAATTAGCCTCACACATTAAGCGGGAGAGCACAATTAAGAAGATAAACAGCAGCAAACCAATATTGAAAATATTATTCAATTAAAACAGGCTTATTTAGGGGTTCAGTACACAGCCTTGTGGGGAGTAATATAGTTGCAATTCTATCCCAAATATGACCAGTAAATAAAAGAATAAGTAGCCTCTCGAAAATTTCTTTGGCTCCTCAAATGACTTGACTTAATAGAAATCACCATACGTGAAGTAGATTGCATGATAAACAAGTTCTGACTGTTTCGAAGAAAAATGCAACTCCAGTGTTGTTCTTTGTTGTAAACGAATAATTGCGATAAATTACAATCAATTACCTTTCCTTGAATGAAACATGAGACTTCAGATTCCTCCCAGAGAGACCTTCACTTTCACGGGGCAAAGGCAAGGCCTTCATAAGAGACTCTGAAGATGAACCGCGAGCTTTTGACTTTAATTGTTCAAGAACTCGAATAGCTTCTTTGAGTTCATCTTGAGCACTTGGTCCATGGCCCTCCCAAGCTTCGACTACCTTCTCCTGGAAGTTAATTGCAAGTGGATAGCTGTTCAATTAAGGAAGAAGAAAAGATGTTAAATGATATTTTCCACCCAACAAAGAAAAAAAGCAACTGTCCGACAATAGCAACCAAATATACATGATACCAAGCTAATCTCGGATCACCTGATAGAATAAAATCTAGTGTTTTACTTTTATATTATTTAATGGAGATCTAAAGGAACAGGCAAACCCAATCATCATTTCATCCATATCTTACAATATTTCAGCTGTCTAGGGAGGTCTTGGCTATTCATGACAGATCTGAGAATTCTTTCAAACAATCTTCTAAAGGAGCATTGAAAAGAAAAATTTATGGATCAAATTATTTCCAGGTCAAAGTCATCAACACTAGGCAGATTTTCCCCTCCTTTCAGAATAAGGAAGCAGAAAAGAAATATGTATGACTTCCGTACATATATTAGCTGGTTTGGTAAGTCAATATTTCAAAAGAGAAAACTATCAAAGATTTTTAAAACCAATGCTGATTCCTGCAAGGAAAGTGTCCACTGCACATAATTTTACCATAGATATATAAAACCTATTTTTCAAACCAAGGTTGAAATTGCCCAAGCTGTCATTATTTGTTCCCTCAAATAGAGGGAAACATAATGACCATTGTAAGTATATTATGCCAGAGAAATGAGCACAACATAAATCTTCAATCATGCGTAGGTAAAATAACTTGAATTCAGTTACTCGATAGCCCCTTTTTTGAGATTTTAAAAGTAAACCATCGTGATTGTTGACTAGAAACTTCTCTTGATACAGGAAGATGATAGGTCGGTAACAGTCTTCAGATTGTGATAATTAAAATACTCAAGAAACACACTTTGAAAGTTATGGTTAATTACACAGCTCAAGAATGGACTTCATTAAAAGAAACGAATTATTTATAAGGACCGTTTTACACTGATTTACAAATAATTATTTTCATAAAACATGCATCTTGAACTTATCAAATGGAAGATCAACAGGTGAGACAACAGCATTAAAGTGTTGGCTGGTATTACTTATGATTCAGTACGATTAGATGAGAATATCATGATTGCAAGGTGATAGGCCAACGATTAAGTACACCTATTCTAGAAGGTCCAGGAAGAATGGAGAAGTAAGGTGGTGCTGAAGAGTTTATGAAATTTTTGTAATAAGAATTATATAATAAATAAGAATGATATTTGAACAATCATGTCTTGTATATATTGAATAATAATTAACTGTTATAAAAAAAATGTACAATGCATTTATATTTATAAGCAAAATTATTTCCTACTTCTACTAATAATAGGAAATTAAAATAAGAAAACTAATAAAATTATAATCTAATTAGAAATCATATTCTAATTAATCAAGAAAAAAAATCATATTTTAAACAAAATATTAGAATAAAAAGATAAAATTTATTACAATTAGACGTCTCATTATAAATATATAATCATGATCCTATTTACAATAGGATTGTCCTGCATCAATCTCTACCACTTGAAAAAAAAAACTCGTCCTCGAATTTTGTTGAAGAAAAGAATCATTGATAACTTGTGTGTATTCGAACTTGACTGGGACTCGAGGAAATTCTCTAGCCACATGTTGTCGTGTTCTATGCTCGTTGAAACAACCAACATTTATAGCAGTTAAGGTCTGCAAATTCTTATAAGCTTGCTTTTTAATGGGCATGTGATTCTTTCAAAACTTAACGCAGTCAGCATTTGCATAGTGTTATGAAGAGTTTCATCGATCTCCTCGACTCGTTGTTCGAGTTTGTCGAGCATCCGTTCGTCGTCGACGGTTCGACTGCCACCAGTACCTTCGTCGACCATCGGATTAAGACAATTTCCTTACTCTGATACCAATTTTGGTGCAGAAGCGTTTATGAAATTCTTGTAATAAGAATTATGTTATAAATAATAATGATATTTGAACAATCATGTCTTGTATATATTAAATAATAATTTATTGTTATCAAAAAAATGTACAATGCATTTATATTTATAAGCAAAATTATTTCCTACTTTTAATAATAGGAAATTAAAATAAGGAAACTAATAAAATCATAATCTAATTAGAAACAATATTCTAATCAATAAAGAAAAAAATCATATTCTAAGCAAAATATTAGAATAAAAAGATAAAACTTATTACAATTAGATATCTTATTATAAACATATAATCCTAATCCTATTTACAATAGGATTGTCCTACATTACAAGGGAGTAACAACATTCTGTTAGCCAGCATGCCAAGTGGTTATAGTCTATTAAAAATAAAGAGTAGCGAGGGATGATTAAGCAGCAAAAGTTGGCTGTAATAGAGAATATGAGAGTGATAGTCCTCTTAAATGGCTATATAGTGTTTTCTTTCATTATTGTATTTCCCTTCAAGCGATTCTATAAAATGCTGCTTTCATTCCTTAAATCATTCTTTCTTTTGTTAAATTGTTACCCATCAAATTGGTATCGAAGCAACAAAATCCCGATGACTTGGAAGAAATCCGACTACAAGGCGGAGGTGATAGAGAAGGAAATGGAAGATCTAAAATCAAGGTTACAAAGGTTACCAGGGATAGAACATTTGGTGGAACAATTGACTCAGAATTTAGCCAAAATGATGCAGACTATGGAAGCTACTCAAAAGGCTGTTGTGGCATTAACACTTCCAAGGGGTGTAATGGATATAAATTCAGAAGGCGAAGGGTTTGGGAGTATCATGGAGGGACTAACTAACATTCACAGTGGAGCTATAGGAGCTAAGCAAACACGGGAATGTGGGAAATGGGTCAAAAATTCCGGCGAAGCAAGTTTTGGAGGAGAAATAGAGGTCCCCGTCCAAAGGAAGAAAATTAATGATTGGCGATGGGTTAGAAATTGGAGATGCATGTGTTCAGTGGTGATATGTGAGAAAATACGGTTAGTTTCCCCGAGCTCGATCTAGTATGCCCGAGCTACACATTCACCAAAATACCTAATGGTTGAGGTCGGGCTTTGCATTAAGGTCGGGCATGTTTCATATTAATGACACTCTTGCCCATATTTCGTACCCATTAGAGCATTAATCCTATTCTGACTGGGACTTACCATAACCTATATCCCAATCCAAACTGCCAACCTACCATGAGTTTGATTCCAAACACAAACACGACACTTTGAATATAATACAAACACCTTACATGATAAGGATAAGGACTACAGGTGGTTAAATCTTTTCAGGACTCTATCATCAACATCTATAAATACAGGACCAAGGTTCATTGCAGGAAGGCATATCTCGTAAGAGCAGGTTGAAGCTACTTAGAGCATGGGACAAAACTTACTCTCATTGGCTTTTGAATAAGTGAAGTTTGAAAAGCTTATAGTTTCTCTTCCCCCACAAGCTAAGCAAAGAGAGAGAGAGAGAGAGAGAAGAAGACCCCCTTTTCGAGGACTAGTGACTTCTCTACGCCGATAGATTATGGTTCACAGTCCGTATTCATGTACGCTTTTACATAATTTTGCAATACATAATTTTACGCATAAATTCTCTTTCTGACTTAAGTATCAGAGGGGCGACGATAACCCACCTCAACGCCTTTGTTTCAGGTATTGAAATCAATTCGTGCGTGATTTAAGCATTCAGTTCAAGATCAAGCAAGTGCAGGTTTTGGTAGCATCACCTGTGTTCAATGGTGATAACCCAGATAGATGGTTGTACCGTGTAGAGAGGTATTTCGAGGTGAAAGGGTTGACAGAAAAAGAGAAATTAGGAGCGGTGGGAGTCTTCCTCGCCGATGATGCACTAGCATGGCTACAATGGACAGAAGCAAAGACTTCACTTTAGACATGGGATCAATTTTGAAGGTTTCTTCATATCTACTCTAGAGGGGAGTCTATGAGAGAAATTCCTTGACATCCGGCAGACCGGAACGGTGGAAGACTACCGGCAAAACTTTGAGGCCCTAGCTGCGCATCTTGTAAACATCCCGGAGGAAGTATTGCAAAGCACTTCTATTAATGGGCCTTGGCCCCCAATAATAAGGGCTGGAATTCGATTGCATCGCCCAAATGGACTGGGCTAAATGATGGACATGGCACAGCGGGTCGAAGAGAGGAACAAAGCCCTTAAAAGTGCCTAATGAAATTTAGGCTGCTCGATTCCTTAAATCATGGCCTAATCGCGGTAAAGTGAAGCCGAGCGAATCTTTCCCCCACATGAATAGTTACCGTAGTGGAGAAGGTGCCTAATCTACGACGAGAAGGTCTGATTCAAAGGTTAACAGACGCGGAATGGCAACTGAAGAGGGATAAGGGGTTGTGCTTTCGCTGTGATGAAAAATTTACTGTGGGACATCGCTGCAAAAATCGTGAACTCCGTGTTTGCTTGTCCATCGGGAAGAAGGAGAGGGAGAGGGAGAGGAGGAAGCAATCGGCGAGTGTCGACATGTGGAAATTACGGTCGGGTATAGGTCGCGCACTTCAGCGCCATCGAAAAGAAGGAGAGGAAGCAACCGACGAGTGTCGGCCTGTGGAAATGGCAAAGGTAATCAAACTCTCCCTCAACTCCGTGGTTGGTCTAACCACGTCGGGAACAAACAGTCTTGATAGATTGCGGTGCTAACCATAATTTCATATCTCTGGAACTAGTGAAACAGTTGAATCTGCCCCTTACGGCTACAGGTAATTACGAGGTGGTCATGGGTACGAGTGTATCTGTGAAAGGAAAGGGAATATGAAAGGGGATGGTTGTCGAACTGCAAGGGTTGACAATTGTGGAGAATTTCTTTCCATTAGAGTTGGGCAGCACTAATGTGGTCCTTGGAATGCAATGGGTAGGGAGTTTAGGAGACATGGAAGTGAACTGGAAGACGTTAACCATGAGATTTCGAATGGGAGAAACCTGGTTTACACTAAAGGGAGATGCAAGCCTTCAAAAGGCGGTATGGGGTAGGAATATGAGTTGTGTTTGGAAGTATGGGAACAACCACTAAGAAGCAGGGGGACAAAGAACTGCTGCAAAGATCTAAAGAGTATTGCATCGATACCAACATGTCTTCAACATGCTTGTAGAGTTGCCACCTAGTCGAGAAATTGATCACGTGATTAGGCTGCAAGACGGGGCAGGAACGGTAGGAAACAGGCCGTACAGATATCCCCACATTAAAAAAGAATGAAATGAGCGATTGGTGAGGGAAATGTTGACAGCCAGGATAATACAACCTAGTGTTAGTCCTTCTCCAGTCTAATGTTATAGTAAAAAAAATGGAAGTTGGCGATTTTGCATCGACTACATAGCTCAAAATAAGGTTACTATTCCGGACAAATTCCCCATCCCTGTTATTGATGAGCTATTAGATGAATTACATGGAGCAAAAATTTTTCCCAAATTGGACTTGAAGTTCGGGTATCATCAAATAAGAGTACGAAAGGAAGACGTGCATAAAACAATGTTCCGGACACATGAAGGTCATTACGAGTTCCTAGTAATGCCCTTTGGGCTCACAAATGCTCCCATCACCTTTCAGTCTCTCATGAACCAAGTGTTCTGCTTCTTCCTCGGAAAATTTGAGCTGGTATTTTTTTGCAACATCCTGATTTACAGTAAGGACTTAACGGCCCATGAACAACACCTTGAGCAGGTTTTTAAGGCCTTATCCACTCACTAGTTATATGCTAATGAAAAGAAATGCAATTTCGCCCAATCATAGATTGAATATTTGGGGCATGTAGTGTCTGCAAGAGGGGTAGAGGCAGATTCTAGTAAGATTACAACAATGAAACAGTGGCCCACTCCCAAAAACCTCAGAGAGCTGTGTGGATTCTTAGGATTGACAGGGTACTATCGTCGTTTTGTGTCCAGGTACGGGACAATTGCATGGACTCTCACGAAACTCAAGAAGGATGCCTGTAGGTGGACCTGTGAAGCTAAATCTGCATTCCTGAAAAAAGTCAACCGTGTCAACAGTGCCAGTGTTAGCGTTACTTGATTTCTCACAACTATTTGTGTTTCGGGGTATGGTTTAGGAGCGGTAATAATGCAGAATCAGCAACCAATTGCCTATTTTAGCCAAGTGTTATCAGCCAAAAATCGTCTCAAGTCAGTTTACGAGAGGGAGTTAATGGCGACTGTGTTTTCTATTCAAAAATGGAGGCCCTGTATATTGGAAAGACGGTTTATCGTACACACCGATCAGCAAAGTTTGAAGTTTCTTTTAGAGCAACATTGTGCACGGTGATTTTCAAAGGTGGATAACTGATAATCCCTTGAACATTGACATGCGCGATGGCATGAGACGCCTTGCACTCATGTCAGGATTTTGCGGATCAGTGTGTTGATGGTGCACACTTTGAATTTTCGGAGCAAGAAAAATGTGGGCTGCAATTTGGCTGGTGTCAAAGTGTTGCAGACCGACAAGACATGGGCTAATCCAGCTTGCTGTTAGTGGGCTTTAGTCCACAAATTCGGGTGTCCAAATGGAGCACATGTTTGACACGTGCTGGACAGTTATCGGAAGAAGATTAGTATCAAGACCGTGCATCGTGAGTTGGTTCAAAAGTATGATTGTCTCTTTGAACTAATCAAGCGTGTTGGGAATGTAGCATATCGACTTAAACTACCTAATCGTTTGAAGGTTCATCCTACTTTCCATGTAAGCTATCTAAAGCCCTTTAATGAAAGTTTGGTGGGAGAAGATCGTTTGCAAGCCAAGAGGGCTCCTCCTATTATTAGAAAACAATATGATAAGGAGGTGGCAAAAATCATCGGTCATCGAACAATGGGGGCAAACAAAAAGAACAAACAGACAGACTATCTTGTTCTGTGGAAAGGTGATAGGTGATATTGGAATTGATGCAACCTATGAAAAAGACATTAATCTGTGGCAATTCGAGGACAATGTGAAGGAGTATCTTGATTCTCTTCCGACGAGAACGTCGAACTCTTCTGGTGGGAGAGGTTTGTCAACCCCTTGAAGGTTGACATGTGCGATGGCATGAGATGCCTTGCACTCATGCTAGGATTTTGCGGATCAGTGTGTTGATGGTGCACACTTTGAATTTTCAAAGCAAGGAAAATGTGGGCTGCAATTTGATTGGTGTCAAAGTGTTGCAGACTGACAAGACATGGGCTGATCCAGCTTGCTGTTAGTGGGCTTTAGTCCACAAATTCGGGTGTCCAGCATGCTGTTAGTGGAAAGTGTGGACAGTTGCTAGGAATAGTTGTGGGATACGGTTTCTAGCATGTTCTAGCCAGCTGGGTTGGTTTATCCCTTTGGCAGTTAAGGGTGTTAATTGCATACGAGTTTTGGCCTATAAATAGAGGTCTGGCTGATGAGACACAAAAAAACGTGTTGTGTTCCTTCAGTATTCCTTTGTGTCTTGTATTATTGTTGAGTAATAAAACAAGTTGGGTTTACTCGTAATATTGTCTTCCTTTACATTTCGTGTGTGTGTATTGTTTAATTCAGTGGGCTGACTGGGTGGACCTTAGAGCCATCATAGGCGGAAATTTGGCTAAGTATTTTACTTAGATTTCGTCCCTGTGATAATAACCAAACTCATGGGTTTTAATTTCGAGATACAATATCGGCCGGGGCTAGAAAAAACAAGGTGGATGATGCTCTATCTCGAGTACCCCCATCGGTCGAATTAGCAAACCTTACTTTTCCCTTGGTTTTGGACGTACAATCAGTGATGGATCAAGTGAAGGCTGACCATGTGCTCTCCAAAATTAAGGGAAACCTACAAGAAGACCCTGACTCTCACCGGAGATATTCTTTGGAACACGGCAGATTATTGTACAAGGGGCAGCTGGTTATTTCACAATCTTTGTCCTTGATTCCTTCGATTCTGCGAGAGTTTCATTGCAGCACCATAGGGGGGCATTCGGGATTCCAACGCCTTACAGCCGATCTATACTGGACCGAAATGAAAGACATTAAAAAGTTTGTGGAGGAATGCCAAACCAGCCAACAAAACAAAAGCTTAGCCATGTCACCAACCAGGTTGCTGCAGCCTTTGCCTATCCCTCGCATGATCTGGGAGGACATTTCCATGGACTTTATAGAAGGGCTTCCTAAGTCAGGAGGGCATGATTTGATTCTTGTGGTAGTGGACCGCTTAAGCAAATATGGCCACTTCATACCTCTCAAACACCCCTTCACCGCCTCTATTGTGGCAGTCATTTTCATCCAGGAAGTAGTTAAGCTCCATGGCATTCCTCGTTCCATTATTTCAGACCACGACACAGTGTTTTTCAGTTATTTCTGGACTGAGATTTTCAGGATGCAGGGTACATATCAAAGGAGTATTGCTTACCACCCTCAAACAGCTGGCCAAACGGAGGTAGTAAATCGATGTGTGGAGACATATTTAAGATGTTTTTCTTATGACGAGTCACGATAGTGGCACAACTGGCTTCCCTGGGTAGCATATTGGTACAAAACCACTTTCCATGCTTCTTCAAACACAACTCCTTTCCGAGTGGTCTATGGCCGGGGTCCTCCACCATTGATTCGCTATGGAAAAGAAACTACAAAGGCATCAGCAGTGGAGCAACAATTGTGTGACCGCGATGCTATGTTGGATGAGCTGAAATCCCACCTATTGCGGGCCCAAAATAAAATGAAAGCACAAGCCAATCAGCACTGCAGGGATGTCCAATACAATGAAGGTGATTTGGTTTATGTGAAGCTTCTGCCATACCGCCTCCGCTCCTTGGCTAAAAAGATCAATGAAAAGCTCAGCCCCCGCTATTTTGGACCTTTCAGAATTGTCAAACGTCTGGGACCAATTGCATACCTTCTGGAACGTCCCCCTACAGCCACCATCCACCCAATTTTTCATGTTTCACAGCTGAGAAAATCTGTGGGAGCTGCAGGAACTTGTCCTCATCTACCACCTCATTTGGATGCCACATTGGATTGGATTGTGGGACCTGACCAAGTATTAGAGATGCAGAAGTTACCAACTGGACAGCAGGAGGTCTTGATTCAATGGAAAGGTTTACCAACTGCTGAAGCCTCCTGGGAAACAGTGGAATCTATTACTCAGCACTTTCCTGATTTCAACCTTGCAGACAAGGTTTCTTTGGAACCCCGGGGTATGGAAAGGCCACCGATTAAGTACACCTATTCTAGAAGGTCCAAGAAGAATGGAGAAGCAAGGGAGTAACAACATTCTGCAAGCTAGCAGGCCAAGTGGTTACAGTGTATTATAAATAGAGAGTAGGGTGGGATGATTAGGCAGGAAAAGGTTGTAATAGAGAATAGGAGAGTAATAGTCCTCTTAACTTGCTATCTAGTGTTTTCTTTCATTACTGTATTTCCATTCAAGTGATTCTATAAACTGCAGCCTTCATTCCTTATATCGTTCTTTCTTTTGTTAAATTGTTACCCATCACAAGGTTCAATCTAGTGTTTGCATATCCATTGAAAACCACATAAATGTATGCATTGTTGTGTGTGCGCATCCACTCGATCAACATAAATAAGCCTAAATACTCAGTAAGAGTAAGGTGGGGCACCTGTATTTTCATAATACAAAACATCATGTGAATAAAACTATTATCATCCCATACATGCACAAGTCAAAGACCACATTCGTTTCTGGTTCATTGTCTCCATTCCTAAAACAAAGTTTCAAGCCTCGACTCTCCTTAGAGAAGCAGAACTGCAGAAGCTCTGGAAAGTCCAGCCCCACAACACACACTCAAAAGAATGAAGAGAAAAAAGTCCATCCTGCTCAGAATGTTGTACATGGTGATGCCTACGCCCTATCTTGAGAATGATTAACTATTAAGTGTCAAAGGGAATTTAACAATGAACATCACCCGTAATAATTACTTACACAATATATGAACCAGGAGTGTTTGAAAAAAATAGCATGATGTAATCTCTAGAAATATATCAGAAACTTAATGAAGTCTTCTGCGATAACGTGTGGTGGGAACTTAGTATTCACAAAAAAGTAAAACATCCTTTTGAGTACTAAACTAGGAACTTCAAACACAATGGTTAATAAATAGCTATTGAAAGGCAAAGGGTTTTTTAATTATTTTACCTTCCCATCGCAGCATATGCTTTTGAAAGGTTCTGACACGCTTCTATCGAATCCGCATGATGAGGACCTAGAGAAACATCCATGATATCTTTCGCATATGCAAACACCTGAGCAGCTGATTGTGGTCTCTCTAATTCTAAATAAGCTGCTCCTAAGTTATTATAAACATAACCCACTCCAAAATGCTTGGAACCAAAACTCTCTTTTAATCTTTCTGCAGCATCTTCCAAGTAAGGAATTGCCTCTTCCACCTTGCCTGTCAACAGAAGCAACCAACCAATTCTAGCAGAAACACTTCCCACTGAATGTTGTTCTTGAGGCAGTTTCTCAAGCATTGCCATTGTTCTCTTTAGCAAGGAGATTGCAGTTTCAAATTCATTCATTGTCTCATACTGCATAGAAATCTCCATAAATGCCTCAGCGACATTGAGAGGAGAAGAACTTTCTTTCTTGTCTAGAATTCCACAGGAAATCTCGAGGCACCTCTTTGAGTCTGCAAACTTCTCCTGATTACACAAAGCTTTGGCCATGGAAATGAAGATCAAAGCTCGATCCTCACTCTCTTTGTCAGTCTGCTGAACAACGGCCTTCAAAGTATTAATAGCCTCGTCATACCTCCCCAAGGCAATTTGCATATTGGCAGCATCAATCTCTGCACGTAGCAAATCTGAACTACGACCCCAGTTCTTCAAGACCCTTTGTGATAATTGATTTTGTTCCAGCGCCTTCTCATGCTCCTCTAATCCAGTATAAATAACTCCAAGAAGCCGCCTATCATGGGCAACCTCCACCGAGTTATGCCCCAACTGCGTTTTATGTATTTCCATTGCCTTCAAACAAAATGGAAGTGCCTCCTTAAAATTCAAAACAGCAACATATGCCTCTGCTACATCCCTATTGGCCTTGCCAAGTTCTCTACTATCTTCTTCCAAAGTCATTTCTTTAATCTCTAAAGACTTCCTAAGATTACCAATAGCCTCCTCTCTCCTACCCATTGCCGTCTTAGTATTATACAATTCAAACTGAACAGCATGTAAAACAGGCCTTATATCATTAGCACTACAGGAACCCTCCTGCTCTATCTTGCTCAACACTCTATGAGCCCTATTCAAATACCCCAAACTATCATTAAACCTGTTTAGACTGTAAGAAGCAGAACCCAACAATTGTAAAGTCATGGCAAGAGGCAAAGACGATTTATTACTATTATTCTGATTATCATCCATGATTTTCAAAGCCCTTTGAGCAAAAGACAGAGCCTTTTCAGGGTCCTCGCCTTCTTGGTCAAGTTTGAGGCCCATTTTCAAGCACGCCAAGCCCAGCTCTCTCTCATCAAAGGACGCCTCCATGTCTTTGAAAGCTTCAAGCATGTCGTCCGCCGACTCGGCCGACTCAAAAGCCTCCTCAATTTGTGATCTTTCTTTAATTTTCCTCTGTCTTGAGGACATCTTAGAGACATTTTGGCCATTTGGGTCAACAAGGGTGTTCAGATTCTGAGATGTTTTGGGCCTAGAGGAGAGGAAAGATGGAGTCTTTGAACAAGAATTCAGATGGGAATGTGACTTGTGGCTCAAAGACCGATCATTGGTGGTGACGGTGGTGGTGGCAGCGGCGAGGCAAGAAAAGTGGGTGGTGGAGTCTCTGGAAAGGATATAATAAGAAGTTTTGGTGGGTGGTTGGAGGAGGTGAGAGAGGAGTCTCGATGAAGCTCTTCTCATGGCGAGGATTTGAAGGGAATTTGATGGTTACTGTCTGTCTACTTTGTTGGGAGTTTCGGTTTGTTAAACCCTTAAACCCTTGACGCCAGATTTTTCTTTTTTCTGAACTCAACGTACAAATGTAAGTAGACATAAATTTAAAATTTTTTTCTTTTTTTCTTTTTTTTTTTTTACCCACACGAATCTTCAAAGAATTAGGCCATGTTCTCTTTGCTATTTTGGAGCCGTTTTCTGCTTTCGATTTTTCAAAATAGTGAAAATGCGTTCTCTTTCTCGTTTTCAAAAACGAATTTCTATAGAAAAAAAAAAAAAAAAATTTGCCTGAAAACTGAAAACGTCAAAATGGACGTTTTGTGTGTTTTCAGGCAATACAAGGTAAAATTATAAAAACACGGAAAACGCCCCCTTTTCTCATTAGAGAGCCAGAAGAATCGCAACCACCGCCTTCTTCCTCAACAATCGACCACCACCGGTCACCGAGAACATCATACCCCACTACCATTCGAACCCCCTCACCTCCATCTTCAACCTGTTGTCATCACATGGCCACGGAGTTGCCGAAAACAGCCTCAATCACCACCTAAAACCGCTCTACCAGTCACGATTTTCGCCATATTTCCACCGTCGTCGGCCACCGTTTCAATTGCGGACCACCATCACTCTACTTCTCTCAATCAAGCGCATCCAGTACCACCATGGGTCACCTGCAATTGATATTTATTTGATTCGCTAGGTATGGGAAAAATTCTTTTAGATTTTCTATTTTGATTAATAGAAGTTGAATAATGTTTGTCTGAATAGTGATTAATTGTTTGATTGGTTTGCAGCTGGAGAGTCTTCCTTCTATGACTGATATTGTGAAAAACATTTGACTGTCTTGCAGCCTTACTCCCTTCTTTCTAAGGTCTATCTTTCTCTCTGAATATCTGTTAAACTTTTGTTTAGAGTTGTATGTATTATGTATATGCCTTGAATAACACTAATCTTATTTGGGTAGTTCTTGTTTGAATATTGAATCTAGCAAGTCCTAAGCTCGCTCCTGTATAATCTCATACGTTGGAGTTGAAATTTCTTTGCACCCTGCTATTTGATGTACTCAATATATGTGATTTCTACAAATCTGGGAATTAGGTTTTATGTTTATGTACAGTTCTTTTAGTAATTGTCTGGCTCTCGATAAAGGCCTTGAGCTCGCACTATTTAGTATCACCATGGGCCAATTTAAATGACTTTCCTATGCTAAATCTTGTACTCTGAACTCTGAAATGTAAAATACTGCTCCCAATAAGCATGAAAGGAGTGTCATTGAATGAGTATCAAAATTAGATGCATGCATTTTAGTAACACATTAAGAAAGTTTCACATAAATTATTGGACAAACCTTCCATATCCATATCAGAATCAGATAGTGAATAAGCAACAAAAGCATCCACTTTTTTTGCTTCAGGACCATTCTTGTCAATTGGCTGACACAAAACTTCATTCTGTACTATTTTACCTTCCACGAGCTTCAGTGGACATTCATTGATCAAATTATCCTCATTTTGTAAATCCTCCTTCAAACTGCTATTTCCATCATTCTGGGAAACATTAAAGTGGGAGGCAATGATGGAGGAAGGGGAGGAACTCCAGGAGAAGAAGTGGGAGGAGGAGGTGATGCTGGTGGCAGTGGCAACGACCACATGGAAGGCATGTGAGGATGTTAGGGTGGTGGCGGCAGCGGCTGTGGAGGTGGAGGAAATTAAAATTTCATTTTCTAAACTCTTTCTTTACGGAGTAATTCAAGCCCTCAAGTTGAGCATCTAGTTCCTACAATATATGAACTTCCTATAATGTGGAAGCAACTTGTACCGATTCCTTGTTAAACTGAACTTCTTATTATTATCAATTGTTAGGGAAAAAGATCAAATGAATCACTTGACGTTAAACTTAACACCATTAGTTGTTGGAGAAGACCAATTTATGTGCGATGCTTCTGAAATATAGATGATGTGCATTGGAGTCATTTTTTTTAAAAAAAAAATTGGGGAATGTTTTTTGGACAGATGTTCAAATGTAGTTTTTTCATTTTTCCATTGTCATTTCTTTTACTATTAGCTTCTAAATTAGTTGCCACTTATATGATGTAGTGGCCAATTTTTGTCTTGCTTTGTGCCTCTTTTTTCCAACCTCCAACAGAGATTGTTCTGCGGGTGAAACGGGGAGATTGTTCTTTCTTGGAGGTTGAGTGTTGTACTCGTTATGCCCGCATGAGAACGAAAATATTCATCTACGGATTCAATAGTTGGAATAATAAGTGAAAAATGGTTTCCTTGTCTGAAATTAAATAGTTCGGAAAATTCGTTTTCTTTGTATGAAGAATGTGATGAAGATAATATATGCATTTTTTTTTTTTTGTTCTGGACACAAAAACAAGACAAAGCATTTGAATTAGACAAGAGAATTTTAGCAATGTTACCTTATTAATTTTTTTTCTTCAATCGATTAACATTAAATAATTAAAATTTATTGAACAATCAGATTTATTAAATAAAATATTCTCAAAAAATATTTTCAAAATTTCAAAGTAAACGCGTTTTCAAGTTTTCTATTTTGTGAAACAATTTTTCAGAATGACAAAGAGAACGCGTTTTGAGCAATTCCAAAACAAACACTCAAAACAGAAAACATAAAATGAATTCAAAACTAAAAACACAAAAATGAAACACGAAGATAATGGCCCCTTACTATTTCAAAATATATTTTTCCCTAAAAACACATTTTAACGGATGTGTGGCTTATAAGAAGAATTATAACATTTTGTTGTAGCTCTAACAGTGATAGTCTCAAAATTGGATTTCATGACAGAATGTGTTAAAAAAAGAGGATTCACAGAAAATAAGAATAATATTATTTATAGTGAGCTATTATGTCATATAAATAATCACTTAACTATCCACATTGATCATTATTGATTAAAAATTTAATGATTAGATATATGAATATAGGAAAACTACGATATTCGTTCACTATGAATGTATTACTCAAAAAATAAATAGTCAAGACAATCTCAACAAACTAGAACGTTCCAAAGTACAAAGGGAGCTCTTACTAAACAAATTATCATATTTCATCAGTACAAAAAGCTACTAATGCATGTTCGGTAGAGATTAAAATTGAAAAACTAGCCGTTATTGTTGACTTTTATTAGACGATTGAGACCCAATAACGACCATATTTTCAATTAAAATTGGATTTTAATCCTGGGCAAACATGCTCGAAATACCAAAGCAAAGCATTCACTTTTTACGTGCATCAAAATTCCAAGCATTGCTGTGAAAGACTTGCTGAAAGTCACAATAAAATCAGTGTGATGAAGGGTGTGAAAAGATTATTAAGTGATTGTGAATATCCGTGTTTTCCAACTTTAAACGGACTTGAGTAGCATCCCTCCAACTCTACCTGAAGCCTATTCACTATTTAATTATATACAACAAAGAATATAGTCGTGCATTCCTGCAGAATTACACAAGATTTAAAGGATCTGCATTCTCAGTGGGACTCTCTATATGCCTGCTGCTATATATATCACCGAATGGAAGACAAAGTTCGCCATCATCAAAATCTTCCATAAAGAAAGTTTGAGAAAGTCTTTTATGGTTCCTCCATACCGAGTGTTCTTGATCGTCCACACTCTTGTCTGAGAAATTATCGTAATGATCATGAGGAGCATTGTGGAAGAAATTTGGAGGATCAAGAAAACCTTTCGGCAGATCGGCACCTTGTGGTTGACTTCTATCCCACCAACGGCTCCCGGTAGGTTGAGGTTCTGCAATACTTGAGTTGTGATGTTGTAGGACACTTCCCCGGAAGAGAGGAGAAGATGTAGTAGTTTGGAGATGACTCTGCACTCGATCGTTGTCAAAATATCTCGAGTTGTCACCATATTTTGCTTCATTTTGTGTTGAGAGGGAAGCAGTCCAGAAATCTTTAGGGTTCTCCTCAACACCAACGAAAGTATCAGTTGAAATATCAATCGAATAACCAGCTCTATCGTGATTTTGTGAGGTATAATACCAGTCGAGAATATATGGAAAATTCTTGTGTTCACCATCGTTAAGCCACATTGAACCAGTTAACACGTTACTAAAAGGCATTTCCTTTGAGAAGAAGCTGTTTTGGTCACCTAACCCTTGGAATTTTCGACTCTGCTGCTGCATTCCTGAAGCCAACTGTGCAATTCTCATTCCTCGCCCTTGCAACGTTTGATCTCGAAAGGCTTTGAGAGATGCAAGAAATCGTTTTCCCTGAGCATCTGGTTCCCATGAAGGATAGCTAATTTGGAAGCTGCAAGAATGGTAGTTGAGGTCACCAGAACCATCTCAAATTTCACAAATAAGACCAAGAAGAAAAGTATTTGACATGTTGCATGGGTTTATTATTCAAATTATGATAGTCATACCTCAAGATCGATTTTTCCATTTTCCCCTGGGAGCTCCTTTGGATGCGAGGCGAGTTAAATGGTGAACCATATTTGCTGTTGCCATGATTTTCAAAATCGAAGACGCTGAAACTGGTGGCGGAGAAAAATACGTCAAGTTGTTGGATTTGGACATAAAAGTGAGAAGAACATAACATATTGTGCAGGAAAACCTTAAAACACTCAAATCTTGTTGGGTGTACTGCCCAGTAAGTTACAATGTTGCATACTAAACACGAACTGATAGTTTAAGTGGAAAAGGAGAAGACATGTGCAATACAAACCGGCAAACATGACCTACACCTTCAACATTCACAGTGAAATCCACAATGAACTGCAAAATATCATCCACCCGCTGCAACATCAAACCGCTTGGTAGTTCAGAAACTAGCATCAATAGCATGCTGAACAGATTGATATAAGCATATTATAAATCACAACCTTTGGGACAACAAATAGAAGCAAGTATGGCGTGATAAAGATTGACGCCATCTCCTCCAACAACGTCATTCCAGCATACTGCACCAAAAATTACATTCATATTAGCCTACGGCAGTCACAAAGTGATGCAGCCCACAAACAGAAATTAGGAATTGTTTTGGGCCATTTTGCAATTTGAGTATTGTTATGGTGTTTTTTTAGATTTTCGTCCCATATTAGGATTTTTTATTTTGGTGATTTTGAGCTTTCTTTTTAGCATTAGGATTAGTTGTAATAATTTTGAGATTTCCTTCGTGCACTAGAATTATGGTTGCATTGTGTAATTACAACCACTAGGATCTGTTAATATGAGGGCCAATTAAATAAGAACGTGAGTCTTCTCAATTATCTGTAACGACTTCAAATTCTCTGTGTCTGATGTGAATCTAGGAGTTTTTGATATTTATTTCCTGGTATTCACTAGTGAATAAACAGGAGCTAGAAGGTTGGATCATGAGTTGTGTCTTCACATTTGTCATACATGCTTCACTGTATCACTATGCGCATGTTTGGCCCCATTAAAAATATAATTCATTTTTCTCTCTCTTCTTATTGATCACATTTTCCAATAAAATAATATTATATGTAATCCCAAAACTTTTTCTTTTTTAACCACACATTTCAAAAAGCACTATTCCAATCATTAAAATTCCAAATAATGGGGGTCAGACGGAGGCCATATCAGAAAGGCTAAAACATTGTGTAAAAGAATGTTTAATTAAAACAAAAGAGATCCGCTAGATTTAGCTTTACAATTAATCAATGATCTTTTGGCATCACTGGAATCTATCAATAAAAATCAAATAAAAAAAATAATAGCAGACTTGATAAGTGTGTTTTTACATACTTATTTTACTGTCAAAACATGAGCAATTATTGATTAAAATGTTCGAATATAGCTTAATTTTATGCAATTTATGTTTTGTAGGACAAAGTGATGAATGTAGCGAAATTGAGGTGAACCAAGCGAAAAAGGACCAAACTGGAAGAAAGTGAAAGTTCAGGGACTAAGGTGCAAATACTACAAACTTGTTTCCAACCTTGTGATGAAGATTCAAGAGTTTTAGAGATCAATTGGATGAAGAAATGAGTCAAATGGGTGAAAGATAGCCAAAACATCATCAAATATCAACTTTCAAGCTGAAAAGTTTCACACCGGTTTTCAGCCTCGTATTGGGACGGATTTTTGACATAGAAAACGATTGAATTTGAAGATGGTCTCTGAACCAAAGTTGTAGGTCTTTGAGTTAGCTTTTCAACTCATCTTGAATCACCTCAATCGGAGATCGGAAGAGAAAGTTATGACAAAAATACTGAAGAAGGCGCAGAATTCAGAACAGCGAAACAGCGCCCAAGCGCCACAACCTAGCGCTCAGGCGCCATTTTACCCAAAATTTGACAGAATTCAGGCGCTCAAGCACCGCTCCCATGGCGCTTAGGCGCCACGCCGCGCAAAGTAGGGTTTGTTTAATATTTGGGACGTGAGAAGTCTAAAAAAGGACCCCAAAAACATTCCATTCATCATCATTCTTCATTCTACACCATTCTTTCATTGATTTTGGCTCAAGAAACCTATGAAGAACTAAACTAAAGGTGAAGCAAGGGAGGAACTCAATTGGATTCGGGGATTTCATCATCATTAATCCATGATTTTTGGTATTTATTTTGCTAAACATTTCTAGATCTAGGTTTTCATCTTATTGAATTAATTTTGAAATTGATTTAACATGTATTAAGTTTTTCATAGAATCAATCTTGTTTTTTTTTCTATCGAATAATTGAACTATGTGTTGAATCGTTATTTCATTAAATCTATTGGTGTGATTATTTACTTTCTTATACTACATGTATATGAACGATTTATAATTTGATTTCAATAGATGATTGTGATAATTGTTAAGGAGATCTAGAATTTAGGATGTGTTTTTCATTGTTTAAATAATTCTAGAGTTTATGTTTTCCCGTATTTTGAATTAGATTTGAGTTAGATTTAACATTTATTCAGATTTTCATGGATTTAATCATGTTTCTTCCATTGAATAATTAAAATACTTGTTCAAGTTTGATTTTCAAATCATTTATTGGTGTGATTTAATTACCGCTATATGTTAGAGATATATAGTCGCTCTTTAAATCTGATTTCAATAAATTGATGTATGATTATGTTTTGGGAAACATAAATTCTAGGATTACATGTGCAATTAAATTGGTTTGTATCGTTTAAATCATCCGATTAGAAAGTTAGGACAAAAACTTCTAATTGAGTAGAGAGTGCATGAATTGTTGATGTTGATTGATCCAATCTAATTGAGAGAACCCCGAAACTTCACTATTTTACATATTATATTAAATTTCATCATTATTTCCAGTGACATTTACATTTGAATGCAATAAACAAATTCCCTTCATCAAATTCACGAGAACCCAAAGTTATTGAACCCCTTGAATCACATTTTCCATCTCCCTGTGGATACGACACCCCAAGGCTATACTACGACACCGCGTAACACTTTGGGCGTAATCAAGACTCAAGAACATTTAAGTTCGATAATAAACTCCAGCACTCATTGGACCTCTTGGCATCACAACAGAGGTAGAATATTGTAGTAAACCAGTGGAAAAAGGGGGTAAGTTAGGGTGGAGGAAGGGAGGGAGGGGCTGTAAATATGTCATGCTCTAACCACTGAAAACAGCCTAATTGCTCCAACAAACACTTTATGAAACAAGCAGTTAACTAATAATATATGAAAGGTATAATTGAAGTGGAGGTTTGCAACCTATGCATTTTGTGCAAATGCATTTGTAACCTTTAAATCTGCCAAATTCTCAACTCTTTCATCAATGTAGCAGATTTAGAGGTGGCGATGGTTTTCATCCAAATGCACATTCTGCATGGACTAATTGCTCCATTGATGGAAGGATGAGGATTTGACTACCAAAATTTATAGGTTAGGTTGCACTGGCACAAGATACATTGGTTGTAAATGAAGTCAAGACATCTAGGGCATATTTTAAGTTGCCCAGCTGGAAAACTGAAGGCTGGTCAAGCATATAGCATGTGAATACCTGAAATAGAGTTTCAAACTCCACCCGTACAGTCTCCGTATTCTCCTTCCCCCGCCATCTTTTTGGCATATAATGTGTATGTTGGACCACTCGTGACATTGCTCCCTGTGGATCCAGGACAAGCATCTCATCCATCATTGCAGCCCGACTTACAGCTGTTATAGTTCCAAAAACTGCCGCATACCAAAATAAGTTGCGACCAAATATCTGCGAGATTCAAACATACGTTTAATAAAAAGAAAAAAAATGCCTTGATTAAAAGAACAAGCATATTGCCAATACATTCAAGTGGCGTGAGTTGAAAGTATTACATGGCCTTCCAGCAGAGATTCTTCTAGGAAGGCAATGATTATGAGGACAGCAGCAAAGCCACCAGAAACAAACGAGATAAACCTTGCAACAATGGTCAAGATAGGGGAAGGGAATTGCTTTAGATAATCCAAAGCATGTACTACACTGCTATTTATCCGGTGCTTGAACAAATGGTCAACCTGCACAAGAAAGATGAGATGCCATAAGTACTATACCACTCTTCACCAAAAAATAAAAAATAAAAAAAATTGTATGAATAATTTAAGCATGTAGAGGATGCAAACCTTTTGATGCGTTTTTAAGGACGTAAAATCAGCACAAGAAATTAGTAGTAGCAGTTATCAGTATGGCCAAAAGTTAATAAATTGAAAGACTTGGATGAAATAGCTTCCTATTCCCCAGCCTCCCCTCAAGAACAAGAATGAGAAATAAAGCCGAGTAAGCAGACAAATTTAAGAATCGTACCTCATTGAATTCCCTAAACATCCACTTGGAGAGATTTGACCATCTTCGGTGTGACGCCGTACTAGGGTGATTGTAGAACTGTTCGGCATGCCTCAAAAAGAGATATACCAGCATGAATATAACAAGAAAGGGAGAGAGAAGCAGCATTGCAAAGCCAAATATCATAAGCCTTTTCCTTAATGTTTTAGGATCAGAAACGAACTCCCTCCGCAGACAAAAGTTTCTGGGAAAATAACGAATGTTCTGATCAGAAGATAGAAGTATAATGGTCTGCAACCAATTAAACATATGTATTTCTTTACGGTCAGACAAGACTATTCCAACTTGATACCGAAATAATAGATGCTAATCAACATCATTTGCCAAGATAATGTAGGGGCGGACGAAATTAAGGAGACTATTTCTAGAAAAACACGAGTGTTTTAACCATTCCAATCTATAAAAACTAATCTCTAGTATCGCCTCTTTTCCATGTATCAAAAGCTCCCACAACTTATTAGCATGGTAGGGTATTGTAATTTGTAAAGCGTGTGTTATATAACCTAATTGGAAATTCATGTTCTTAAAATGCCAAAAAATTGACTGTCCATAACAAAGGGTCTCATCCATTTTCTTAAGCCACCCCCCCCCCCCCCACCAACCCAAAACCCCCCAAGAAAATAATGATAATTATTTGGTTTACGGATGCCTTTATGTGCAAAGGCGGAGATCATAACTAACCTGTCAAACATGCTCTGGAATACGCACCAATTCAAGGTCCATTCAAGTGTCTTTGTTAGCACTAGTCGATGTTGCACACCATTTGAATCAACACTGATAGTTGGACCAGCACCTGGGACCCACCCAAAAATAGGGAAGGCGAGCACTCCTTTATTAACCATTCCAATCAAATAATTCTCCTTCCGCATCAATCGCATCACCACATCGTGAACTGAAAGATCCTTGACCACACATAGTTGTTGCAAACTTGGTGCCCTAACGACTTTTTCAAGAATCAAAGCCCATGGCATAGTTTTTATTTCATTGTCCGTTACATGGAGACTGCAAAAAAACATTAATTTTTTTTAGTACTTCAAAAAACTAACAGATCCTATTGTTCTAAAAGACAATCATAGATTAATGTCAAATTGTCAGATGAATGCCATGTGTAATCCATGACTCACACTTCTTTCCTCCCCTAAAAATAAGTTTAAATGTAAGTAAATAAATAAGTTTCATAAAACATAATTTTTTATTTGTTAAAATTAGAATTAATTACTTATTTTGAGGACAAAGTAAGAATTACTTTCAAAATAATTAACTCTTTTTACTTAAAACTAACTTCCTCAAACATGTTTGGAGATAAAAAATTACTTAGTAACTTTTACTTACTTTTGAGCTTAGCCAAACATGCTCTCAGTCTTCACTTACTTTCATAAAAATGTTCACTTTTTAAAGCTTAGTCAAACATGTATTTTATCTGGGTATGAACCCCATTAAACCCGTATCAGACCAAGACATACCTGTTGAAGTAAAACTGACGGATCTTAAGAGTCTCCTTTAATTGTGCAAAAAACCTCAAGAAACAAAAGATCCAGTATATGGAAAATATTCCAAGGTATCCTACAATTATAGCTTTGGGAAGAGTAAAAGGAGTCAATGGCCGCTTATGTAAAGCTTCCTCAGAAAGATCACAAGGCTTAATTCCAGATTCCACTGCATCCATTCCACACTTTGCATTTCGAAGGCCATTCCAATCAACATATAACAAGAAAAATCCAGAGAAACATATGGTGAAAAGCAGGCTCAGAAGCTCAAAAATCCACTTGATAATAATGCACCAAAGCCCTTTCTCGCAGTAGTAGGTGTAAATCTTCTCGATAAACAGGTCCAAATCGTCAATGGGCTCTACATTTGAAGTCTCTCCGTCAAGTAGCCCAGACGGGCTTTCACTATGGGGGCTGGGCGCTTTATGATAGTCAGACAATTCAATTTGAGGAGGTACATCTTTAAGCAACCCTGTTCTTAGAGATGATGATGTACTGTGCCATTTCCATTTGAATATGTTAAGAGAAGGAGCACTTATTTGCCCGCTGAACATCGCTCGTACACACTTACAGCAGGCAAAAACAGCCAGTCCATTCCTTGAGTACTTCAATCAGAAATTTGTGCTGAAAAACAAAATAGAATCAGCGTAACCCTTAAACTTGACAAGATATCCATGCAAAATAGTCCACAAACACACACTAAAAAATATAAAAAAAGCAATTAACAGCTCATTTTAACGAGGGAGATGGGATACTAATTCATAAATGTTTGTTCTTCACATTCTTAAAGTAAAATCATCTCATTGTATAAGTTTAAACAAACTGATTTTGTAAACCAGTAGATGTTCAATAACTGCAGAGATCATTTTTAATTTGATTTACTAAACGATTAGATCATGTCGGTCAGTTACCAATTTCTTCAGATGTAGTGAAGGTATAGAGATTCACTTATATTTACAGGCCTTACCACTATACCGTCAACAGTTAAAAAATCAAGATGTTTGATGCCTTGAGGCCTTCATCTTACTCATCATATCTGTTAAACTCTTGTCTGTTGTTTCCTAAGAATTTTTTTTTTAGTTATATAATGACCTCAAAATGGGCATATGCATGCATAGCCACAGAGTTGGATTGCTGAATTTATCCAGTGCCATTTCAGCCACGTTAAACATGCTCTATTTTGCACTCACAGGTAGGCTCTCATATCTGAACATTGCATCTCAAACAGTCTTTTCAACTTGAAAATAGAAATACATAGGAACGCCAGCTGCATAAAATATCTTATTGCCTAAACTATCTTATAATGGATTTGTAGCATAACTTTCGTGTTAAGAGTCCACTATTAAATTTCATTACTTGTAAAAACTAAGAACCTCATTGATATGCTTACCGAGAATGATCACTAAAATGATTTCCCAATTTCATAGTTTATTTACTTGTTTTAAACCTGTTCATCTGATATAGTACAAGTTATCCAGTAAAAAAAATGAATGCTATAATCAAAATTCAAACATATGACAATCCAGAGTATAACCTCAAATATATAATAAAATTTCCCAGGCCCAACCTTATTATTTATAGAGGTTATAATGTAGTTATACTACTTTTTAGTTAGCAAAACATGCACATACTCTCACTATAAATACTACTCATGCTCTAAACATCATATAATGAGAGCAGCACCATAATATATTAAAAGCAGTTTGAATTTAGACTATTTAGGAGATGAAATAAAACTCCTGTCTATCCAGAGACTAAATAGAATATATTAAACTATGATGATATTCCAAGGAAAGAGGAAAACACTGTAAAAAGCTTAATGCAGCAGAATTGGAAAATTATTCTGAGTGCTAACAAAAAATCAAAGTGACAGCAAGAATTAAATTGGTTTCTCAATCAGAATTTTAGTACACTAAATAAATTAGAAGTTCATTAATCTTGTTTCAGGGTGTCTTTGGTTAATCAAATTAATAACTTCGGCGCTTATTAATATAATAACTCTTTATATGTGCCTATGCACGTTAGTATTGAGAAACTCATCACTAAAGAAGGCATTTAAAAAGCCAAAACGAAAATAAATTTTACAGTGTAATATTTGTGCTACATCAATGCGACAAAAATGCAGACAGATTGAACAAGTAACTACCAAACGCCGCTATTTATCGGTTTGCATCCAAAGTTTATGGAGCCAGGCACAAATGGGGGCCAACTAACATCAATAAATGTGAAAATTGTGCACGCATACAAGGAACCGTGGGAAAATATCTTTTCATCATAATAGATTCATCAATATTCAGTTCTTCTAAACTATGAATGTCAATTTTACAGATAAAAGGATTGAAGTAAAGACTTATGATTCAGCTGCCTACCAAGATTCAAAATTTTAACTTCGGTTGATCGGATAACTGAATATTATTTGATCCAAACTTCTGCTTAATAGGAACTTTTTTGAATTCTGAGCGCAGAAAACCCAGATAATACTGGTAATGTTCATTTAACATCTCACAAAGCAAAAAAAATTATAAAAAATCCAAATAAATAACCTTAAAACATAAAAAAAATAATTGCTAGTCCAGATTGTTTGGAATTTCAGATATACGAGTAAATAAAGGCAGAAGAAGATAAAATTTACCTGCGACCCACGAAAAATGGGGGTCCGATCAAGCCAAAACTTACAGCAGTAAATGAAAGAATAAAAAAAAACCAAATTTTACGAAAAAAATTAAATTATAAAAGAATTAAGAAATTTAAACACAAGAACAAGGTGCAGACGGCAAGCCTGAAGCTTTTCTTTATAGAAGAAATCGATAAAAAAGAGAAGGGGTTTGATAATGCTTGCGTGTAGAGCTAAGAGCAAAGTATATTTTTTTCTTTATATAATAATTATTTTTGTGTATTTGTTTGCGGTTTATTGGGTTTCCATCTCCTTTTTCCCCCTTCAGTTCCATATATTAATGTGAGTAGACGTCATTACTGAGGATCTTTCTCATCAGTTAAAACGATGAGAGATTGTAACTTTCTAACATGAAATGGGCTGGGCCTGCAGCTGGGCCCAAAGATATCAGTTGGATTTTGGATGCCCAAACTTATAGTGGTAATTACATAAAGGGAACAATAGATGAATGGAAGATTACCTATTCAGAGAATAAGTTTAACATATTTTAAAAATAAGAAAATAAGTTTGAAATTTCTAAAATCAGATTTTTATTAAAAAATTTTAAATTTTTATTTATGAAATAATAAATTATTAAATTAATTTATTATTAAATATTTAATTCTAATATAATATAATTAACTCATCCCACCTTCACCATCCCTACCGCTCCGGCGACCATTCCAATCACCGCCCTGCTCCGGCGAACTTTCCGACGATCGTTCCACCGACTACTCCGATTCCGGCAATTATTCCAACTCCGGCGAATATTCCGGCGACAACTCCGCTATATTTTTTTGTACGATTGACATGTTTTTTTTTACGGTCACAAGTCACAAATCACAAGTCACAGCCTATGTCACAAGTCACAGCTCAAATCACAAGTCACAAGTCATAAGTCACAGCACAGGTCACAAGTTACAACTCATGGTTGTTTGTTTATAATGATTGATAACACGATAAGGCTCATGTCTCGCATTTTTGTTAATAGTCACGGATTATTTTCAAATGGTCACAGCACAGGTCACGGATTATATTGCACATGGCTCACAATTTTGTTCATAGTCTCATGTTATTTTCAAATTGTCACAGTACAGGTCACGATTTTGTTCATAGTCCCATGTTATTTTTAAACGCTCAGATTTTTATTGATAGTCACAGCACAGGTCACAGCACATGGCTCTGGTCACAGAATTGGTCACATAGACTATATAGCACCACCTCACCACCACCACCGTCTCACATGCCCTAACCCTACTCCGCCGCTGCCACCACCGCCGACAACTCACCACAACCACCATCACTAACGTCGCCAACACAGCCTCACCAATCGACAGCCTCAACAATATCGCCGTCACCCTTTGCAAAATCAAACATAGACATCAAAAACCATCATCACTTCATGGTCACAATCTTGATGATGGATGCAGTTCCAATTTGGTGCAAGGCTACGACAACATCACCCACCTTGCCTCCACAGCGCCACCACCTCACAATCTGAAAACCACAATCGGAAACAAAAGCCAAAAATTCGGCATCACATCGTCATCACCACCGTCTCACATACTCTAACCCTACTCCGCCATCCCTCAACCCACTCCACGTAATGCTGGATTTCAGCGAAGAGCTCGGAGCTTCGCGGAGGAAGTCGCAAAGCAATCACAGGAGCTGGAGGAGTCAAAGCGGCGTCGAAGAAGTTGCTGGAGCTAGCTAATGAGGTGATGAAGCGTGCCGATCAGATCACAGCTCAGCTTCCGCCAGATCGAAAAAGAGAACCGAAGGATTGCAGCGTCTCCGTTCTCACGGCGTTGACAGGCGCATCTCATTTGTCGCCGATTGTCGGAGATAAATTGATCGCCGGCAACGCTAAGGAGGGAGAACAGAGAGAAAGAAGATAAAGAGGTGGAGTTGTAGAGATGATGAGATTTGTATAGAGAAGGAGAGCAGCAAGAGAGAAGAGAGGTCGAGAGAGAATGGGGTTTGGGGGAAATGAGGTGGGTAGGTGGAGGGAGGTAGCTAGGTAGGTAGGGTTGATTTCTAAATTAATTGAATTTAATAATATATTTATTTAATAATAATATATTAATTAAAACATCTGATTTTTGAAATATTAAACTTGCCACCTGATTTTAGAATGTTGAATACTTAAAGTAAGGATTTGTGTAATTACCACATACATAAATCCTACATCTAAGTATTACATTTCAAAAATAACAAACTCCAAAAATCTTTTCAAAAATCAGGTATTTAATAAATTTATTAAATATTAAAATATAATATAATATACATTAATTGTTTTCACTCATGCCACCTCACACACCCCATTCTATTAACCCACTACACCACCTTCCCTCCACCTCTCCACCGGAGACGGACATGGCTCCAGTGGCCAATCCGGCAACTGTTCCAACGATCACTCCGGTGGCCGCTCTAGTGACTTTCCGTTGATTACGCCGATCGTCGATCCAGCGACTATTCTGACGATCACCCCGACGCCCGTTCCGACGGCTATTCGACGATCCCTCCAGCAAATTGCTCCAATGACCACTCCACAAGAAAAATGCTCCGATCAACCTACCTACCACATCCACCCACTCCCAACTTTCAAAAAAATTTCAGAATTTTAAGTCACAATCGGTCATAACCAGTCACAATTAAATGGTCACAAACAGTCATAATCGGTCACAACCAGTCACAATAAGCACATATTTGGTCACAAATGGTTTCCGCGAACAATCTGCACACAGCACAGCAAGTCGGATCAAAAAACCACCAACAAACTCCAATAATTCAAAAATCAAATCTACTGCGTAGATCGACAAAAAATAATTGATTTTTGTTACTCTACACTAAATTTTTTTCTACCGCCATCAACCACCGGAACCCACATCACCACCACAGCTTCCAAACCACTTATGCATCCTCAATAACAACCACCATCACCATCACCATCTCTATAATGAGAAATGAGAAAATCTACGAAGAGAAAGGCCAAAGCATATCATAAACACTCGTCCCACACTCCACCCGCCACCGACACCACTACCAACACCACCAACCCACCTCGCCACCACAACCACACATCACCACCACCTAGCCATATCCCATCGATTGTAGCCACGACGGCATCATCGCGCACATCCAAAACCAGATCCAATCAACTACAGTATGTCGTTGCTTGTAGCAACGGCATGCCTCCTACGACGATGGCAGACGAGCGGTGGTGGGTCTGCAGCGAACTCACCTGCCTGTGGCCAAATTATCACAGTTGTGGTTGCGACGACTCAATCCCGACGACACTGCTCCACGGTGGCTGCTGGTGGAAAATGAGGAGAGAAGGAAGATGATGGATGGAGAGAGAGAGAGAGAGAGAGAGAGGATACTGAGGAGGAGATGAGAGAGTAAGAGAGAATGAGAAGTTAGAGAAAATTTAATTACAGATTTTGAAATGGTATGTGGATGGGGGTTAGGTAAGATGAATATGTAGAGATTAGGTTTAGGCATTGTTTGAGGGTCCCACCCTGAAACAAAAAGTCAATTTTTGCTGCCTAACGATTGGAATTTCTAAATAGCTGAAAGAATTTAAAACAAACAGTACTTGATTAAATTTTTATTGATTATAATTATTAAAACTTAATTACCACCTGCTTTGTGAAATAAAAATTAATCCACTTGCTTTTTGAAAATGAACCTTTAAAAGTAGGTTTCCAGGTAATTTTCTCTTACATAAAACCAGACATTAAGTTTGACCTTTTTAAAAATCAGATTTTGGCTTTATTTAATGAAAAATCAGGTTTTAATTTTACAATTAATATTAATAATAATATTTTAAATTAAATTAATCTATATACCCACCCAACTACCTACCCCACCAAATTTATTTTAAGTATAAAACCCTATCCAAACCCTAACCCATTTTATTTCATTTTTCTCCCCTCTCTCACCCAGCGCCTCCACCGCCAGCCGCCACTTCCTCTCCTCCTCCCCTGCTGCGAATCATAGCAGTGACGCGCAGGAGTATCTCTGCAACTCTGATGTGCTGCCGATTCATAGCAACGCGATCAAGAACGTCGCCGACAGCTGACGTCACGGCAGCACACGACGCCGATCAGCATCGAGGCGCTCAAGTTCTGCCTTCGATCGAGAGCTTCTACAGTAGAATCATCTGGATAAGATCTCTGCCTTCGTGCTCCAAAAAATTCATAACGAACATCATATTGTTGTGATTTTAGCAGATTTGAGTTTTTGATTTGTTGTGATTTTAGGTTTGTCTTCGTTCTCAGATCTTGTTGTTAGTGATTTGCACATTGTGATGGTTTTTGAAAATGAAAATGGTGAGGTAGTGGTCGAGCTGGTGGTGGTTGGGGCGTGGTATAGATAGAAATAGAGATGGTTGTTGAGGTGTTGGAGGCTGTGTGGTTGTCACGGTGGTGGTGCAGCGATTTTTTGATTGTGATTTTGCGGTGGTTTCTCAGCTGTGGTGTGGTAGATCTGTGGACTGTGTGTGTATGTGGCAGTCGGATCTCTGTGTGTGGTTGTTGTTGGTTGTCGAAAGTGTTATTGGTGGTCGGGGCGATGGAGGTCACGGCGGCGTCGGTCGGATGGGACGAAGAGTTTTTGTGACCAACTATTTGGTCGATCTGTGACCAAGCAGTTGGTGGTGTTTTGGGATTGGGGGGCAGGGTGTTTGGGTGTATGTTATCAACTATATCGATCCGTGACCAAGTTTTTGTAGTGTAGTGAGATTGGGGGACAAGTGTTTGGGTGTAAGTGACTAACTATATAGTTTTTCTGTGGCTAACTATTTAACTATGACCTTAAAATTTGTTAATCTGTGACTCAAAATATAATCTGCGACCAATAAATTTGGAAATCTGTACCAACAAATTTTCTTAATTTGTGACCAATTAAAAATTTGTGACATATAATTTTTTTCAATTGTGACCTCAAAATAATCTGTGATCAATTAATTTGATAAATTGTGATCGAAAACTAAATTTTTAACTACTTAATAAGAAATCCGTGACCTTGAAATCGAAACAGTTATCGGAATTAAGCGGCGGCAACTGTCACCGAAAAATAGTCGTCAAAATTAAGCGCGATCGGAGAACAGTAGTCGGTCGCCGGAGTAGTCGTCGGAGCAGTGGAAATGGTGAAGGTGGAGGTGGAGATGGGGTGGAGTGGGTCGGTGGGGTGGATCAATTATATAAATATTATATTACAGTTAAATATTTAATTTAATAGATTAGTTGTAAAATATAATTAATTAATTCATGGAAAAACCTGAGTTTTGTAAATTTAAACCTTAGAGCCTGATTTTTGATTTTGTGAAAGATAATCCCTGACCTATGAATTTTTCCCAAACTTATACGCGCCAGTTCACAAGGTGCCCACCTCAAAAAGACTCGAATGAAAGATCCAAGCCTACATGCACAAACCCATCCCACAAGTACTGAAAACGACGAATCGAGCCTGCTAATCTATGGCATTGCCTTGTACATCGAGATTACTCTGAATGAGTGCTCGTTAATTTATTCAATGGTACTTTTTCGGTATGATTTTTTTACAATACATTATAGTCGGATTCAAATATCGGTTCATAGTATTATTCGATTGTCAAAATTATCTAGATTATTTGTGCTCTACAATTTATCTTATTAGTGTTGAATAAGATTGATGAGTTCAAGAAATAATTAAATTGTATCCGATATTTTGAGAAAATGATACTTAATTAGAATTTTTGTGATATGCCTATTTGGTGCACATTAAAATGAGAGAATGCATTATTTTGAAATGATGTGATGGAGAATATGCGGTTGAAAATGAATGAAAAGTTATTAATGTGATGAAAAATATTATTTTATTGAAGAATGTGTGGTTGAAAATGATTAGAAAAATGAGAATAAAAAAAATAATGTGGGTCAAACGGGGGCATAGTTTATGAGAACATTATTAGGATTTTATACTTCACTTTACATTGTTTATAACTTAATATAATTCTTTTAAAGTTTTGTATTCCATTAATACTTTTTAAGTCTATATTTAGTCCTCATTTTCAACAGCGCATTCTTAAAATAATTTTACACGTAAATCGGAATTTTTCTTCTTTTTTTACCACACAATTTTCAAAAAATCATTATTCTAAAATACATTTTATTTTTAAAGTGGGGCTCAAAGTCTACGATGTATACAAAATGTTAACGAAATTTATAAATTCTTTATGTACTAGCTTTTAGGCATACAATAAAAATAAAAATTTTACAATTTGCCTCATCACATCATTGATTTTCTTCATATAAACAATTCCGTTACTTTCAGAAGACAAAGTTTGATTGGAGAGTCTAAATTGAAACCAAATTGAAGGTTAAATAATTACTTGTGTACAAAAATAAAAAAGTTTGATGACCAAGTATAAAAAAGCACTATAAATTCGATAACTAAGAATATGTTTGATTAGTTTTATTTTCTGTAAACATATCATTTTTCACCCAAGTTCTTATTTTTGGGTGTTTGATTGACATTTTTTTTATAAAAAATATTTTCCTAAAATTAATTATGTAACCATATTTTCATAAAAAATAAGGAAAACGTTTCATTTAGAGAGGAAAAGGTTTTGAATTTTTAGGCAATTCACTCTTCCTTAGAGATGTAAACAAGCCGGATCGAGCTAGTTCTCGGCTCGAGCGCGATCAGAGCAAAAAACGGCTCTTTGGCTCGAGCCAAACCAAGCTCGACCAAAAAAACGAGGTTGTTTCAATCTTTCTAAGCAAGCTCTTTTTTTTTTGGATGATGCAACTGCTAGCCGCCTGCAAGGCAGGCATCCACCTTCCTGAAAGAGGTTACACGTTGAATGCAATGAGCATCGTGTGTCGTGTCATGGGTAGGCTTAGGCTCGACTCGTCGTCCGAAAATGAGACTCGATTCCATCAAGCAGCGAGCCGAGCCAACTCGGGTTTTTTAGGGTCGAGCCGCGGGTCGTCGAACAAATGAGCCGGATGTCAATATAACTCTCTCATCTACCCATCAATAAAAAATGAACAGGTATAACATTTTCTAAATTAAAAATTAAATTATTACAACATATTTAATTAATACTTCACATACAATTTCATGCAAGTTCCATATTTGTCATCAAACACACCCTAATAGTGTTTTCAACCGTCTTCCTCGAGATTAAATTGGCTTCTACCATAAGAACTTTTGCTCTAGCGGTGTTTGAATATTTATTTCTCTTTTACTTATCTAATAAAATCGACACGTAAATAGAGTTTTTTTCTTATATACTTCCTCATTTGGGATCTATTTTTTTCAAAAACGTATTGTTTCAAAACTTAATTTTAATCACGCATTCTCTCATAAAACAATGTTATACATAAAACAATTTTTGTTTTTTTAATTTTTTAATCAGACGTTCTCCAAATTAATTAGTATTTCGAAACACATTTTCCAAAATTAGTTTCAAAATGTTCATGACTTAAACGGAGTTGAATGCTTGGATTCTACTCGTAAGAGTATCATCAAAGTACTCTTTCAAAGTGGGTACTCTATGAAAATTTGTGATAGATGTTTCAAACCTTTTAAGGCAATGCAGATTACAAATGAACCTTTAAATCGCAACAATTAGTCCCAAATCTTTCAAAATTGTGCAACCGAAAAGATCTCAGATGATTGCCATTCAAAAATTTTTAGTTGATCAGAAATTAAGCATATAACCTCAATTCAACCAATTTTAAAAATGTCAAAATGATAACTCTACATTTTCTCACTTAAAGAATAAATAATTAAATAAAAGAAACCAAAGAAATAGAAAAATATTACTCGTTCCCATACCACCACAAAACCAAACCAAAATCATATACCAATCTCTACCTCCTACCAGGCTACCACAGCCGTCCCCACCCGCACTCTCACCCCCACCAATAACACATATATAACCCTTGTTTGGTGGGAATTAAAATCAGATTTTTAGTAAATTTTGATAGAATTTAATGAAACGTGTGATTGAAAATTTGTGGAACCCATGAAATATGTGGTTAGAATTAATCATTGACTTTAACTTATGGTACTTTTGATTGCGAGTATAGAATTTGTATGGAAATAAAATACATTTTAAGGAATTCAACTGCCCAAAATGTATTTGTATGAAAAATATTAATTAAATGTGTTTGACTAATTTAGTTTTCAACCTTAAAAATATTATACGTGTCCTTTTTTTATGGGTAGATAGATGAGAGGGAGGGAATAGATGAGAGAGAGAAAGTGGGAGTGAATTACCTAAAAATAAAAATCACATTTCCCTTAAAGAAAATATTTTCCTAATTTTTTTAGGAAAATATGATCCCGTGACTAAAAATTGAAACATATTTTTCATAAAAAATTTGTCAATCAAACATCTCAAAAATAGGAATTTAAGTGAAAAGAATGTTATTTTTATGAAAAATAAAGCCAATCAAAACGCTCTTAAATTAAAATCTAGATTTTAATTGGTACCAAATGGAGGCCTATTATTCTCTACTTCTCCAATCAAATAGATAAATAAAAAGGAGACTTTCTCAAAATAAAAGGCAAAATGAAAACAAAAAAGTAAATAAAAGGGGTAACAAAAAAATTTAGGAAAAAATAAATAAATCATCTTCTTCGCCTACCTTACCCCAACCCTTAACCCAAACACCACCTAAGACGCAACCACTGCCACCATCGCTTACTATACACATCCCTATCCTCCCAGTCGTTATCATTAGGAAGGAGAAGCCCTTTAGTGTAGTGCGAAACCATGGTGGAGGTTTTGAGAAAATTATTTCGTGCACTAATTGCAAAAACTATTTTGTACAATGATCTCGTTGCACCAAGGAAAGAAACCGCCCTTGTGGGTGGGGGTTGAAGGGACTTCCCCAATTGGTATTAAGGTTCAACTTAAATCTCTCATTGACAGAAAAGTCTTGGATTCGAATTTTGGAGAACACAATAGAAAGTCGGAAGAGGGTACCCAAAGCGAACAATACGTAAGCTAACGACCTGGGTATAGAGATTCGGATCGTTACAAAAAAACACGTGGCTTTCTATCGCGAAACCATGGTGGAGGTTTCGAGAAAATTATTTCGTGCACTAATTGCAAAAACTATTTTGTACAATGATCTCGTTGCACCAAGGAAAGAAACTCCCCTTGTGGTGGGGGTTGAAGGGACTTACCCAATTGGCATGAGGATTCAACTTAAATCTTTCATTGGCAAAAAAGTCTTGGGTTCGAATTTTAGAGAGCGCGATATAAAGTGGGGAGAGGGTAAGTGGGTATAGTCTCACCCAAAGCGGACAATACGTAAGCTAATGATTTGGGTATAGAGATTCGAATCGTTACAAAAAAACACGAGGCTTTTTATCGTATCCTCCATGATTTGAACTCAAGACCCCACTGTCTAATAAGAGATTTAAGTTAAATCTTGGTACCAATTGAATCTACTCAAAGCGAACAGTACGTAACTTAACTATTTGAGTATAGAGTTGATGCTAGGATTCAACTTAATTTTTCTTTTTAAGAGACGAAGTATTTTCTTTTTATTTTTTATTTTTATCATTCTTTTATTCATTTCTACATTTCTCCTTTTTAATCATTTTAAATTAGATAGTATAGAAAGACTTTTTTGCCTTTCTTTGTATCGGTCAAAGGGTTTTGTCAACTAATGAATTTTTGGCTAGAACCTTTTAAGGGACCTTGCGTTGTATGTTACTTTAAATATGTGGGATTGCAACGCCAATGATGAAAGGTTTTGGTACTCGCAGCACTATTTTGAAAATTTTATAACTCCTAATGCAATTTACCTTAATAATTATATACCTAACTCAAATTTCTAAACATATCCCAAAAATAAGAAGTAAAGGTTAACTTTGTAAAGTCGAACATTCGAACTAATCGACAAATTATTAAAATCTTATTATGTGCTATAATAAAAGATTGAGAGGGTGTTTGGTAAAAATTAAAATCGGATTAAAATTGAAAAATTAGTCGTTATTGCTGACTTTTATTAGATGAGTGAGACCTAATAACGGCTATATTTTCAATTTTAATTGGATTTTGAACCGTACCAAACATGCCCTGAATATCAACTTGCGAACAATAAATCGATGATAGTTTCATTTGTCCCTACTTCTACCACAAGACAATTCAGGGTGAAATCAGGTTACTTGGTGGACAAGCAATTTATGGTAACACAATTAATTTTCCACCCTCTTCCCTTCCCATCCCTGCCGTAAAATCAACTACCCAACAAGTAAGACAAACTTTTACCCCCAAAATGAAAAAGTAAACACACAGCAGAAGGTAAAAAAGAAAAAGTACTTAACCCTAGAAATGGAATTCGCATGCTCTGTCATTTCCGGAAAAGATCCTACCGTACTCCCATCCTGTCATCCACTGGTAAGATGACACTTGGTAAGGAGATGCTCTGAATGGTTAGATGTTGCTTTCAATAAAAGGACCAAACCGCCGAAAATACGGCGGCTGCCGGCAATTTTCTGTCGGCTTTTATCCGCAGGTCTGGTGGCCTCCGGGCACCGCAATAAACACGCTTTTTAGTGTAGGTAGGATTTGCAAGTTACTTAGAAAAGGCAAAAAAGTGTATGAAAAGCGTCTCTTTGCGGAGTTAATTGCTTTGATGGTTAATTGAAGAAAACGTGAAAAGCCGAGTTTTGCATTGGACTCCGACAAAGACAAGACGGTTGCTTCATGCAAAACATGTAGACTGTAAGGTCTGTCCTTGATTTTGTTTGCCTTTTCTTCCTAATAAATAAGGAAATTTAAGAAGAAAAACATTTCAATTTCAAAAATGATTTTTTGATGTAATTTTTTTGAAAATAAATTTTATGAAAAGTTATTTTTGGAAGAACTTGTGGTTAGAAAATATGAAAAAAAAAAAAAAAATTGGGTTTATGTGAAAAATTATGTGATTAAAAATGAGTTTGAACAAAAAATAAGTTTAACAAACAGAAATTTATTGTGCAATAACATACATAATTGGCAATAAAATATTGCCCTTTTTGTGGAAATTAATTAATTTCAATGGTCAAGATCTTATATTATTGTGCAAAAAGACATCTCGGATATATTTCAAACGTGAGTAATGTCATTCATAACTACGACTTACATAGTTTATACGGCAATGGGATAAATATCACATTCTCCTGGAAAAAAAATTGCGCGTTGATCATTACCGTGTTGATGAATAGCATTACTATTTGACTCATTTTTATCCAATTTAATTCAATTTATTATACAGATTATACAGTTAATTAATTAATGAAAAGAAGAAGAAGGTGCTTATAATATTCAAAACATTGCCAATTATTACAACTTAACAAGTGACAAGTAAATTACACAGTATGAATCTCAATTAAGAAAAAAAGTTGACACATCTACTATATAAAATATTTGTTGAAATTTTTTTATTTTATTTTTTTAATCATGTTCAATCTTAGAATTTAGATACTATCGGTCCGTTTGGTAGGATTTCTATTATTTGTGAAAAAATTATCCTAAGTCTTTTTCAATTAAAACTCTTACGATCATATATTCATATCTAAAAAATTGTTAAGCATCCGATTGATATCCATTCTCACATCTTAAAAATGCATTTTCATGTCACATCGCATAGGTCCGCTACAGTATTATTATTATTATTATTTTGGTTAAATGAATTTTGTGAAAAATGACATATATGCCCTCATCACATGGAATTCAAACTGTTGCCAAAGATAAAATGAAACACGTATGTGCATTGATGGAGGGGTAGAATTGAGAAATGCATGCTTGCATTGTCAAATTGTCCACAATATTTTGTTAGAGAAGTTACTACTTCAACGTTTCTTTTTTTTCTACAAATGAGGAAAAAATGTGTTTCAAACAGGGGCTAAAAAACAAATTTTAAATATCAAAAATAACTTTTAACTTTACATGAATCACGCCAATCGAGTTCTAAATGGTCAAACTTACAATACTAAAGCAAAAAATAGATAAGGTCACAATGGTCATTTCATTCCAATAGTTGTAAGTTGTAACAAAGCAATGGAACACATCTTTTGCAACAAATTGTCCTTTCATATATTCCCTCACATTTCAAGGCAAACATCCTTAACCCCTTACACCCTACCCTACCCTACCCTACCCTACCCTACGTCGCCTCCCCTACCCCATCCCCCTTTATTCCTTCTATTTACACTCTCTCCCTTTCAAAATCATCTCCACTTCTTGTTCCTCTGCAAACACTCCCTTCCACCAATGGCACAGTTCACTCTCACTTTCATTTTATTCTGCATTCTAACATTCTCTTTATTGTCCAATTCTGTCATTTCACAAACACCACTCGACTCGGCCGAGCAAGAATCAGTGTACCGAGTTCTTGACTCCATCAACTCGGATATCCCTTGGCGCACACTTTTCCCAGACGATCTTTGCATCTCCGCCCCGCACGGCGTTGTTTGTGACTACTTCTCCGACTCCGACGCCTCCACCCCCTCCTTTACAACCCACGTTACTGAGTTGAGCTTTGGCTTCGTTTCAGACTACTCTCCAAACCCACCTTGCAATGCCAATTCTACCCTTGACCCTTCTCTTCTCTCCCCACTTTCTCACCTCAAAAAACTTTTCTTCTACAAATGCTTCAGCGAAAGAAAAATCCCATTTCCAGATTTTTCATCATTATCTATTCAAAACTCTATTTTGGAAGAGCTGGTTTTTATTGAAAACCCGGCATTATTTGGCTCGCTCAGTGGCAAACTCAATAACTTGACGAGTTTAAGAAGGCTGGTTTTGACTGGAACCAATGTTTCTGGGACAATCCCAGGTGGGTTTGGTGAATTAGTTAATCTTGAACAACTTACACTTTCGAGAAACAAGTTTGTAGGTGAAATTTCTGCAAATATTTTCAAGAATTTGATCAAACTTAAGATTCTTGATTTGAGTGAAAATGGGTTCAAAGGGATTGTGCCAGAATCCATTGGAAATATGACAGAGCTGTTGAAGATAGACTTGAGTTTCAATGAATTTTCCGGGAAAATCCCAGAAAATTTGAAGGGATTGAAGAATTTGGAATTTTTAGACTTGGGTTACAATCATTTTGCCAACTGTGGTGTGCCATTGTTTTTGGGTGAAATGTCTAGTTTGAAGGAAGTTTATTTGAGTGGCAATTTTCTTGGAGGGCAAATTCCGGAAATATGGGAAAGCCTCGGGGGTATTTTGGGAATCGGATTGTCAAGGACAGGACTTATCGGTAATATTCCAGCATCGATGGGGGTACATTTGAGAAATGTATGTTACTTAGGGCTTGACAATAACAAGCTTGAGGGGGTTGTACCTGATGCATTTGGGGCATTAGAGTTTGTCAGTGAACTGAATTTGGAGAACAACATTTTAAGTGGGAGAGTCCCATTTTCTTCATTTTTTGCATCCAAGCTTGGAAAAAAATTGAAGTTGGAGGGCAATTCTGACCTTTGCATTGACGCACAGTCGATATCGGCTAAAGCCAGTAGTACCTTGGGGAAGCTAAAGTTGTGCAATAGAACAGAGATTCCCAAAGTTGCCCTCTTGTATCGTGGGGGTTCTTGTATAAGATTACATGCTTCTTATGCATTAATATGTATTGGGTTTTTATTTTTCTTTAAAGATTTATTTTAGTTGAGCAAAATATTAGGTAGAAAAGGTAACACGGAATAGTATATAGTATATACTACTTATCTATATGGTCTTTCATTTTGATACATGTTAATCTACTTTGTTGAATTCTATATTTATTGAAGTTTGAGTAGAGAAAGAGATTTTAAGTGAACTTCAGAGTTTAATGTCTTATACTCATTCCTTGGGCGTCCTTCATCCTCTGCTTGGAAACACGTCCCATGTCTTCTGGCCAACACGATCTTCTATGTACAAATGGTAGAATTGGTTATTTAAATCATGACAATTGGAACTTTGAATTACTCAATTCACGATATTTTGACAGCCAAGGTGGAAAGAGAGGAGAAACAGATGGGTAGTACGAATGTCGAGGTATCGTGATTTGAGTAAGTCATAGTCCGAGATGTTATAATTTGAATGGCGAGTTCTACAAGTGTGCATTTAACTCCTAAAATAAACTCTCTCCATAAAAAATGACACCATGCTGCGCTACAAATACTCAATATATGTTTAGTACATAGTATTGAACAAAACAATACATTGTATAAAATTATAACTTCGTTTTCTTCCTTAGACTGTTGCCGACTCCAAATGGAAATAGTTCTGAATCCAGGATGTTTTATACAAGATTCTTGGAATATAAGCAAAAAGAGAAATGAAAATTTTGTTTCAATTGAGAATGTTTTTCCAGCTACCTAGGGGGAAAAGAAGAGGAAAAAAAAAAAATCATTATCTTAGAAATTCCCACTGTTTTCCCTTGTCTTGGTCTTGTATAAATGACTCCAATCTTGAAGTTTTAACACAGCTCATTGCTCTGTCGTTGGTACTACTGATTCGCATCAGGTCCAGGATCAGATGCTTTGGATCGTGATCGGGTCGACACAACACTAATTGACTCTTTCGACTTCTTTCTCCTTGACTTCTTTGGAATGTCCGGAAGTTTTCCTGATGTCGACTCGCCTTCGTGGTTTTGTCGATTTGATTTAACGCTATCGGATGAGTCCTTCGAATGGTTTCGTCTCTGTCTTGATCTGGTTGATCCATCTTTCTTCTTTGGTGAATCATTTGCACCCTCTAATGAAGTATGACGCCTCGAGGATTTTGGTAAATTAGGTAGTTCCCTGCTTCCTTTTATTGAATCTACAAAAGAAAAATATGTTCAAAGGAACAAAAATATTTGATACGCTCAACTCAATATTGGGCAATTGACAAGTTTCCAAGATTATGTACATTAATTTGTCGAGTTATACAATCTTAAAAACAATGGTCCGACGGTGTAACTATGACACATTTTGGGTGTGGGGTGCTCGTTTAACCTCTATATTCATCTCACGCTTTAACGAGCGAGATTTGAGATTCTGGAAGAGCCCATCTTTTTTCGTCCTCAAATTTATTTGAAATAACTCCTAATTTATTCTTGTTTTAATGAACAAAAAATTTCATTCTATCTAAATAAAAGGCAGAACCAAACCTTCAGAAACCCATTTAACTTCAGGGTTCTCTTTAGAGGCTCCAGGTTCCCCTAAAGGTGCTGATTGGAATCCTCCTGTTGGTGCTTTGTATTCTTTCATCTGCAAACATAAACAACATATAAATCCCAATTAAAGCAATTTTTTAATAAATTAAAAATCATTAGTATTATCACCCAAAAAAAAAAAATTTTTTTGATGGGAAATTATACCCAGCTTGGTGCATTATCAACTGAAGCAGAAGGGCCATCCCATCCTATATGAGCCACATGTTTTACATCTGTGGGATTCCCAATTTGCATTTCTGCTTCCTTTTCCTCCTCTGCATTATACAAATGGGAATTAAATTGTACATATAATAGGATCCCAACTCACGAAAAGAGAATATATCAAATAGAATATAGATACTCACCGAATATCTGAGAAATGTATCGAAGACCTTTCAAAAGACCCTTCATCTTCGTCCCCATTTTTTATTATCTCCTTCTAATTCACGAAACATGCATGGATTGATCATGGATGAAATGAAATTAGGAAGCCATGACAAAACCAACCCTTTCGAAGAAAAATGAGTGCCATCCCATGGATTTATTTGCGCAAAGAAAATCTTGCACCAAGCCTTGTTATATGAAGCACAAGAGAGACTCAAAATAATTATAATATTGCATTTTTATTTTATTTTTTTACATATATAAACCTCCTTTTTGGGTTGCTTATTTTTGTATTTGTATATCCAACTGATGAGAAAAAAAAAAGATACAAATATCCCAACCAAATTGTTGTGAAAACAAAACCTTTCAATTCAATGGCATTGCTTCGTTGGTACCTAATGGCTGTTGCCTGTTAATGAAAACCAGAAGCACGGAGAAAATTTAGGTGTGAGATAAATGTCGTAATTTTAATAGAAATATGGTTCTAAAAAATAATTACGAAACCCCAAGTTCTTATTTAGGATAAAACCACTCGTACATCCTCGTGTACATTATGGTTTACATTCAATCGAGTTTCATATTGAAAAGGACGGGAATATGCGTTTTATTTAAAAACTTTCCACTGATGTCTGGACACATGACGCAATGTTAAACTTCTTGTCAAAAAAGATGTACATGTTACATGATTCTATTATTTACTTGGAAAAGTTGTTAAAAAATGAGGGTTTCTCGAAAGCATAGTTTACTCTTATACCAATTCAATTCCTATCCATTTTTATTTTAAAACTTGTTTACTTAAAAGTAAAACTCAAAATGCTATCTTATCCGGCATGTTTGGTTAAACAAATATCACAAAGTCGAGATGATAGTTTCCACAATAAATTTAACAAACTCTCGGTTTGAACTTTCCTTCCCAACCAAGCTCATGGCTAGAGCTTCCTCAAACAGAAAACCTTGTACTGTAAATTCCCATATCGTAAAACAGGTACGCAGTACATTATTACATATGGCATGGCGCGGATCTTAGTATAACGAAGTCCAAGAACTATTGTCGAAAACATTATAAAACGAACATTTATGATGCTTTAAGATCATCCATTCCAACGCTAGCCTGACAGGAGAAAACAGCAAATCACCACACTTGAAAAAATACCTTTATTATTATATAATAGAAACTTAAGATTCTGCTAGCTAGAGATCTTACCAAAAACTTGTGGTTCTCCTCGAGAAATGGTGAGAAAGTAGTACAAAATTTTTCGATGTCACTATTAATATCACCTGTGCCACCTATGACATCCATAAACTTCTTCCTATCAGGAGCAAGTTTCATGGCAACCTGTAATTGCAAATTTGGGATAAACATTTGAGAAGATATATGGAACTTAAAACCAAGAATCTAATAGCTTGTTTCATATTAAACATTATGCTAATATATAAAGATTAAAGCGTGTGTATTAACATTCTAACTTCTGTTTCTGTGATACGCCTTCAAGAGAAGCTAAAATTTGGCGACTACTTTTCCTCTTGGGTGCAGGGTGGAGGTGAAATATGTTGTGAATACTTGCTACATGAAAATTTCAACTGAGGGGAAAGATGATAACACTATATGCCGAGAGAAAATATGAATGACGCTGATGAAAACCGTGAATAATAAAAAAATCCTGCTCTTTGCTCTATGAGCTTCGGAACTGGCACATAGAACATTGGAGGCCCTAGGCCTTTTATGTCTGTTTCAATCTATACAGCTGTTTAGAATTTATAATTATCAAGTTCCATCTGTTACAGGCTTGTTGGATGGAGTTCTAATGCTGCGGCAAACTAATTATTGAGTATTCAATGTCAAAACATCTATTGGCATAAATGATGATATCCATTAATTACGAGTACTAATTTAAGTGGCCACCATAAAATAAATCACGAAGTGACTTGTAAAAAAAAAAAAAACCCTAAGGTTATACATTAAAATTTAAAAATATAAAAGCATTTACCGTAAAGCTTGAACTGGCCAGCCAACCATGCCATTTTTTCAGTGTCTTGCCGTAAGAATCACTGCAAACTTGAGACATGGACCAATCCTGATGTTCCAATATATTCCGAAACAAACCCACCAAGAAATCCATGGCCCTAAGGAGTTTATGCACGAATTAATTTAAGTCATACAAGAGTAGTATCTTTCTTCAGAAACATACGTGCTCATGCTTGTAAATATTCACAATGTTTGTGAATGTATAACATCTATCCACTTTATTATGCACACACATGTTAGAGTTGGAGTTTTGGAGTTACTCAAGTTGTCAAGCCTCGTCAAAAATTTATTTTCCTGATTTTCCCTCTGAACACTTCAAATTACTCAAGTTAGTCATCCAATAAGGAACGTTTCTCATTTGTAAAGTGGTTCGGGGAATCACCAATGGGATGCAGGTATTGATTTATCCATTAAGGTACTTTCCATGTGGCTATGGAAGAGGTGAACCTCAATATTTTCATTTTTCATGTATTGAGTGAATGGCAGCTAGTAGGCATTCCCCATTATACAGGTGAATAGTAGAACAGAAATCAACCACAAAGCTAATAAAAAGCTATACCTGGCAGTGAATAGAAGATGCTGTAAATTTATGCTTACCTTGTCAACCACAAAAGACCATTGGTGCAACTGGATGAGCCTTTAGCTGTCTTAGCTTCAACCTCTTCTTGTACCATGGTGTACAAGTGGTTATATTGTGTAGGGTTGGACAAGTACTTGTTTTCTAACCTCTATGAGCAGATATAAGTTGGTTAAAGAATATACTCAAGAAATATTTAGAGAGAAAAGAATGGGTTAACAAAAAGTTGACACAAACATTGGATTGTTAATTTCAGTGAAAGAAGTCAAAGAACTAATACACTATTTCAAGGAAGATATCACCAAGATAGATCAATTCATATGCATAAAGAAGACTAAACCACATTCAGGCTGCTACACATGAGCAGCCTAGCCTATCCTAGAGGCTAGAGCAGCCTCTAATAACTGATACTTCGACCCCAAGCATTTCTAACTAGGGTACGCAACAAGTTTAGCAGGAAATCAACCAAATCCCCACATTTGGAAGAGGTTTATCTAAATAACATTCAATTCAAAAAATTATTACACACTCGCACATGAACATATTTATCAATTGGCAAGCTAAAGAAACAAAAAGGACAAGCTCTATTTTCTGTAAGTGTGAAGGGAAAGAGTCTCACGGTTATATTGCCACCAATATCAGATTTGACAAGTGCCATCGCAGCTCCAAACTTGTCTGCATGGTGTGCATGATAAAATGAGCCAAACAACATAACGCTGGCCAGAAGGACCGTGACTATACATTTCAAATGGAAGTGGTATTATAATAACACTCAAACTAAGAAAATTACAAAGACGTCTGAGATAGACAAAAGACTGAAAATAGCACCTTTAGGTAGTATAAACAAAATAACATCCATCCATTCACCAAAACAGTTATTTTTTATTTAAATTTTTAAAAGAGGTTGCAGTTGAGAGACATTATGGGAGATTATAACAAATGGAATCTTCAAACATGTAAAATCTCACACCCTAACCTCTAGGCTTTTAACCAGGTTGGAGTAGAGAATGCAAACTTTCTCGTACCGTTTACCAATCATGGAATGGCAGTCAGTGTATTCAAGCAGGTACTTTGACACTTACATAAACTCCAAATAAGAAATGCATTCTGATAAAGAATGTACATCCTATACCTATAACAGGTAAAATTTGCTTGCAAGCATCCAGGAAAGGTTTGGTGAGAATCACTCCCTCTTCCGACTTGACGTGCTTCATTCCTTCAAGAGCCGGGGTGAAGACCGTCCCCTCCATTTTCTCACTTAACTACATTAACATAATTTTTGCAAAAATAAAAATCAATGCTTGCAGAAGTAATAAATGTTGGGACCACGTAACCTTCCAGTATTAGTCACATGGTGTTTATATAATGCCAAACCTTAGAATTATAAAGCAAAATATCAGTCTAAAATATACCCGTCTCTTTGAGCAAAAAAGGGAAAATTGGAACAAATTGCAAAATGAAGAGATATAATGATAAAAGAAAATCAAATCCGAACTTGATCAGACCATATAAAAAATTTCAATCACAGTGCTTGGGAATTTTAATCCCAAAACGTCAATCATCAGATACGGAAAAATAAAACACATAAGAAAAACAAATCGAAACTGGAGCTGCTAAATTATGCACTGTGCAGTGGCATTGATCTGCTCATTTGTCTTAATCATTGCATTCATCTAAGAACTTATTCATACAAACCGTTGACAGAGTTACAAGAAACTGCAGAGTAAATTTGATTAGTCAATCAAATAAATATAAATTAATTACAAGAAAATCTACAAAAATGAAAGATCAAATTAAGTGACGCGCACATAATAGTTCAAGCAAATTGCAAATTATAGAGATCTGTAGATAAAAGGAAACCAAATCCAAACTCTATTGGGTCATATAGAACACTTTCGCTCAGAGTGCTGGGGTAGTTGAATCCTAGAAAATCAATAATTATCCTACATAAAATGATACGTTGAAAATAAAGTAATCGAACTAGATAGGTTTAACTATGCACAATTCAGTGCAACTGATCCACTCAAATATCTAGATGACTGTGTTCATCTACGAACATAATCATACCAAATGTAGACAGATTAACGAGAAAATAAGAAATCAATCAATTGAATACAAACTACATACGAAAACAATTACAAAAAAATAAAAAATTGAAAGATCCACACATCCCCGTTAGTACATATTAATCGGTAAAGAAAATGCGATAAATATCCGGAAGTACCTGAAATATTACTGGATCTGCGTGTTTGTGTTGACGGGTGAAGAGTAGACGAGAGCGTGTAAATGACTCCTTCACGATTGTCTGCAAGCACTTCTGGGGGGTTTTATTTGCTTTTATGTAACGCTACCCCATAAAAAGAAGGGGAAGAATAAGCCGACAGCTATTCTTCCGAATTATACAGTCTCTCTCAATAGTAATTCTCTTGTTGCGTGTGTCACGTTATTTTGGAAAAATATATTTTGAAATAGTAGATTGATACACAATATATGGTTGAAAAAGAAAAAAAGTTATTAATGTGATGAAAAATATTATTTTATTGAAAAATGTGTAATTGAAAATAAGTAAAAAAATGTAAATAAAAATTTTAGTGTGGCTCAAACATTGGCTTAAGAATTAAAAGTAAGGAAAAATTTTAAATTTATGTATAGAACATTATATTGCGTGAATATTTATAATTGAAAATGAGTACGAAGAAAAAAGAGTTTATTCTTATTTGATCCTATTTTTTTTAAAAAAATACATTTTTCTTTTTCTTATTTTCAATCACATTTCTCGATAAAATAATATGACACGCAATCCAAAACAATTCTCTTCATTTTTAATCATACATTTATCGTTAATCTACTATTTCAAAATGTATTCTACATTTAATAAAAAAAAAGGGACTAAACCTCAAAAAGTAGTAGATTCTATTGCTTTGTCTGTACTATTCCAATCAAGATTTTAGGGGCTGTTTGTTTTTTAGGGCCTGTTTGGTACAGTTTTTCATTTTTTACAGTAAATCAATTTTCATTTTCAACCACACATTCTTCAATAAAATAATATTTTCCATCACATCAATATTTTTTTCTTCTTTTTCAACCACACATTTCTCATCATATCACTATTCAAAAATCAATTCTTCCCCCAAAAATCTCTACCAAACACACTCTTATTCTCAAATTCTACAGTAAATCAATTCTCATTTTCAACCACACATTTTTCAATAAAATAATATTTTTCATTATATCAATAATTTTTTCTTCTTTTTCAACCACACATTTCCCATCATATCACTATTCAAAAATCAATTCTTCCCCCAAAAATCTCTATCAAACAAACACTTAATCAATACTTAAAAAATGGAAACAAACATCGATCTAAAAAAGCATGAGTCGAGGGTCAAAATGTCAAAGTCGTGAAAAGAATTGAACTTTTTGAACTCTGTCCAATTGAATTTTGATCTTTCATTAAGTCGAATTATAAATTTCGTGATGTTCAATTCAATATTTCAAAAACCTTATCACAACTTCTCACCACTAAATAAAATATATGGCGTTGTTTGATTGCTCTTTCTTTTCCATGTAAAATGGAAATTAAAATCTATTTCCACATTTTTACATGTGTTGATTGACTAAATTTTCCATGTAATTTGTTTTCTACATTTTCTTGATTTTTGAGGAAAAACTTTTCTCATTGGTTTGGTGGGAAAAGTTTTTCTAAACAGCTTTTTTTTTTTTTTTTTGCAATTGAAACAAATTTCATCTTCAATTGTAATAAATTATATCCCTTTAATAGACAATTTTCATGGAAAACACAGTCAAACGAACATCAAAATATCCAAAATTTCAATACTTTTCAGGTGAAAAATTATATAAATCAAATACAATTAATTGACAATTTTCATTCTTACAATAAAATGGATCCTACATGTTTTATAAGTTAAAGTAGTGAGTACTTATCAATATTTTCTATTTTAAATAATATTTTGTTCATTATGTGACATGGCATACAAAGTTTCTATTTGGTATGGATTAAAATTTTCATAAAAATATAAATCAAACTCAATAATTAATTTAAATTATATATTTTATTAATTTTTATCAACATTTATTAAAAAGATAATTTTTAACTACACCAAACATTGGCAAAATAAGTAATGCGAATTAGGTATGCTGATAAGGTGACTAACACGATTGTGTTTTGGAAAATATGTAGCATTAGTCCAATTTATTCACTTAGTAATAGATGAGCCCAAGACCTATGTTTCTTAGGTTCACTTTTTTTTTTAAAAAAAATGTTGGATAAATAGATTGGGGAATTTTAAACAGGTTGAATTTGTTGTAAAAATTGTAATGCTGCATTTTACTAGTGAGTTTTTTTCTTGTATCTCCTTTTTATAGTTTCAATCAACTTTTTTTTATTTGACGTGTATGTGAATTTTGTCTATGAGTTTATAAAACTAATTCAGATACTGAAGTAGATTAATAACGATAGTATGAACACCGACTGAACTTCAAGCAGGTATACATGAAAGGCAACTGATACATGTAAATATTGTACTTATCTTGATTATCAAAAGTAGTATTTGAGAATGATTATTAGAAACTTGAATTATGTTTTTTTGTTGATTATTTTGGAAGAAAAATCAATATTGGACGATAACATATGAAAAGGAACAATAATTGAGCAAAAATGATTAAAGTTGGACATATTTTGAAAGTTGAAGATCAAGTAGTCGTGTTTGGAAGTCGAATAATCTCAATTACAATACTTAAAGGCTCACTCCAAACAAAAAGAGGAAATACGGACCAAATTGCACAAGTAAAATTATAAATTTTAGTAAATTTATAGATTAATACTATTTAGCACCACCAGTGCTTAGTACCAGTCTAGATGATAATTAGATGTCGTTAAATGATATATTCATTTAAATGTAAAGTCAAAGCACCCATTTAATTGAACACATTAAGTGTCGGCACTTAAACTGGTGTTATATAGCATTATTCAATTTTATATATCTTAATTAGGCCAAAATTACGGTTACCTATCGTAATGTGACTCTATTTAGACTTAAATTGAGATCTATAATAGAAATCTTTCAATCGATTAAAAATGAAGGCTAGAGATATAATCTTGAGGCAAAATTATACATTCAAAACTTTGAGCCCTCTGGATTTTTATTTCAATTTGGGATTTGAAGGTTAAGAACATATTCGGTCGGGAGGTATACATTCTTTGAATAGGTGACTGATGATCAATTGTTGAGAATTGAATGCCAGAGAACATCAATTGTTAAGGTTATCTTCTTTCATCCTTATATTGAACTTTGTGATGTTTTTAATCCCTTTATTTTTTTTATTCTACAATGACGAGTGGATAAATAATTGATTGTTAGGACGAATGATGTAGTTTAGGTTTAGTGTTTATTTCATTTAAAAGATTTTATGTTTAATTGACATTCAATTGCTTGATCATCAATTGTTTGATTTAAGAATAACATTGAGAATGATAAGCGATATATTTATCTAATTCGTACAATAAGTGACATTGATTTCGATAGGAGATCGTAATATGATTATAGCATATACAATCTTGATTGAATTCCTGTAAGTTACTACTTTTATATGTGTGTGAATTTATATAGAGATATAGTAAGTTCGAGTATGTGAATAGGGATAGTTTTGCTCGAAAGAGGTTATTAAGTAAAATTGGTTAATTCGATTGTTAAAGCATATGGAAAAATTGTTGAATGAGTTTAGGTTGAATGAATGTTAATTGATTTAAGAATCCATTTGACATGACTTTTGAAAAATTGAAATGAGCTATTGAGATCTAAAAGCTAATTCTAGACCCATCTGACTAATTTTATAATAGTGTTTCTTTTTATTAAAAGAGTTTTTAGAAGAATTTTGTCCAATGTGACTTCCTCTAAAAACACTTTCGAAATAGTAAGTTTTTTTTTTTTAAATTAGTTTTCAAACAAAAATAAAGGTAGCTTTATTAAAAAAAAACTCTTTTACAAGAAGCAAAAATAAATGTCGTGTCAAACAAGATTAAAAAGTAAAATCAGAATTCCTAACTTTTTAATCCCAAAAGCTCCCCACAAATTTGCAAATAATAGATAGATTTAAATTATTTTAGTATAATTTAATGAAAATCCTAACTCTTTATATGATAATTGGGTCACCACATTAATATGGAATGAAGTTAAATTTAGGATAAAAATTGATTAGTTTGTGATGATATCAAGATTATAATGTACTTTATTACTTGTCACGATCCATACACTTGCGAAATCACACGATCAACAACTACTGATTTCTTACATAAACTTGGACCTCTCTTCCAAGCTCATGTGCAACAATTGGCTTCTCAATTCCTTGTCTTAACAGTCTTTAGTTTAGTTTGCTTCACTCGATCAAAAGCACTAGTAACTGTACTAGCTGGAACGCTAAAAATTATGACGAGATAATAATGAAAAAAAAACCAACAAACAGGCCTGTTTGGTGCACATTAAAATGAGAGAATGCATTTTTTTGAAGTGATGTGATGATGAATATGTGATTGAAAAAGAAGAAAAAAGTATTGATGTGATGGAAAATATTATTTTATTGAAGAATGTGTGGTTGAAAATGAGTAGAAGAATGGGAACGAAAAAAATAATGTAACTCAAACAGAGGCTAGGAGATCTAGATGAAAAATATGCAACTTTTCCATTGAAGATCTCTAAACAATTACAGTGTGCTTACAAGACTTGACTCACAATTAATGGTTCTCACTCTTAGTCATTTACACTTTCACAGATGATGTCAATTATATGATTGTTGTAAATCATCTTCGACATTAATCAGGGACGGATTCAAAAAGGAAGTTTAGTGGGGGCGAAATAAAAAAACCTTATAATATAGTATAAGATGATTTTTGCGTTTTACAGTATTTATCTATTGATTAATTTTTTAAAAATAATATTTAATTAAATATTAATAAACAATATCGCTATTGAGTTCGTCGACGATCGTCAACCAACGATTACCTCATCTCACCGACACTCTTGAATTCGTCATTGCGTGCGATACCCTTGGCCTATTTATATGTTCACCTTTTTTAAATGGATGGTGAATATCATCTTTTGCTATGCAGTAATATTAACTTTACATTATTGATGAATTTTACAATATTTTCTTCCGACTATAAATAAAATACAAATAAATAATAAATTCATTTCACAAAAAAATATAAAATAAAAAGTCTCACAATAACTTTGTTGGTGCTATTTGCGTCAATCATAAAGGCCCATTATTAATAATGCGGTTATTATCAGATAAAAGGCCCTGTCAACTTTAAAACCCTAGTCCTCTTAATGCTCTAACCAAACCCTATTACATCATATTCTAGTCTCTTACGCACTCTCCTCCTCCCGCGTTCTCTCACAGATCGCCCAAAATGGTGAGCTCCACAAACTCATTCTCTGTTATATTATGCATATTTTTTAATGTATACTTCGATGATTGTATGTTGAGAGTAGGTTTTAATTCCCTCATGAATTGTTTATAGCCGTTCAAGAGGTTCGTAGAGATCGGAAGGGTGGCTCTCGTCAACTACGGCAAGGACTATGGGAAGCTTGTTGTCATCGTTGACGTCATCGACCAGAACCGGGTTTGTCCAAATCTATTTTGGCATTTTACTATTTATTGCTGTTTATTTGCTTAAAATCAATTTTGTTCTTTTTCTTTGTATACTTCTATAATAATTTGTCAAGGAATAGAACTTTATGATTTCTCACTTTCTGTATCGAGTCTTGAATTGATATTTACTCCTGCGTTTTTCCAATTACTACCCAGGTTTGGTGAAATAGAATTTATTTTATTCGTGTATTTTTTATCTCTAGCGTAATGAAGTTTATTGTGCTCGTAAATCGATTTTATTCGGGGCTTTTGATCTTCCTTTTTATCTTCAAGGGAATATAAACCACTTAATTGGCCTGTTGAGCGCTGACAGGCAACAAGTGTAATAGGATTTGATTTATGAGTCTAAGCCTCGAATATATGACTTTTCTCAAACAATTTCAATTAAGTTATGTGTCACACTCCCGATGTTCTAGTAGCACAATTTTCCTTAATATACTTCGATAGTTGGTTAACAGTCCAGTCTGATCCAAGGCTTTGTTTAACATATATCACAAGTGAGGCTCTTGTGATTGATGATGGTCCATCGTTAGAGCATATTTGTCTAAGCTAAAAGTTACTTAATTTGTCAAATCGTGCTTTGGTGTGCTTTTATAAGCATCTTAAGCACTCCCAAACATGCTCACGATTTTCAAAGTCGCTTTTTCACTAATAAAACTTTTCCGAAAAGTAACACACATTCCAGTTAGCTTCCTTTCTTGTCTTTTCCAGTAGCTGTAAAGTTACTGAGATTTAGACTATATTTAAACTTCTTAAATACTAATGTGATCGTGGAACTCAACTATGCAAAATTTTTATTTGAATTGCCCTTTTGATTTACAAGTAGTTAGAACGTTATAATAGGTAGTTTAGTTCATGTTAAAGAAATTAAGTGAAAGTTCCAACTCTGAATCTGTTCATTGAACTATTTGTGTGAATTGGCAGGCTCTTGTTGATGCCCCTGACATGGTGCGGAGCCAAATGAATTTTAAGAGGCTGCAACTTACTGACATCAAGATTGACATCAAAAGGGTTCCAAAGAAGAAGACTCTTATTGCTGCAATGGAGGCTGCTGGTTAGTATTGAAATTTTAGAAAACCTTGCACCACATTGATTATTTGACATCATGAAATTGAAAATTTACGACTTCTGTGGCAGATGTGAAAAACAAGTGGGAGAACAGTTCATGGGGAAGGAAGCTGATTGTGCAGAAGAGAAGAGCCTCGTTGAACGATTTTGATAGGTTCAAGCTAATGTTGGCTAAAATCAAGGTATGTTACGACTCATGGCAGATTATATTGATTTTCATGCACGCTTTCATGTGTAGGAGGATTTTACCTTTGTATGCTCTCTATAAACAATAAATGGCTTGTTTGATGTAGATTTCTTGAAAATAGCCCCCCGTTTGGCCCCCATTAAAATTATAACCTATTTTTCTCTCTCTTCTTATCAACTACACTTTTTCCAATAAAATAATATTGCACATAAATCCAAAACAATTTCTTCTCTTTTAACCCCACATTCTTCAAAAAAATATTATTCCAAAAATTATAATATTTCGAATAATGGGGGGCAAACAAGGGCTAGATATTGTGAAAAGTAATTTTTTTTTAAATGAGAATGTGGGGTTAATTCTTTTATTGGGAGAATCTGTACCAAACATGGACAAAATGGATGCTTATTTTGAACGTGGAGCTTCTCTCTTTCTTTTTGTAAAAATAAGACATCTCGCGTTTGAAAACAACGAAAATAACTGAAAGTAATTTTGGTTGCCTTTAAGCTTAGTCGAAATACGATAACTCTATACGTGGGGCGTGTTCGGTAGAGATTATAATCGGATTAAAATTGAAAAATTAGTTGTTATTGTTGACTTTTATTAGACGAGTGGGACCCAATAATTATAAAGGTTATATTTTCAATTTTAATTGAATTTTAAGCTTTGCCAAACATGCTCCTGATTTAATATCTAATTACTTAATATTAAGATCTAACTGCTATTATTTTGATATTGCAGAAAGCTGGTGTTGTTAGGCAGGAGCTTGCAAAGCTTAAGAAGGAGATCACAGCCTGAGAATTTTTAATTTCTTGATGTTAAGATTTTCACTTAGATTTAAAAAAATTGTTTTGGTTTATTATGCAAGTTTTCTTCTACTTATTGATGACTTTATGGGCACGTGAAAAATTGTACTTTAGTTTTTTGGGATCAATTTGAAAATCTTGGTGATTTTGTCGAAAGGCAGCAAGAACTCGAATTTTGGTAGCACGTCTAATATTTTGTTTTTCATTTGGCACAATAGTCATTAAGAGTGGTGAATAAATGAGTAATGTTTGTGAATTTCGCGAAATATATGAAATAATTTCCCATTAATAAAAACTATATACACTTCACAAGCTACAATCCATCCAATTATTTCTTGAGGGATCAACGTCAAACACTTAGTGTTAAAGTTAAATTATGTTAATTAAGTTTGCAATCTGCTAACTATTCGACAGGGTTGCCTAAAAACTAGGTAAATTCCAATTACGTACTTTCGTTCGAGTGTATTTAAATTTTATCCAATTGGGTGATTATACTTTAATTTGATTCTAATGGGTAATTTCGTGTAATTTAGTTATTTTGATTTAACGAAAATCGATGACATGATAATTAATGAATTACCATAATTTATTTTACTGAAATTGTATCTATTTCATGCTAATAACTAACGTTGAACTGTGGTGATCATCGTTTATGGATGGTTATGTCATCGATTACAATTTGTGAGATTGGACAAAGTTACCTTTTGAAATTTAATTAAAGTATAATCATATGATTGAAATCAAGTTAAAATGTAATTATCTGATTGTGCCCGATTGAACAACATTAATATACACTTACTTGATTAACATGCCAAATATTATTTTTTCCGTGAATTTGAGTTTACAAGTATTTTGATCATATATGTCGTATCTTACCTATATAAAAGAGAGATTAGGATTCGGCTTCCTAACAATTAGTGTGATTTTTACTCAACCTTCAATAGTGAGATTTTGGATCTCAATCTGATTAGATTCATGAATGTCATTTTTTATTCTTGCGTGATGGAAACAATTTAAAATCGCACTTGAAAGTCATTTTTAGTCTGTAGAGTGGGGCCCTCACATGAAATTTTAATGATTTTCTCCAAGTTTAAGAGCTTGTTTGGAAGAGATTTTTGGAAGAAGAATTGATTTTGAATAGTGATATGATGAGAAATGTGTGGTTGAAAAAGAAAAAAAAATTATTGATGTGATGGAAAATATTATTTTATTGAAAAATGTGTGGTTGAAAATGAGAATTGATTTACTATAAAAAAATTTAATCCTTCCCAAACAGAGCCTAAATCAAATGAAAGTTGCGTGTGATTTAAACCTTTCACATTGATTAGTTTCATTATGCAGGGAATCATATTCAAATAAGTAAATAGGTTGGGAACTCAAAACATCTCTTTTAAATGTTTAAGAGCCAAATCACACTTATTAAGAAGTTATGGTGTAAAGCTAGGGATGACAATGAGTTGAGTCAACTCAACCAATGTATACAAATTTTAGTCTTGGCTCGACTGAGCTCAGACATATTGACACACGAGCTGAGCTTGTCTTGTTGTCCAAAAGAAGGGGTGGACATTTTTTTCCAAAATCGATGCAACCAGATCGGAACCAGACAGAATATGTGGGTTTGGTCCGGTTCCTTTACCAAATGGGTTAATTTTGAGACCATACATCGAGAACTGATTAATTTCGATCCGGTTCTTGGTGCTGCTTTGAGAAACAACGGTGAACTCGATTCTCTCGAATTCCTCCTTTTGCTTGCAGCAAGATGCACTAGATATTTGAACACTAGACTTGAAAATTATCTCTCGAGTTAAAATTTCATTTTTCATATGTTTCTTCTTTTCTCCTTTAATGGGTAATCAAAATTAAAATCTAAATACTTTTATAAATAATTTACGAATTCATAGTTTTAATGCAACTCAATAGAAAAAAAAAATTTTTAGTTCAGTGTTTCATAAAAATTCAATTTTTTTGTTGTTTTCAAAGTGGTCGGCCATCAAGAATTAAGATCTTTGAAAATTACTGAAGATAATAATGTTATTGTTATGTGAATTTTTGTAAGAATTTATTTTCAATCAAGATTTTATCATTTATGATGTGTTTCTTAGGTTTTTTTTTTATAAGTTGATCTTGAGCTTTGGAGTAAATTTTTGTTTGTTGTCATGTTTAATTGATTTTTCGTATCGTATCGTTAGATTATAAGAATGACAATTGATTTCATACTCTATTTTTATCTATTTTCAGTCTTACAAGTAGTTTCATATTTTATTTTTAGAATTTTTTCGATAAGCACTGGATCGTATTGAATCAAAATCGATTGGTTCGATTCCGATTCAGTTCTATTGTTGGATATGAAACTAATGGTTCAATTTCTAAAATTCTCATTGATATTTGATTCGATTTAATTCCCTTTAGAATTGGATTGAACCATACCTCATCCGCTCTTATCCAAAAGTGGGCTCGGTTTGGCTCGCGGCCGCGAGCCTGTCAATTCTTTTTGTATATCTACAAAAGTAATCAATTTTTTTTCTCAACAAATACTACAAGTAAGTTATTTGTACAACAAATTACAAATACAATGCGATAAGAGTCGCAATAAAAAATAATTATTACGACAATTTAATATTGAATTTGGCAAGCCGGCTCATGGACTCTCCAAACGTGTCGGCCTGCGTTGGCTTGTTGAGCCTAGGCACATAGGCTCATTTCCCTTGGCCATCGATCTAGCCCAATTGCCACCCCTATTAAAGCCCTAATTTTTCATATAGGTAAAAGCAATTTAACCAAACTTGAGGGGGGAAATTGAAATTCTTGCGATGTCACGGGCCAAGGTGGAAATATAAGATTAAAAACCTGCGAAATTCCGCGGTACTTACTTTAGCGGTTAAATTTTGGACACACACACACAGATATTTTTACAATATCAACTTCAAGTCTTCAACGCGTATGGAAATATACATATATATAAATACAGATTTCCATCCATTGATCCGAAGAACATCAAATCCTGGGTTCTACTTCATAATTCAACCAAAAAAATGAATATCTTCTCCAAAAAACCTACTGCCAAAGGTTGTTCCCTATTCATTCATACCGCGAAAATTGCTTTATTTTATTTTTATTTTCATTTTATTAGTTAAATTTAATTAATTTTTTTCATTGATTGAATTCTCTATTTAGACTTTTATACGGCATAAATTTTTCAAATTTGTTTTAACCAATTTGATCGTAGATGTTAACATAAGCTCTTTGATTACAGAGGCGCTTCGGGAGAGTAAGAGGGAAATGGCAAATGCTACTAGAGGTATATTTGTTTTTAATATTTTGTTAATTTCCGGGTTTTATTGAAAAAAATTATCTATTTATTTAATTGATTTTTCAGTTCAATTAATTTTCCGTTTCCAAACTTTTTATTAGAATCAAAGAAGGGAATTATGCTTATTCATGATTTACCTAAAAAATGAGCCATAGTTGTGATGTACTCAATAAGCTTGAAATAAACAAATATGAAAGAACCAATTGTGTCGTAGAGCTAGTTAGAAGATGGGTAGATTGAAATTAACATGGCCTGTGGTAGTTGCTAAGGATTTCAAAGTAGTCAACGAAACAAATATAAAGACAGAAGAAGAATTCGAATATCGGACCTCAAATTTATTGAGAATAAAGGCTTGTTTGTTATTGTTGTCGTATACTGGTACAATCGTTCAGTTTTCAAGCAAAGTCGAATTCACTTTTCTTGAAACCCAATTTAAGGTTGTTTCTGGTTTATATGTATTCTAGATAGATAGGATATGGATAGCCGAAAAATGCATGTCTCAGTCAGTTAAAAAATCACTAAATACCTTATTAAGCTGCAATCCTAAGGTACTTTAATTTTGAGAAGAGTTGAAAATAATAACGACATGACTACTTTCCTTGCTATGTTTCCATTTTTACGTTTTAATCTGTTTTGGTACAGTTTAGATTTCAAAGAACTAATATACGATGGTCTCCGATTTTTTATTTAGGTGTAGAGCGGGAAATCCATGCATTGCAATTAGAGGTATTCCCAATATTTTTCATACGTTTCTATATAAGGTTTGTACAAATAAAAATAGGATCTAAAATGGATTATTTGTGATGCAGGAAAAGAAACTTGTTACTGAGATAAAGAGAACTGCGAAAACCGGGAATGATGTATATTTTTTTGGATTCTCCTCAGCTCCAGAAGACTTGTGTTTACTGTGGCTAATCTTTCATTATTTCTGCATTTCTTAGGCAGCCACTAAAATTCTTGCGCGCCAACTAGTCAGGCTTCGACAACAAATAGCCAACTTACAAGGTAGTCGAGCTCAGATGAGAGGCATAGCGACTCACACCCAGGTAAATTGTTAAATAAATCCTCTCCTGGATTTGATCTTTTTAGGTTCAATTGCCTTTGTTCATTTTGGTATGTGGGAGTTAACTAGTTTTTTGACAGGCAATATCTGCTCATTCATCTGTTGCTGTTGGTATGAAAGGTGCTAGCAAAGCTATGGCAGCCACGAACAAGGTTCGAACATACTTTTAATTGAAATATATTGTTTTTCGTATATTAGCTTCATGCAATATCTATCGTAATAAATAAGAAAAATATTGCAATGATTAGTTGGTTCATGTTAAGTAGAAATTATTATTAATCTAAACCATAGGATCATTTAATTGATGAGCCAAGGGTCCATTAAAAAGGGAGAAGTCATTTTTTCTTAGAGAAGAGGCCAGAGAAGGTTGTGTCTCTTCGAGCAGACACTAACAAATCTCTTCGAGCAGACACTAACAAATCTATTAATACGGAAAAGTTAGTGAGCCAAGGGTCCAATCATTTCATTCATTTGTCAAGCTCGCTCCCTTGAGCGATCACCTTGTTTTGGTGTAGCAGCTATATTACGATTCATCCTATTTTTTCAAGGATTTCATAATTAGAAGCTAAACTTTTCCTTAGCTTCTATATGATAATATGCACCTTGGTTGCTGCGCTCCCTGCGGGTAATAGCAAGAGAGTGAAGAACGAATGATCCTCCAAACAAAAAGAGTGATTGAGTCCGACTCAAGCGAGTGAGTGAAAGGCGTGGCAAGAGAGCGAGTTCGGCAAATACTCTTATGCGAGCTGTTGCTACCTACTCCTAACTCATATATTTACTTTTTAGCAACCACTCTACGAGTCCTATAGCGGTTTCTTCAGCCTTTTCTATGTGTTGGTGTTCTATATGACCGACATAAGACGTGGCTTGATAGATATTATGGAGGTTCACATCTCCCTACCATTTTCTTCTCTTCCACTTTGGGGGCGTGTTGTTTACTGGGTCTTGCTTGAAAAGATTGCTGCCGTGCCAGTGTACAACATTGTACTATAGTCGTTTGGTTTTGTGATGTAGTAGATCTTGGTATTAAGGATAATTTTACTTTTTGTCACTTTTTTGTGTTTTTTTATCATTTATGCTTATTAATTGGACTTGATGCAGCAAATGGAACCTGCAAAGCAGGCAAAGATGATTCAAGAATTTCAGAAGCAATCAGCACAAATGGATATGACTGTGAGTTCATATTTGACGTTGTATTTTAAAAGATATTACACTTATTGCTAGTGAAGTTAACAATTCTGGCTTTTTTATCTGTCCTTGTAGACGGAAATGATGTCAGACACCATAGATGATGCTTTGGATAATGATGACGCTGAGGACGAAACTGAAGAGTTAACGAACCAGGTATATTTCTGCCTGGGAAACAATTTTTCTGGCGAGATGCCGAAATTAAAGTTTCGTAAAGTAAAACCCTGTTAGTTAAGTAAATCGCCAAGACTGGTTAATCCAATAATTTATTTAAATGGAAGTTCTGGTGCTAATGGCCGTAGTTTGAATTGCTGCCCTGGATCAAGTTCACCGTGACTACTTTTAAGAAGCCATAATTTCAAAAAAGAAAGAAAAAATATACATTTTTTTTTTAATTAAGATTGTTTATTTTGTTATATCAAGATCGTAAGATAACCAAAATCTAGAAGTCCATGATGTTACTTTGCTCTGACTTTTATACAATTAGTATTACCAGTTGATCGTCATGTTAAACCTAGAAGGATTATTAGGATCCAAAAATACGTGACCCGTAGAGTTTTTGTCTCGGTATGGGTTCTACCTGGACCAAATTTTCAGATCACTTTATTGAAGTGTAACTGAATACTGATTACAATTATATTTTCTGAAGAATGTAGAGAATTTGTGAACATGAGTATTATATTGTCACGAGATGTATTTCTTCCTGGAATACATTTCACTCATGTATGCTTAATTGATGTTTCCAGGTGCTGGACGAAATTGGTGTAGATATTGCTTCACAGGTTAGTTTTTTTCTTTTAACTTTTACTTTGACACGGTGAGAAGTTTCCATGTCTTATATTTAAGTCGACATCCCTTTCTGATTCTTGGCAGTTGTCAGCCACTCCCAAAGGGAAAATTGCTGGGAAGATCACCGAGAATGTTGGAAGGTACAGCTTTTCCAACACAAATGCCCCATTTCATTATGTCACTGTAGTGTTTTTCTTCTTACAAGAATAAATTTCAGTACAGTTCTGCAGACTTAATATATAATCGACACCATTTCTTACGTCAAGATTAGTTAGAAGCAATCACATTAAGGAAGTCTTAAGCGAGAATACACCAATAACTAAAAGTGGGTTTCGGTAATGATCTTAGTATCCTTGCGTAGCTGTGCCTAGAGATGTAAATAGGCATGGCCTATCCCAGTAGGGCTTGTGCTGGGCATGCCCATGCAGGTCAATGCCCCCCTAAAGCTGGGCCTGCACGGCCCAGTTCGGTATTGGGCGGCTCGGTACACTTTGACACCCTTTCTTGTTGCAGACAGAAACACAAACAATTGGATGGGGCTACACTGACACTTTCTCTCATTACCTATGTATTTTCCGTCTCTCTCGCTCTCTGTTCCACAAAATTTTTGGGTATACCCCTTTCTGTTGTCTACTATCTGATTTTCCTTTGTTCACATTCTCTCCAGTGGAAATGTAATGCTTATTCTTCAAGTTTCCATAGATCTAATTCCTAGCATTGACCTTAAGTTTCACGGTTTTCCATTGTCGCGTGGGAGCCGTGTTTTCTTATATATTGTCAGGGTTTACATCTTCTACAGTATTGTCTGGTTTTGTTGATGTTGTGAACCAGTTTCTCTTATATATTTTGCTACTTGTAGTTCGGGGACTGATGAATTGGAGAAGAGGTTGGCTGCCCTCAGAAATCCTTGAGCTGCATGCATTATGAATTATCAATATTGTCCTTCCTGAGTCGCCGATTACTGCTGCTCCACAGTTCGATTTTCTTGAAGATATACTATTTTTGTGCATAACTCTCGCCTATTGCGAAACTATCAAGTTCTCATTTACGGTTCTCCGTTCTTAGGAACTAGTTTTATCACTCCTTTGTACACTTTTAATTGTAACATCTTGTTTATAATATTAGGAACTGAACTCGAATCTTATCCTCGACACCATTATTATTTTTAATATTCAAATAAGGGTTGGAGTCAAAATAAACCTCAAAACTAGAAGAAAAGGTCGAAAGTGAGGAATAGAGTCAAAAATAGAAATGACTTCAAAAATATGCGAGTGAGAAAAGAAGGTCTGAACAAGTTTTGAAGTAAAAAATCAAAAGAAATTTTTGAATAGTGATTTTTGGAGAATGCGTGGTTCAAAATGAAGAAAAAGTTTCCGATTTACGTATATTATTATTTTATTGGAGAATGCGTAGTTGAAAATGAGTTTTGAAAAAACAAATTTTTGATAAGATGTGGCTCAAACAAGGGCATAAACTGCAATTCAAAGGCAAGAACTCTAAACAAAACCCCAACCAGAGATGAGCGTAAATTGTTGTGCAAGCCACATTTTCCATTTACACAAATTCTATAATGCAAAGATCGCTTTACATAGAAGGCTTTCATCCAAATTTTTACAAAAAAACTCGGTACAATTACTTCCTGATTGAGAGGAAATCGAAGCTTCGAAGAGGGTCATTGTGAGTTCCTTTGGTAACTGCACCACGAGAGAAGGATGATGGTTTGGGTTCAATCCCATTTCTTTGTGTGGTAGACAAACGACCACTGCTCGACAACAATCTGCTTGACCGGCCATCAATGGGTTCACCGGATGAGCTTGGTCTGCTGCTCGAAATGGCAGCTCTTTTTGAAGAGCTGCCATTTCGAGATGTTCTACCTTTTTCTGACTCCAGTTGCTGCATATAAGGAACCATAACAATGTAAATAACAAGACAACATCAGAGTTTTCCAGTAACTTGCACCAATGGTCTAAATGCTACAAAAGAAAATGAAATGTCAAGCACAAAGTACAAGCATAACAGGTGTGATTATCTCGACTCATTTTCCACCCCCACAAAACCAAAGAAAGCATCTGGAAACTCGTAACACGCATTTCTCAAATTCTGTGTTTGAAGAAAACAAGGAATATCGTATCTTTCAAATACAGAAGCAAAAGCAAATTTCACTTTAGCGACCTCTATTACAGGCCACTACGTAGTCCCCACTAGAAGAGAAGGAAAAAGAAAAAAGAGACAGAGGGGTGCTGGAAGTTTTTTTCAGGGGCCGGGTGCGGGCGGTGAGAGAGAGCAAAATACAAATAGAGAAATTTTCTAATTTCTAATGGGAAGGGGGTGAACAAATACCACATCCTTTGATGAAGGTACATCTTCTGATGTCCTATGTCTGTGACCTAACCTGAAATATGTCTTCTGGAAAAAGCTTCAACGGCACCTGAGAATCTATCTCGAATATCTTGCCGCACTGAGAACAGCAAAATGAAAAGAGTCAAGTAATCATACTGGAATTTCCATGTGAAACTGAATATGCTAATTCAATTAAGGCATCACTGAAATCAACTCAGAAATTGGAAGTCTGCAAAAGCAGACAAAAACAGTATTACAACAGGGTGAAAGTCCACGTGCTATAGTCATGCATTATCGATTCACAAGTCAAAAGGTGAAACTCTTGAGTTCCAGGTGGTGTTTTTACCTGATGTTCTCCCTGGTCTTTCGCCAGAAGGTCTCACATTTAACCCTGCACTACCACTGGGATTCTGGAAGCGAAGCAATGAATTAGTAAATCGTTATATCAAAGAAGATGAAGCCAACAGATAATTAATTATACAAGCACTTACTTGTGCTCTAGAACTGGCACCAATCTGAGGAGACTTCAGTATAGTCCAGTCAAAAACATAGTCAAATTGATAACCTGTGCCAGTATCTGAGTCAAGATGCAGAATATGGGAGATATGCAAAATGATGACAAGATACTTGACATACTCGGGTGTAGAAGATGAAGACGAGAAAGAGAGGAAAAAACTTTATTATTTTTCACCTTACCCTACTGTACAATGAAGACATCTATTTATAATACAAAAAGAATAACCTACAAAAGGAAACTAAATCTCCTACAATCTCTAACAACCATAATATTCTATCTATGGTAACAAGAATCAAGATATATTTTTCCTCAATAAATCGGGATTTCATCACTCCCCCTCAAGTTGGATCATAGATGTTAGTCATATCCAACTTGAATATGAAATCATCGAATTTTTGTCTAGGCAGTCCTTTGGTGAAAACATCTGCAATCTGTGCTTGTGTAGGGACATATGTCATGCAAATAGTCCCTTCCTCAACTTTTTCTTTAATAAAGTGTCTATCCACCTCTATATGCTTAGTTCGGTCATGCTGAACTGGATTGAGAGAGATGTTGATTGCCGCTTTATTATCACAGTAGAGTTTGATTGGCAACTTTATAATAACATGTAATTCTTCCAAAAGCTTTCTCAACCACAATCCCTCGCATATTCCTTGTGCAGCTGCTCTAAACTCGGCTTCTGCACTACTTCTGGCTACTACATTTTGTTTCTTGCTTCTCCATGTTACTAAATTTCCCCAAACAAAGGAACAATAACCAGTAGTAGACCTTCTATCTTCTATTGAACCTGCCCAATCCGCGTCTGTGAAAACTTCTACTTCTTTCCTTTCACTCTTTTTGAAGAGTAGCCCCTTACCAGCAGATCCCTTGAGATATCTGAGTATCTTATAGACTGCTTCTAGGTGATTTTCTTTCGGAGAATGCATGTGTTGACTTACCTGTGCCTAACATGAATGCTATGTCGTCCGCGTGTGTGATAGGTAGATTAGTTTTCCAACCAAATTTTGATATCCGTCAATTTCTACCGGCTTTCCTCTATCTTCAACTCTTTTTCCCCCATCCACCGGTGTATCACTGGTTTGCATCCAAGCATGCCGGTTTCAGCTAGAAGATCAAGTACATATTTTCGCCGAAACACCGATGCCTTTTCGAGATCTGGCCACTTCCATTCCCAAGAAGTATCGGAGTGGTCCCAAATCCTTTACTTCAAACTCAGCGGCAAGGTTCTTCTTTAGTCTTTCCAATTCAACTATATTATCACCTGTCAGAATAATGTCATCAACATATACGATCAAAATAACTTTAGTACCATTTTCAAATGGTCGAAGAAACAAGGTATGATCTGATTGTCCTTGATGATATCCCTGACTTTTTAATACTTTCGTAAATCTGTCGAACCATGCTCTTGGTGACTGCTTGAGTCCATATAAGGACTTTTTCAGTTTACATACCCGATTTTTCTCATTTACCCCGCAAACTCCTGGTGGTAGTGTCATGAATACTTCCTCATCTAAGTTTCCATTTAAGAATGCATTCTTGATATCTAGCTGCTGAAGTGGCCAATCCAAATTCACCGCTAGTGATAGAAGAACACGAATTGTATTTAATTTGGCCACTGGTGCAAATGTTTCTGTATAGTCAATACCGTAAGTTTGTGTGTATCCTTTTGCTACCAATCGCGCTTTATACCGTTCGATTGTCCCATCAGCCTTGTATTTCAAATTGAAGACCCATTTGCACCCAACAGGTTTCTTTCCTTTTGGTAAGTCCATTACTTCCCAAGTTTCATTCTTTTCTAATGCTCGCATTTCATCCAATACTGCTTCTCTCCATGTTGGAATTTCCAACGCTTCCTGAATAGTTCTTGGGATCACCGTATCAGCAAGTGAGTAGTAAAGTGCACGAAAGCTTGTAGATAAAGCATTATAGGACATAAATTTTGAAATAAAGGGTGTAGAGTACATGACCGTGTTTGTTTTCTAAGTGGCAATGGGTAAGTCTCAGACGGATACTTTCGAGGTTCCGGAGCTACCATCGGCTCGACTCTCTCGCGCTTTAGGGGCGAGGTCCCTCTATGTTCCTCGATTTCGGCTTTCTTGAATAAACCAAGATCTCTTTATCATTTTGTTTCTCTTTATCTCCCCCTAGATTCAAGTTCCCTTCCGTTAACGGCATACTAGAACCATGCGGGATAGTTCGTGGAGAGGAGAGGCTAAAGTCGAAAAACCGATCTTCATGTAAGGTCTCCCTAAGAGAGGTGTTTTGAAAGTAAGGAGTGTTTTCGAAGAAAGTAACATCAAGTGCTTACAAAGGTCTTTTGGTGGAAGCGGTCATAGCATTTGTAGCCTTTTTGTGTAGGAGAGTATCCAATCGTGACGCATTTAATAGCACGGGGATCAAGTTTACTTCGTGATGAATATGAACGAAAGCAAGGCACCCAAACACTTTAAGGGAGATATTAGAGCCGAGTCGAGACGCTGGGAAATATTTTTGGAACTTTTGGAGTGCGTCTCGAAATCGAGGACTCGACCGGGGGCATACGATTGATTAAATATGCGGATGTAAGAATAGCTGCCTCCCAAAACATTTGTGCATGTGCATAGTAAACATTAAGGCACTCCGGCAACTTCAAGAAGATGTCTATTTTTTCGTTCGGCAATCCCATTTTGTTGAGGAGTGTCGACGCAGGAGCTTTGATGAATTATTCCATGTGTTTGAAGAAAGGTACCCATAATAGTATTAAAGTATTCTCGTACTATTGTCGTATGTAAAATTTGAATTGGGGTTCTGGAATTGTGTTCGATCATGGAATGGAAGTTGATAAACACGGAGCGAACGTCGCATTTATCTTTTAGTAGGTAAACCCAACAAATTCGAGTGTGGTCATCAATGAACGTAACAAACCATTTTGTGCGGGTGCGATTCGACTCGAGAGGGGCCCCATACATCACTCGAATTGTTGAATGGTTTTGATGGTTTGTATATGGATTTTGGAAACGATGTTCGTTGATATTTTGCCAGCTCACAGATTTCACATTGAAAAGGGATTTGCGTTTTATTCATGAAAATAGAGGGAAATACACGTTTCAAGTATTGGAAGTTTGGGTGACCCATTCTAAAATGCCATAACATAATTTCACTATCTCTAAGAACAGACACAGAATCACAAACTTTAAATTGACACTGGTTACTTACATCAGCGTCGTCAAAGTAGTAGAGTCCGTCAATTTCCTTAGCACTGCCAATCGTCTTCTCGGATGATAGGTCCTGAAAAATATGGTGAGATGGGAAAAATTTAGTGGAGCTATTGGAAGTTTTGGTTAACTGACTGATAGATAGTAAATTGCACGATAGATTTGGAACATGAAGGATGGATTCTAAAATTATAGAATCAGAAATTTGAATACTCCCTTTTCCTGCCACAGTTGACAAAGACCCGTCGGCAATTTTAACCTTAAGATTGCCAGCACATGTTGTATATGAAGAAAATAGGCTGTGAGAGTCCGTCAAGGATCGAGGCTCCCGAGTCAATGATCCAGTGGAGTTTTAGATTGACTAGTGGATTTTAATGCTCTTAAAAAATTACCTCTCGCAGCTAGAGAACCCGAAGGATTGTATTTATCGGCCCGACTTGACGATTGGAGGCTAGAAAACATTTTGTAGAGTTGCTCAATTTGTTCGAGTTAAAGCGGTTCCACCTGTGATTCTTTTCGTTTTCCCGTTGGATAATCAATGGATGCTTGGTATCCTCGATTTCGTTACTTTGCCTCGGTTTCCAATCGTCGCTTTCCGTGTAGGTCCCAACACGTGTCCTCCTTATTGTCCCGTTTTCCCTAAGTTGTTCACACCAAGGTCGGCCTTTTTGTTGTTTTGAATTTGACCCACTAGCCGACCCTTTTGAATATAGGCCCACTCCGCCAAGCCCAACATTAGAATAAATAGGCCCATCATTAATAATAGCCTCCTTTTGGAAATAAGCTGCTGGGCCACCTTTAAAATTAGAAGGCCCATTAGTTGGAGGCCCAGATCCCATCACACTTAAGCCTGAAGTTTCAATTCCAGGTCCAAACCCAGCAGCCACACCTCCGATCATCACTTTCCTCCGGTTTTCCTCTCTCCGGACTTCGGAGAACACCTCTCGCGGCGATGGTAGGGGTTTTTGGCTGAGGATCCTTCCACGAACGTCGTCCAAATCACGGTTGAGCCCAGCCAAGAATTCAAAAACCCTTTCGTTCTCCAATTTTTTGCGATAGTAGACGCTGTCCTCCGAGCACTTCCATTTTTCTTCAGAACTTGCGTCGAGCTCTTGCCATAACGCCGTCATCTCGAGGTAATAATCAATTACCTCGCGTTCGCCCTGCTTGGTTTGCCACAACCTGGATTTAATTTCGAAAATTTGTGAAAAATTTTCAGCGTCAGAGTACATCTCCTTCATGCCTTCCCGTACATCCCGTGCTGGGCAAGAACAGTAGGTCTTTCCAATTGCGGGTTTCATGGAATCGACGAGCCACGCAGCCATACCATGGAGTTCTCCGATCGCCATTTTCGTAGAAGAACAATATCGGTTGGGGCCGCATTGCCTCCCGAGGTACCCAAGCTTCCCTTTTCCATCCACTATGAGTTTGATAGATCGCGCCCATTCCCTCGTAATTCTTTCCATCCAATTTTTCTATTGTGAGTTGAAACGAAGAATTGTCAATTCCTCCACTCATAGCAGGTGGCTTCGTCACATCGTTAAGCGATTCAGAGGTCATTGAGCCCCTGTTATTAGCTACAGTTTCTGTCATCTTCTCTGCTCTGATACCATGTAGAAGATGAAGACGAGAAAGAGAGGAAAAAACTTTATTATTTTTCACCTTACCCTACTGTACAATGAAGACATCTATTTATAATACAAAAAGAATAACCTACAAAAGGAAACTAAATCTCCTACAATCTCTAACAACCATAATATTCTATCTATGGTAACAAGAATCAAGATATATTTTTCCTCAATAAATCGGGATTTCATCATCGGGAAACCAAGAACACAAAATATTGATAAAAGAAAATCTTTGAAAAACAGAAGTCTCGAGGATAAAAATACAGTCATATCCAATAATTAATAAATTTAATAATGGTTATAAATTATTACAGCCACAAATTTATATTGTTTCCTGTACTTCCACAAACAACTTTTCTCGCATTCATTATTACGTAAGTATACTATGCATGAACAAGAGTTAATTTTTTCTAAATCCTTCTTTGACCAATACTCTTCGATTAAGATTTATAGTGGCATATTATGAAGCAAATCCCAACAATAAACTCGTCTACCAAGTGAAATTGCAACCTTTCAAATGTTAACATGACAAGACACCTAAGTAACGTAATTATTCTGTTTACTTTCTTTTATATTTTCTTCTCTTTGTCTTCATGCTTGTTCTTTTTCCTTACCTTTATAAAGACGAGAAGGCACCATTGCAAGTGATGATGAGGAGAAAAAATGACAAGCAATGAGCATGACATGGAATCAAATATGTTGATACTCTCAAAAATCCTATTGGCAGTATTGATAAGAAAGCCTTTTAGCCTTTTTTTAGTATTAAGAGTAGATTACAATTTTGTCAGGTGATTACTAGTTTGATGGTCTATTATTTACTACATTAGACCTATTTTATGTCTGCCTGCAAGTTAGAATCCTATTTTTGTTAAATTATTTTGTTGCAAATTTTAAAGTCAGTTTATGGTTTTATTACTAGAACCTTTTATATTTTATTAAACTGTTGGTTTGTGTTGAGAGTTGCGCCTTGTCTTGAAGAGCGTCCACTGGTTCCTCAAGAGAGCAAAAGACCAACTTCTGCGAAATATTATTATTATTTTTTTTTATATAGAAATCTAAGACTCAAAATGTAGTACCAAAAGGTAACTGAAATACAGTGGACCTATCGGCAGGAGGTTCGGAGGATGAGCATGACATGGAAGACAATGTTGACCCATTCCATAATCCCATAGCTCGTGCCAATCCCAATCACAGTGGATTAGAAGAGTAGTTTTCAAGATTCAAGAGCTCAAGAAATCAGTTCAAAGAGTTCAAATTGAAGTTTCATATTTCCTTTGAAGAATGCACACGGACGACTTCCTTTATTGGGAAGCAAGCTTAGAGAATTATTTCAAACAGAAGCCGATGCAAGAACATAAAATACTTTGCGAAGATGAACTTACAAGGAGTTCGCTACAGTGGTTGAAAGGGTTAGGAAAGTAATGGACTGGATACTGAAAACCAAACATTCACACTAGGGAATTGATCAAAGCAAAATTCAGATAACAAATTTGGCCTATGCAATACATTATTTCTATTGAATTGATACACTCAACTATACTTTGACTTACCACTTCAAGTCGGTCTCCACGAGACTAACAAGAAAACTTATAAATCATTGGAAATACAACCACCAAATTGAAGGGTCAGATAAAGGTGGAAAAGGAAATTATTCAATTTGGGCTGGTATAACTGCTGGCAATGAATCTACACACCGGGCTAGCTCCGAAAGAAAAGTCGAATCATAAAGATCCAGACTGCACTGACTGGGGCTGACCCTTTAGGTCTACCATCGAATGTTTCAATTGTCACTGGATAAGTCACGTTTCTTTCCACGTCCTCATTGTCAAGTTAATCTAACTGTAAGGTGTACGAAAAGAAGGTAGGAGAAAACGAAGCATTTTATGTACCAATGTGGTAGAGAAAACATGTCTAGTGTGATCATTTACAATAGTATCCCCTGACCAAGTAATTTACTTTCCAAAAACACCCTTACATAAAGCACAAGAATTACCACCATATTCATGTACATAAATTGAAGGTAAAGGTAAACAAGTTTATCAAATGCTCATTTTTTCCACCGTAGACAGATGGGAGTATAAGTATTAGAGATTTTTAATCTATTGAATTTCAATGTTATCTTCATTACTGTATAACAAAATCATGTGGTTTAGAATTCATTACCTTCACGAATAAATAAATCTCGGAAAAGCCTCTTCAAATACGAATAATCTGGCTTGTCCTCGAATCTTAATGATCGACAATAATGAAAATACGATACAAACTCTGAGGGATATGATTGGCAAAGCACCTGTAAATAATTACAAATCACGTGAACTTTCTGCAAGTGTCATCACTAAAGTAACATAACTTAATGGATAACCAAATTAGGGGAAGATGTGTCAGCAATATATGATTGAACTACACTGGAATTTAGCAGCCAAGAAAAAATTATCAATTGAACCAGAATCCAAAAACTTCCAAATATTTGCATAAAACTTAGATAATTTATAGACAAATCTTATGGACAACTTTTGAGAAATAAGGACAACAGGTCGCATATCAAGTACCAATCAACTGTGATAAAGTGCATGAGACATATGTTAAGCTTCAAAATGGCTATTTCTAAGCTAGACCCTCAATTCAAAATAGCTACTCCTAAGTTAGATCCTCAATTGCACCATTTCAATCATATACTTCGAAAACATGAACTTGAAAAAGCAGATCAATTGCCTGCATAAGCTATGCAGACGTGAAACCAAATATATACCTCTATCGTGGTTAACATCTTCTTTTCACTAATCTTGTCATATTTCTGCTTCTTTGTGCCGGCTTTCAACCCCTGCCAGGGCAGGCTGAGACAAAACGAAAAAAACTATCTATTAGGAAATGTAACGTTCTATATCTATATGAAGCTAAAACTCAAAATCAGGCATGGGAAATGCCCAGAAAAATAACTGGAGATGATTTTCATATCCAACCTTCCTCTCAGGAAATACATAAGGACATAACCAAGAGATTCCAAGTCATCCCTTCGGCTTTGTTCTGCGAGCACAATTAAATACGTAGATGATAAGCTATTTAGATTGTTCCAAAATCTAACACAGCCTACCTCCCTAATCAGAAATAACTTATGATGAGATGGCACATCACTCACCAACGCCAAGGTGCGTGTTGACACTGGCATAACGAGCAGTTCCTGTAAGATTCTTGTTTTCCCTGAACAGGGTGAAAAACGTTCCACCATAAGTATATGACGGCAAAGAGTGGACTATCATTACTAATATGAGAAGCTATTACAAGAAATATCCCCACAACTCAAATTCATATAACTAAAATGCTAAGGACTTTCACAACATAGATATGTTAGCATAAGGCAGAACAATCATAGCATTGCTGGTAATATAACTTCTGTTGTCATATTGTCTTGCTGTCTCAGCCAATATGACGGCTGTGTACGAAGTAGGAACGCTGCAGGCTAGGTTGCACAGACACAGGCATGTGATTTTTGCCGATTAAAATTATTTTTTATTTTTATTTTAGTTTAAAACAAACAAAACATTGTATACTAGTTGAAGTAAATATCAAATATTTAAAAGGTGTTGATTTAAAATGGTGGAAATAAGGGCACTATTCTAATAATACATGCTAGTCTTTTTTCAGCCAGCATCTGCTCATTAATTTTCAATTCAATTCATTATTTCTTTTAATATATACAACCTCTAGCCATCTTGATCTTTTTACTTTTAAGGACCTTTCCGTCTTTTCATGGTTATTGCAGGGTTGGGCCTTTTTTTTTTTTTTTTCACGCCAGATGATGCTTTTGCTCATAGACACAGTGTTCTCCAAATAGACTCATTGCGACGATCGACGATGCTTTCTATTCGCAAATCGATCGGCCTCCTTTTCCGACATCATTGGTGATACGATGTTAGCTTTATTTATTTATTTTTTTCCCCTGAGATGACTTTCTCATTCAGCCCTCTTCTATTTCGAGCTACCTTCAAAAAATAACAACTTATTGCACATTGTGAGCCAACAACTCTAACTATGTTAAACCCAAACGGTTTCTATACATCCGTCAAGCAACTTGAAAGAGGGAAATAGTTTCAATGCATTTGAGATTTTAAAACATCAGTGAGTAAATCTTGGCTCAAACTGAAAAGCATTTTCAGAGACCAAAACTCATTAGGCCCATCAGCCAATACCAAAATGCATGATTTTAATATCCGGCTAGATGGTCAACTATCCAATTTTATGGATAAATATAGAGATTCAACCAAACGGAAACTGCCCGGACATGCTTATGCGCCTAACATCGTTATTCTAAGAAACCAGCAGTTCAGTATAGGAGCATAGATATGCCTCTATACGGACAAATAAATACCTTTCTTTCCCTACAACTGTGTGATTTACGTTACAAGTTGAATTGGTGAAACTCAAAAACCACCCAAGGAAACCATTAAAACTTTTAGCCCACATCAAGAGATCAGCTTTTTCTTCCTTCCAACATTTACTTAGTTAAGTCAACTCAGATCACTTCAATGCTTTATTACTCTGGTTTTGTTCAGAATAATAAGTAGCTTGTGAATCTTTATAAATTTGATCGAGGATGTGAAATATTATACCAGAAAGAGCTAAATATAAAAAGATACAGGGTCTTTTGTTTATTTCGGTAGACAAGCCTGGGCAAATTCATTGATCTTAACTAAGGGGGTGAGTGCAGGTTTCAAAAGAAGACTCCCCAAGCAGCATAATATACTCATCACAAATATATTGCAGGTTTCATCATGAAGCAAGATATTACATATTAAGCTATACTTTTCATTAATTCAGAGCAAAATGAAAATAACAAATTGGCAAGAATTTTAAACCATAACGAGCTAGTAAATGTAAGCCCCAATTCTTGACAAGAAGGTCTCCAATCATGTTGGTGCAATCTAAGGATCAACAATTGATAAGTGTACAAACTTATCCATGCCATTAAATTAAAGTATTTGATAGTGGTTTTGATGAATTATAACTTAATTTTGTGTTAATTATGTTTGTTAGGTTGAAATCAATGGAAATTGATGGAATTGGAAGAAATGAACGAAATAAATTCAAAGTTTGGGGATCAAAATGTAAACATTCAATAGTTGAATCGGACCACAAAACGATGATTGAAAATCATATAGGATCAATTGGATGCAATTGGAGGTCAAATGAGTGAAATATAGATGAAGTATTTTCACAAATCAATTTCCAGCCGAATAAGTTATGTACCAGATTTTTATCCTCAACTTGAGACCTAGATTTTTATCCTCAACTTGAGACCCATTTTTCGGATAAAAAACGTTCGAATTGGAAAAATTGTATTTCTAGAAGAATTGTAGCACTTTGAATTATCTTTCTAACTCATTTTGAATCATTTCAATCAGGTATCATGAGAGAAAGTCATTATCAAAATACCTAAAGCTGCTCAGGGATGACACCGCGAAACCAGGGCGTGAGGCATTGTTTTTCCAACCCGAGAACCATTGGTTGTACGGCGCGCGCGAGCCATTTCCATTGATGAATTAGTAGTTTCCTTTCGCGATTCAAACTCTTTTGAAACCTAAATTGGACGTGATTTTGACCTATTTCCCGACTCTTATAAATACTAAACGGGGGTTACACAAGAAAAAAAAATATCTTGCCTCTTCATACACAATATTATCATCAAATTCATCAAGAACAATGGGCCAATTGCTATATTTTGAGAGAGGAGATCAAACCTTATCAAGGAATTGAAGGTCAATTACATCAAAATTTTGAAGAATTCAATCTCTGACTTCAATATCAACATCTTTTGAATTATTTCATTATCCGGGTGATATTTTTCCATTATTCTTTTTGTAATTTATATATTAGCATGCTAGGCTAGATCCCTTTTTGTATTGGATGAAGATGAACTCTATTTGTTATTTGTTTTAATTTAAAACTAGTAGTTTAATTTAATTTTTTTGTTTCTTGATGAATTTTGCATACCCATTGCATTATTTAATTGATTGGCCCCCAATTAGATAATTAGTTGTTTATTGTAGTATTGGGAGACTCACAATAAGTTTAGATGCGGAAAAATTAACATATATGCAATAAATATTAGAAATAACATTTATCATGAGTGCAATCATAGATATAATCTAAACTTTAATGTATAATCATTCGAATTCGGGCTAGGAATAGATTCGAGTCGTGGTTAGGATATATTTAACTGATTTTGGAAAATAAAATTATATAATATAGTTTTATTGATTGTCAAGAACGCATGAACGAAACCAAATTACAAATCAAGAATTGAATTGAATTAAATAGTAATGGGAGGATTGAGAATTCAATACAACCATCCACAATTTGATAAAAAATATTTTTCTTTACATATTTTTTAGATTAATTTAGAATAATCATAAAGATCAAATCTGTTTGTTTACATAATTCGAATTCTTTACGAAATTAGTAGACTTGAATTGAATTTATTCCTTGTGGGACGATATTCTTAACTCATCAATTCTCTTATCAACGATCCCGTACGCTTACGGGTTTCACACAAACAACAAACTAAGTCTTATTTGAATTAGAGGTAGGCTACATGAATTCTTTTTCGGCGTCCCACTCAATTCAGTGGTACATCTACAAGAAGATTCATTAAGTTCCGGATACTTTGCAATGACATCAATCCATGTCAACTTAAGTATGCCTCTCTCTCTACAATTTGATTTACTGGGACTATATCACTCTTATGAACAACTATGTCAAAATCTGGAACAAAAAATGGTTTCACGATTGAATTTCCTAAATGACCCCGATTCCTTCCTAAATGGTGATCATGATACTCTATTATTTCCAATTTTTCACAAACAAATGTACCTATCACCTTGCCCAGTACAAATATTGAGGCTGGTATCTCCAGATAGACAACATAAAGATTTCGAAAATAGTGATTTTCTAGAAAAACAAAAAGATGAACATAATACTGAAGAAAAATAATTGAACAAAAGACAACCATGTGAGAATGCTGCAAGAACTTTAAGAAATATCGGGAAGGAACCTGTAGGGTATGTGCTTATGAGTTTGGAGGTCCCTATATTTTTTGGCAAGACCAAAGTCAATGGCGTAAACCTGCAATAATACTAAACATTCACTAAAACGGCTACTCAACCTCACGCATGAAGAAATCTTCCATGATCAATTAGTTAACAATTTAATGTTTGACGTCCCAAGTACATGAAAATGGAGTTTTACCTTCGAGTAATTGAAGAAAGATAATATAGCAATGGAATAAATTTAGAAGATGATAATATAGCCTCATACCGAGACAAGTGACAACAAAATGAAAGAGTGCATTCATCTCAACTCTAACTTGGAATTGTTTGTTGCAACCAGATTCTTACTAATTACTGAATGTTCTCTACGATGTAATGCTCATCATTCTCTCTACTTGATAACCACCTATAGCAAGCTAATAAAGTCAACAAATTAAGCCTTCTTCCCTATAAATTTAAGGTCAGCCACGTGAATCCTTTAAATAAACTAGATTTTAAGTAGTTACTATTAGTCTATGCAGGAGATATGTTTAGATGTCAAATGTGCAAAAAAAGGAAATGAGATTTCTACATGTACAGCATCCAAATTAGTAGCAGAACAAAACTGGTCCAATTTCTCATATAAAGCTGCTTTCTTTTGCTCTCTTCTATTCATCTTTCCTTCCTCTTCTTCTTCTCTCTCTCTCTCTCTCTCACAGAAACACACAAACAATGGACTATATAACAGGATTTGGAGGCCTTTTTAAAGGAAGACAGAGTTCTCAAACAATCTATGATTTATTTGTTTGTTTCCTGCATGAGTAGTACCACAAGGGTCAAATGAAATTATGATGTGCAGCTATATAACAAGTGGGGATCAAGTAAATGAAGATTAAAAAATATACAAAAAGTTAGCAATGCAGCAAGTTAACAAGCATCAGCAGGAATTTACGTACTCATCCATAAACTTATATGCAAAACACTTGATAAAGCACCTGGAGTGTGCTTATAAATCCTAACCATAGCACAAAGCCTAAAAACCATGGAAAGACATACCTGATTTGCTTTGCGCCCTAAGCCCATCAAAAAGTTATCAGGCTTTATATCGCGGTGAAGAAATCCTCTTGAATGCATGTATTCCACTCTATTAATCTAAAGGGAACCACAAGTTACTTAATAGCAACTTAAAAACTAAAAGCTTTAGGATAGACTTCATTGAATTGTAAAATACTCACTAATTGATCTGCAAGCATTAATACTGTTTTCAAGGAGAACTTCCTGTTGCAATAGTTGAAGAGATCTTCCAGACTTGGTCCAAGAAGGTCGATAACCATGACAGTATACTCTCCCTCACTTCCAAACCATTTCAGGTTGGGAATTCCCGCTACAAGAAGAGAAGCCAAAATTGTGATTAATGAGTCAGAAAATGTGAACCAAATTTTGTATTCATAATTCCATAAAACAATGGATTTCTAAACTCCATCAGTTTATATTAATTATATGAATAAATATGGACACTAGATCTCATATCTCATGAATTCATGAACATTGCTAACTTTGCAATTCAACTTCTCATGCCTGGTGTGCATACGTGTTGAGTGACTAAAAAGGGGTTAAATTGTAAGTTAGAACTTTGGAGCACTTATTTGCAATCTAAAGGTTCATCAAGTAGAACTACGACAAAATACAAGCAATGCCAATTTAGAAATATTAAGGATCACAAAAATAATAGAGTTACTCCATAGGATCATGTTATCTCCAAATATAATCATTTTAGATATATATGTTCAATTACTATCCAGGAATGAGGAATTGAAAAGAATGTTATCGTAGGAGTAGATCAAGTTGGATGAAATGAAAGTGTTACATGAATCCTGGGTGGAAGGAAAATCCCTACAAAGTTAAAACGCCAATATACAAAAGGATGATTAGACTTGCTATATTTTATGGTACTGAATATTGAGTTGTTAAAAGACAAAATGTATATAAGATGAACGGGAATCATAAGATGGATTGTGCTAAAATGGATAACAACATAAATAAGAATCTAGAAAGTTTTCAAATCTTTTCATTTTCTTTTTTCAATTTTTACATGGAAGGGGAAGAGGAAGGAGAAGGCACCATACTAGTGGAGGATAATGTTGAGCAAGAAGAAGCTGTCAGTGTTGATGATGATAGGGAATCAAATTCGCGATGATACTAGCAATGCTATTTATCCCTATTGATGATAGTTTCTAGATGTAAATTAAATGATTAAACATCTTAAATATGACTTATTTTCGAAAACTTATTTTCTATTTCATAGATTTATTTTACGTTTGTTTACAGGTTAGACTCTTAGTTTTATTAATTTATTTTATTATACATTTTAAAGATAATTTATGGTTTATTATGAGAATATATTTTTATTTTATATTCCTTTTATTTATTGTATTGGTTTGTCTATAGGCTTAAATTTTGCCTACACAGCCTCGTATCCAATTGATCCTTTTTAAACATTGGGTAAAAACGCACCAGAAGATGGAGTGTAGATCAAAACTAATGTGGCATGTGATGGTAGCAATAGATCTAGTTGTTTTAGATCATCCAGCAGAGTTAGCAATGAAATGGACAAAGTCATAGATAATAATCCATGTAACCTACACAAAATTCATTGAATTTATAGGGTTAGTTTGTTGTTTTAAGGGAGGCAGCAACGTGATAGGAACTCCTCTTCTAAGGGGAAGAAGTGGATTTGCATATAAGTCACCAATATTTTAATTTGATTTTCAAATTAATCTCCTCTTTCCAGGGGAAGTGCTGGATTTGCTAGTCTTACCTTTTTGGACTGTAAAGCAATAAAAGCAAGATATTACGTAATTTTCATTTAATTTTCAAATTGGTTTCAAAGAAATTATGTAACAACTGATGAACAAATGTCAGAAAGGCAGTGCTCAATTTGAAACTCTGAAATAGAAATTTCTGGAAAACGTCTCTTAGAAGTTAGAGCATTATATCATAGAAATTATATTCAATCAAAATGCATCTCCACTTATTTACCACTTCTTTTTACTTTTTCTCGAATGTACATACATACTCGTGAGAGAGAGGGAGAGACTCACATCCTCCTTGGAGAAGTACATAAATTTTTGATTCATAGTGAAGTTGAGGATGCTTGGTCTTCACAGATTCCTGGTGGTTGCAGTAGTTACAATAAAATTGTGTAAGAATCATAAAAATGTGCTGAAAAATAACATTAATTATATCGTCTTCCTCAAAACTATTGCGAATTACAAAAGGACCTAGTAGCATACAACGTTATACTACTTCAGTAAATCTTCGCATAAAGTGCCATGACTGATCCTCTATATATATAAACAAATGCTAATTCAGTTTGTCAAGGAAAAATTGCTTTAGTATTACATTAGCTAACACTTCAATGTCTGGGTAAGCAAACTTGGTTAATTCTACTTGAACGGATCGAACTAAAAGAGTTTTGCAGTTCAATTTTCTTGTTTAGTCCACATTTTTTGGAACTCTCAATGTTGCTAATGCATATGAAACAACAGACAGCAGCATCATCATGAAGTGAATATTAATGAAACTATTTATTTCTGAATTATAGAATGACCCAGTAGCATACATTGTTATAAGCAAATGCTATTACAGTTTCTTCAAGAAAAAATTGCTTTTAGGATTACATTAACAAACACTTAGATCTCTTGATTATTTCTACATGGAAAAGGATCTGAGTGAAAGAGTTCTGCAGTTCTATATATCTCGTTTAGTCCACATTATTTGGAATTCTCTATCTTGCTACTCCATATGAGACAACAGATGGCACATAGCATTCAAACCCTATCATTCAGCATTAGGGATAACAGAATGATTAGCATGAATCTGTAAGCATTGCAGATCCATTTGAAGCATCCCAACTATATTAAAATTAACTGCCTAACAAAACAACAAGCAATGAAACCAAAGATGGATAAAGCCTTAAACTATAAGACAAGTAAACCTCCCCAGACCACATAAGAGTGCTGCGAGAGCATGCAAAGGGTTTGGCTAAAATAGCTAGATTCCACCAAGTATGCAAATGGAACCTAACCATACATGTCCCATGATTATATCTTCTAAATTGTCCACACTAACAATCCATCCTTTCCCTCTAAAGGGTGATTTTACTAAATAACCAAATATTATGAAAGTCCCTTTACAACGAAACTAGCCCATCAATTGATCCAACAATTACACTCAGAACTTCATAACCCAAAAAAAAAAAAGAAAAAAAAGAACCATATTAAACATGCATACCAGCTTGATGGCAACTTCTTCTCCATTTTGAATATTGACACCTATATCAATAGAGTAAACAGATTTATTCAAGATAATAGGAGCAAAATCACCTCAAAGATAATCCACAAGAAAGAACAGATAAAAGGAAAAAAGGAACTGTTAAAGTAAAACATCTAATTAAAATCTACCTAAATAGAGTTCGCCGAATGATCCGCTACCAATTTTCCGACGAAGCTTAAATTTGCCACCCACAACACGATCCATGATACTTAATTCAATACAATTCGACAGCCACCACTCTTCAATGAAAACTTCTCCAAATTTCAAAAATACCCACGGCTTCCACAAGCCAAATTTCCAATTTCAACAGCAACCCAAAGCCCACCAGATAATTTCTATCAACTACGAAAACAGAATCAAGAAAATTTACCAAATCACTACCCACATAGAAATCAGTACCGAAAAATCGATCAAGAAAATTCTTTGATTCTTAAGCTACATCCTTGAAATAACAATCACTAAAAAGCTTAAGTCGAAACCCTGACTAGGGGATCATCATAGATCCTCATTGATCAAATGAGATGAAAACAGCACAAAAGCGATATATGAACAGATATTCTCCTTTACCATATTATTTATATTATAATTTTTGGACAGTAAGTTTAGAATATTATTTTATTGAAAAATTGAGCTACTGGAAAGTGAATTATAATTTTGACGGAGCATTGAATGCCGAACCTATATCCTTACTTCTCATATACTAGTTTTGGTCCGTGCGATGCACGGGTTGCGTTTTTCTCGAGAATATGTTAGCATTGCATGAAGTAGCAGGTTATTATTATGCTTGATTTGAAGGATTCCAACTTTTATTTTTGTGTTCAAGTTTTTGCTAGATTTCGTTGGAGGCTATTGAAGGTTTTAGTAATGAATTAGCGAATCTATCATCAGTACAATGATATCAACTGAAAATGTTGCTATAATGTATAGTTTGTTTTTGAAGGACTACAATATGTAAATGTGTCGATCAGCTATTCAATTCTAGAAAGGAAAGAATGTAATTTGATTGAATTGTCAAATGTCTTATAAAAGTTATAGACGACTGATTAAATGCATTTGCTATTGGGGACATGTGCTGATTAAATGCAGGAGAATGTGTGATGAGGGTGAGCCAGGGAAAAGGCTAAGAGGTGGAAGTGGATACGAAAGGGAAGGGACCAACTTGAATGTGATGTCTGCTCGTTTGAACTGTGGTGGTTAATGGTGTAGATGGTGATATGTGTATGCATTTGAACGTGTGATTGGTGTTCGATTTTGTAGTTGCTTAGTTATGCGAAGGGAGTGTCATGTAAACTAATGTTTCCATTGTAATGTTGCTGGTGTGATTTTGGTGTTTAATAGACTGATGTTTCTGGTGTAATGTTGTTGTGTATGGTGTTTTATAAATTGATGTTGTTGGTTTTATTTTGATGATTGGTATTAGTAACCTGTGACTGTGAGGCAACACATAAACTGGTCTGTCCCTCTAATTGTAACAAAATAAACCGAGGCAAGAAATGGACAAACAGATTAGTTAGAATTCTACTTCATTTCAGCAACTCCAATGAGGTGCAACTATGAGGACACTACGTTATAGCATAATCAGTTAGCTGCATAACATTTAAAAATGCTAGGAAATCTGTTTCCATAATGTTAAATTTACAGCACACCCCTAAGTATTTCAATCCATTCATGCAAGGTCACCATTTCAAATGAGGCAACAAGCCATAATGGTACAAATTAAACTTGTCCGTCTTACACATCATAATCAAAGTAGGCAACAAGCCATAATGAACAATTACATTTTGTCTTACACAACATAATGAACTTAGGCAACAAGCCATAGTCAACAATCCATAATGAACTTAGGCAACAAGCCATAGCCAACATAAACTACATAAACTGAGGGAATTGAACATTGGTCTGTTATCAACGAACTGGACATTGTTCTGCAGGAAAATATTAAATGAGTTAGCTACAAGGATACAACAGATGGAAAAAATGCTTATGAAGTCCATGGCAAGGTCATTGTGCCACCGAAAAAAAATTCAAGTGATCATTTTTGAATCTGCCTTTGTAAGATGATGAAAGGATGGTGCTTCAAATGCCTGGCATCATTATAGAATGTAAAATCTATATAAATAAAACAAACATTTCAAGAACATAAATGAAATGTTTAGGTGAATGTATTCACTGGCTACTAATTTTTTATTGATATCCTGTGGTAGAATGAAAAGTGCAATTCGAACCTTCAAATGTTGTCCCTTCTTTTCGTTTTTGAAGGAAGGCTTAAAACAAAATTTCTATGTTTACCCGATCATTGAAGTAGCACATGAACAATTCAATTTAAGATTTTTTTATAAATGTACGAACGAAAAAATTTCCTTATATACAACATTTTGAGTACACATGCTATGTAAACTTGCGTTGTTTGATGGGTTAAGTAGAACTTTGAGGGACTTGCTCGTTTTAGCTTTGACAACGCTACATAAAGCTGACCATGACAAAAAATAGGTTCTGAAAGATATAAGCCAACAAAATCAAGTGTTTGTCCTTGTGCTTTGTTTATTGTCATTGCGAGCCTAATTGGAAATTGGGTTCTTTTAAATGGAATTGAAGATTTATCACTTTGGAGCGGTATAAAAGGGATTCTTGGTAAGAAGACATGTTTTCCAAGATATTCGCCAGACGTAATTTTAGCAAGAATTACATTCTTCTGAAATTTTTGACAAGTTAGTCGTGTTCCATTGCATAATCCTTCAGAAGGGTTGATATTTCGTAATAACATTACAGGACAGTTTACTTTAAGGTTCAATTCATGCGGTGGAATACCATTTGAGGTTAGACTATTGAGTAAATCTTCTTGCAAGCTCTGTTCTGATTTATCAATTGCTTCATCAAAGCTATAGTATGTAAAAATTTTACCAGGAATCTGTTCTAATAATATCTTATTAATATGATCAACACATTCATTTTTAGGCGTAAGAATAGTTCGATTTACCATTGTGTGTAAATTATCAGCATGGGCTTCTATATTTGGAAAGACATAATGTACCAAACATTTTAAAGATGTTATTTCATCCTCGAATGGTACAATTATACTATTTGGAAGTTTGATACACTTACAAGTATGTTGTTCTTCTGTTCCATTTCCAATTCTTAACAAGTAATCACAAAAAATAGGATCAAACTTCGCCCTCATATTCTCAATTAATGGTAGATGTAAAAGCGAAGGCCACAATTTAGAGAAGACTAAGTTAGCTTTCATTATGTCTTCTTTTTTCCCTCTTGGTACCACCGGCAAAACTTGTCGAAATCCCCTTCGAAAACTATCACTTTCCCACCGAAAGGTAAGTTGCAATTAGTAACATCTCTTAGCATTTTATCCACAGCTTCTATAGCACAACGATTGACCATGGGTGCCTCATCCCAAATGATTAATTTTGACATTTTTAATAAAGTTCCTAAAGCCGATTGTTTGCTTACCGAGCAGCTTACATCACCAATTGTGTCTAAAGAAATTTTAAACCTCGAATGAGCAGTTCGACCTCCAGGTAAAAGAGATGCAGATACTCTAGAAGATGCAGTTGCCAAAGCAATTGAATTTTGAGACCTCACAGCAACTAATAATGCTTTATACAAAAAAGTCTTGCATGTTCCTCCTGGACCATCAATGAAGAAGGCACCACTTGATCCTGATGTTATTTTTTCCATTATCGTATTGTATGAACATTGTTGTTTGTTATTTAACATTGTTGCACAAGCATTACCTCCTTCAATATCCAAATTCGTTGTCTCATCTTCAACCATTCTTCTCAATCTATCACTTTCGTTCATATTTATATTGTATGATACTATTTGATAGTCATTTATATTTTTACCTAATGATTCTAAGATACAATTGATATCCTCTAGAGCCTGTACTTCAGCAAATTTTGAATGTACATTTTCATATACATAATCATCAATTATATAGCATTTGAATTTATCCCATAAAAGCTTCGAATTATTAGGGTTGCAAAGTATAAGAAGTGTAGCAAATAGACGTCTTAAAGAAATATGCATTTCATAAACAATAGATTCAGATAGACATTCTTCACAATGATTATCTCCGCTTAACAAACCATGTAGAAGTGCTGCTTCTCGGTACGTAAGAACAGTAACTCCGTTTGCAGTTCGTAAATCATGAAATGATGTTGGTCCTCTAATATGATTCATAAGAACACGGAGAAAATATCGTTCTCCTTCAGATGGATTTACTGTAACAATTCGTCCTAAACATGTTTTTTCCTTTGAGTCCAGATTTTCTTATTCGTATTCCAAACAAAATGTGTTGGAAAATCTCGATACAAAAGTGTACGAGCAAACTCATTCGCTTCATTCATTCGAAAGAATTCTATCAACATTGTTCGTTTTGTATTTTCGTTCTCAATAATAGTAGATAAATTATCTTTATTGTCGTATGTAACTTGTTGATGATTTTCAACATGAAGTTGTAAAGAATATACTATCGAATAAATTTCGGCTAGATTGAATGAAAAAATCTCCACATAGCTTCAGGTGGAGATATCCATCTAGCAGACTGATAAGCAGAAATTTCATCTATTTCTTTCTCTGTTTCATTCGTATGAACTGAAAAATTAATACGATCATGTCCTTTATACACATATTTGTACAAGTATTTCACAGCTTTAATAGAAGAACATACTTCGACATTAATGTGACAATCAAATTTTGCACTTAAATAAGGATTGTATGGTACGACCCATCGATTGTCTAACATTTGACCTCTAATTTGAATAGAAATACCATTATTACGACGTTTATACAATGGGTATGAGTTCTGACCAAATATAGTTCTATCACAATAATCCTTGGGGTATTTATTTTTACAACCTTTATTTGCCTCCATGCATACATTTTTTGGATTAAGGTTTCCACAATGACCATGCATATTATGTTTAACGATAGCAGAATGAACATGAGGATATTTGTTTATGTCAGGAATTTCACAACAAACTATTTTATCAACCTCTTCAGCACAAGAAATTTTATGTCCAGAATTAAAAATTAACAACAAATGAGCATGAGGGAGGCCTCTTTTCTGAAATTCAATAACATATATATGCGCAACAACTGGGCCTAAAATACTTTCCTTGTATAAATCATGTTTCAGCTCTTCTAATTTTGCTCTAAATATACGCACAATTAAATCCGGTCGATTTTGAACTTGATCATTGTTACATAGTTCCTGCTTAATCTCTGGCCAATTTGGATTACATGTTATAGTTAAAAATATATCTGATTTTCCATAACGTTGTACAATAGCCATTCCATCCATGTATCTCCTTAACATGTCATGAGGACCACATGTAAAAGATTGTGGCAAAACAAATTTTCGTCCAATTTTACACCCTCTCGTTTCCCCATTTTGAACACTATCTACAATACTTTGGTAAAATTCAGCACGAATTTGTTTTTGGTTATTACGAAAATAATTTAATCTAGCGGTTTCAATCTTAACATACATATCTACAACATATTGTTGTAATAATCTACTAGCATGAAGCAATACAGACTTACCAAGAGGCCTGATTTGTAATTTGTATGAATAATATTCTCGGCATGAGACTTGAATACGTTTGTTCGCCCCATTCTGTACTATATAACGAGAAGAACAAACGTGAGTACTTATTTAAAATATTTATATTACAAAAAATATATAACTGTATAAGAAGGTATATTTGCAAACCTTGATTCGCTTTTTCAATAAATTCAGATGTAGAAGTACTTGTGTTAGGGGGATCAAATGTCGACAAGTGTTGAGACTAAGAGTGTGTGCTTCTGTATCTTTGAATGCCTTCATGCCAACCAGATTCCCCATATGGAAAGAGTAATGGATATTGCAACGAATCATAACATCCATAATAGAAATGAACTCTATGTGAATTACCAGAATGTCCATATATAGTAATATCACGAACACGAACATTATCATTTTCATCATCTTCAACCCATTTAACAGCTACTTGAGATGCTGTAGGAGTATTGAAAACTCTTTGATCAAGTCCAGGATCGCATCGTATCCGTATTTGATGGTCATGAAAGTTAGTTATATCACTTAAAGATCTAAAAAATTTACTATATGGATTTGTCTTCAAAATTTCAATTAAAACGATCGACGTAGGCTCAACAAAATTAGATGATATTTTCATACGATTTTGAACTTCATTATCTGTATCGTAAAAGTATAATTGCATATAAGAAGGGGAATTGTTTTCGGGCACAAGTTGATTTACATAATGATATACTTGTCCTTGAACTCTAAATGTGTAAATACCTTTATAAGCTTTAAAGAGGTCTTTGTCGTACTGTACACCAAATGAAGTGAAAGTAAAATGATTATTATATGCCCTTACAATTTTCTTGAATTCAATGCAGCTCAATTCTTTAGAAGTAAATAAATTATATAGTTCACTTGGTGAATTAGGCATGAAAAGTTTGATTTTTCTATCAGAACAACAAAAACTTTTAGTTTCTCTATAAAATTTACGGGCATTGCAATGCTTACAATAAATGGATGTTGGGAATACATAAGCAGTAGATGACACGATCAATCCATTAAAAGTTCCTTCTAATTCAAAATTATAAATATTATGTGGTTCATTATTTGAAGTAGAAGCATGAGGATCGTGATGCATTATAGATTCATGCAATTGGGTAACAACACAAGAATTATTTTCCAAAATAATAGGCTCATTTATCCTTTTACGCTGATCAATACACCATGTTTTAAGTTTTTTCCATCGATCTCTTTCTATTTGACTTTGTTGTTTGCGAACGGAGGTTTTGTATGAGTCCTTCCCACTATGAGATACAGTGTCAATGTGAACAAAAGTAGGGTCTTCATGAGCAGATGTTTTTGAAATATCCATCGCAAGAGTAGAATGGACTATCGAATATTGGAAGTCCAATGTAAGCTGTATAAACTAAGAAAATGAAACATAAATTATTAGAAAATGTTTCATAGATATACAGGAAGAGTAAACTGTAGAATACGAGAAATGAATTAAAAGAAACTATTTTAGACATATGTTATGTAATAATTAGAAACTTTAGGGAAAAAAATACAAAGATTAATTTAAACTCTCAAATGTAACTGTAGAAAGTAAAAGTTTTAGAAAGAAATAATCTTACACGCGTTAAAACATACATATAGTAAAACTGAAGGTTGAAATATCGAAATTTGTGAAAAAATGACTGAAAATATACTTTAAAAGGAAAGAAAAGTAGTATGCATAAAGAAAGTTAAATAACTAACAATTTATTAAAAATTTTACTGAAAGTATAGTGTACTACTGTAGTCAATTATAACTATCAAAAAATACAATTGGACATTATATGCACAAGAACAATAAATACAAATTAGAATCCACAATTTGTCAATAGTAGTTAAATGATAAATAATATAATAGAAACTTTAGGAAAAAAATACAAAGATTAACTACAAATCGAACTCTACGAAATCTAAAAAAGAATAAAAAAAATATTATACTTGAAGATAGCACAATTCAATTGATGTTGAAACTTTTTAATATGTTTACTTTGAGAATTGTATTTTTGCAACCTAAAAAAATGGAAACAAATTCAATATTGACAAAATCAGAAATAAATAAAAATACGGCAAATAAATAATATCATAATATCATATCATAATAAAAATAAAAAATCGAAGTGTATGAAGTAAAGTGAAGGAAGTTACATATTTTTTTTACTAAATTTAGAAGTGGCACCTCTCTAAGGGTTCGAGGGTTGAGGGGGCAGCGCCCCTCGTGGGGGTTCGGGGGCAACGCCCCCCGACGGGGATCGACCCGCCCGGTTAGGTCGCGGGGGCAGCACCCCTCTTGGGGGTTTGGGGGCAACGTCCCCAACGGGGATCGACCTGTGGTTGGATTTGGTGATTATCGTGTATATTTGATTGAATGTATGAGTGGAAGTGTTGGTATGTTGGGGTTAATGGAATGGTATGAGTAAAAGTAATATAATTGTGAATGTATGTTAAAAAAAAAAAAAAATTAACGCGTCCACGTGCGCGCAACGGGAGATGGTGTCTCCCCGTGCGGGCACAGGGAGTTCATGGTGTCTCCCTGCGCGTGCACGGGGAGATGGTTTCTCCCTGCTCGCCGTGCGCGCACGGGTAGATCCATTCTCCCCAATTCATTGAATTTACCGGTTCATTCCAATGAAATAAAATCACAACATAAATAATGAACTAAACAAAAAAGGACGAAAAACATAATAAAACTAAACAATAACGAACAAATATAAAGCATGTTGCGGAAAAAAAACATATTGAAATCAAAAAACAAAAATATAACAATGAATAAAAATTTACCTTCAATGGATTGTTCTGTCAATTCACAACGCTAACTGATAATTGAGAATATTTGTTGTTTGAAATCAAAATATTTTCCTTTTCGAGAAACATGAAACTGTGTAGTTAGAAATGTGTTTAGTGCATTTGCATGTATATATAGGGCAGGAAGTGGCAAAATACATACAGTGAAGAAGTCGGTTTGCAGATATTTATTCATACGAAGTCGACTAAAATTTTTTTATTTTTTTTATTTTCTGTGTATGATTTTCATTGGAAACGCGTTTACTGCATTTGCATGTACATATATAATAATATAGTGGAGTCGGCGTGCAGATATTATCTTCATAGGAAGGCGGGGATTTTTTTTTTTTTTTGGAGTCATCCGTGTTTTTTATTGACTAACTGTGTTAATGACTAAAATAAATAATAATAATGAATAGTACAAAACCAGTTTGAAACCAATTCGTGCGTGAAACCTCCTCCATCAGAATGAACAGTAAATGCCGGGTTCTCTCTTTTAAGGGTAGGGTAGAAAATATGGAACAGTATTGAACAGTACAAAACAAGTTCCCAACCAGTTCGTGTGTGAAAACGAGTGTGACAAATTGAAACAGTGATCCTTGGGTTCCCTCTTGTAAGAGAAGGAGGGATATATAATTTATATGCCACTTAATTGTTTCCTATTATGGAAATGAGAAAAATAAAAATTAACTGTAAATGCAAAAAGTAAAACGTAACAACATATAGAGGAGATCAACATGAAGCTCAAGAAAGCAAAATAAAGATATGACTCACAATTTACTAGATGATTATGTGAAAATTGTATCGAGCGGTTCTATTTGTAGAAGAAAAAAAATACACATAACGAAAAATAGGGTGGAAGGAAGAAAGTACAGATGTGGAAGATATTTGGGTCTGAAAAGGAATTATTTTTTCAATAAATAAAAATATAATATAAGAATTTCAAACCGACAATCTATTTTAGAAAAATTGAAAAAATATTTTAGAGATATTTTAAAAACTACACACTACCTTATAGTCAACGAAGTTGGGCTGCAGTAAAAAAAAAAAAGTAGGAATCAACGGTTGAAATTGAAATCAATACAAAATTGTAAATTGAAACGGTGTAAAACAAGTTTCGCTACAGTGAGTGCAAGAAATTTTGCTACAATGGTGTGAAACCTCCTCCACCAGAATGAATAGTAAATGCCGGGTTCTTTTTTTAAGGATAGGGTAGAAAAAGAGGGAATGCCATAATTACTATTCATTTTCCTACCCTCGATTACACACTGGAACCGATTTGCAGGGGCGGACCCATTAAGGGGACAACTGCCCCCACTGGGCTCTCAATTTTTTTCTAGATTCTAGCAAAAAAGCCCACCCATGACCCAACTACTCAAGCCCAAATTTTAACATTTTGATGAAAAAATGACCCACACAAACACTTTTCACTTCCCTTGTACTTCAATCTCACTTTTCATCTTCTCCGACTCACAGCATTTTTCACTTCACTTCCCTTACACTTCAATCTCACTCTTCTCATCAAGAACCCACTCAATCTATTATTGGACATTAAATTTAATTGTTCACAAATTGATTCCATCATACAACACACAAAGCAAGCAAATGGATTCAAACGTATGTCAATTATTTCTCCACTCGTTCTCTTGAACTTTTGTGCTTGCGTTGTTATTTAAATTTAGTGAGTATGATTGAGGAGTATGGGACTAGGTATTTGGTGTTTTGGATTGTGGATTTGATTAGAACCCTAGTGCTTTAAAATCTTTAGGAAGAACATGATGAATTCCATGTGTTCTATATATTGCCTAGGTGAAAATTCATGTCAATTTTGGGCTCATTTAGCAATTGAAATCATTGCTACACATTTGGGATCACTATTTGTGTGGAAATTTAGTGAAATTGTAACAGAAAACACCTAAGACCTAGTTATCTCACTATACTTTTCTTTCTTTTTCATACTGGAAACGAAATAAAAAATGTATAAACTCCAATATGTGAGATATCTTCACATGAATAAGGTGTCAATTTGTCATATTTGTTAGAAGCCTTGGTTGGTTTTTGGTGTCTATATTACATCAATGAAATAATAATCAAGTGTTCAGATTTTAATTCGTGGGGTTTCTCCCGAAATGAATCAGACATCTAATATTGAAACTGTTTACTCCATGAAAAGATAATATTGAAACTGCTTACCCCATGGTCAACAAAATAATAAATTACCAGAAGTGTAGTTTTCTCGGCATTTACAGGAGGTCGAACACCCTGTTTTCATCAGTGGAAACAAAACAATTAGTAATTTGAATAATGGAAATCACAAGTTTGTGTTCTGCTGAGATTTTACAACATGCAACTCAAGAGCACCTGTAGAGTCCCATAGGCACCTGAGTGCTAACGGATAGCTTACCTGTTCATGAACAATTCCATTAACATGCCTACCAAAAATAGCACGAGATTTGAGATTTTTCTCAGGGTTTTGTGCTATCTCCGAATCTCCTGTATCCTAATTGGTAAGTGCAAGTTGTAAATGAGGAACATATCATTAGTAAAGAAAATAGGTGGGGACACAAAGCAGTCAGTTCAGCAGAGTATACATTTACCTTTTGCCTGGAAATGGGTGCAGCAAGCCTGGTGGCCTTGATCTGTTGGCGTGCTATCTCTAGAGCTTTACTCCTACCAATAAAATTTGGATGGGAAGTGTTAATGTAATCCATCTGCGTAATACCGAAGAGATGACAAATTCTACGTAATTCTGTCTCGCCCTTGAAACTTAATCCTGGGTCCGCCCATGTCGGTTTGACTATACTGTTCAATTTGTGGTTTCCTACTGTTCATACCTTACCTATTGTAGAAACGACGCCGTATGAGGATAAAAATATCTCCTAATAGATGACAAATTTTACGTAATTCTGTCTCGCCCCCCCTCCCTGAACTTAATCCTGGGACCGCCCCTGCCGGTTTGACTATACTGTTCAATTTGTGGTTTCCTCGTGTTCATACCTTACCTATTGCATAAACGACACCGTATGAGGATAAAAATATCTCCTGATAGAAACCATCCCCGACTCTTCCACTGGACTCTTTCACCGTCATTTTCTCCTGTGTACGACTTTATCAAAATCCTTTACTTCCGTGACTTCTTCTTCTTCTCTCCGCTCCGCGCTGCACTTCTTCTTCTTCTTTTCTCTTTTTTTACATGGACGAATTATTCAATTGAATCAAAATCATTATCTTCACCATTTTAGTGTTCGATTTTTTTGAAGTGAGAGTTAAGATTATTGTGGAATAAAATGGGTGGTGATCTCTCTGATTCTTCACTACTAATGAATCCTCCGATTAACGAACCCCTGGAGACCTCGAAGCGGGGCCTGGGGAGCAAATCCAATGCTGAATTTGCCTTGAAACTGACGATATGATTTCTTTTTTACTGTCAATTCCACTCTTCTTTCGATCTGTGATGAATTTTGCGTTTTGGGGTATGCTGATTGTAATTTTCTGAGATAAAAGATTGTTTTACTGCGAATTATGTGTGAAACTGTTGTGTTTTGTTTTGTTGTTACTGAAAATGTTATGTAAATTTCGAATTCGGGTGCTTTTAATGACGTTTGAGATTAATTTAGTGGAAACAATTATGAAAATAATTTAATGTACTCCAATTTTATAAATTTTTTAAACCTTTAGGATTTGTCATTTCAGGGTTTTCATTGTAAACTCAATTTCATTACACTTCCTTTGCAACCTAACAATAATTTTTGTGTATAAGAAGTAACATTTTACGTGAAAAAATGAATGAAGTTCTCGATTTTATCTTTTATGGTGTGAACACACTCATTGTTCATATTTTGGACCGTTTTGCCTAACTTTTGTCCATTTCTGGCTTTATGGGCGCTTCTTCCTGTCATTACCTCCATAAATGGTGCTTGCTTGCTATAGTTGTTTACACAAATGGTACGCAGTCCAGATTTATTGTGGGCTTCTGGCGTTTTCACAAATTTATGCTCATATTTACTCAAGATAATTGGCAGTTGTTAGACTTTTGGTACTCTATGCTGAGACATTTGGGTTTATGTTGTAAACTATATCAATGCTAATTTTGTTTCTGATGACAATAAATATTAGTAATATGTTGAGCTTTAGATGATTTTATTTTCTTGACTTCAATGTGATCACATGTATTTTTATGACATTGTGTTCCAATGTTCTTGGAGATTATGGTGTAAACTGTAATGGGTTCTATTTGTGTATTTATTATGGCATAACTTTCACTGTGTATTGAGCCTATATTTTGACTAATGACAATTTATAGTCTAAGGGAGTATCACTTCATGTAAACATAATGTTCAGATTTGTAACTTATGTTCTTTATTAGGTAGGGATTGTATTCACCTTGCAAGTGCAAAGGGACGTCAAAGTGTGTTCATCGAGAATGTCTGGATCATTGGTGTGCCGTGAAGGTATGATTTATTAGTTGCCAAAAAATTATTCTTCACAAGTATGCCCTTCAATTTTAGCTTCTAATGATATCCATTTTGCTTAATTACTTTAAATGCTGCAGCTACTGATTTGCTAATTGATTTTGCTTAATCCACTACTATCTTTTCCTTATTTCATTACACGGAATTGTGGTTTGATGTGACATTGATTGTTGGTTTAGCATCTTTAAACGTGAAAATATAATCAGGTATCGAACTCCCCAATTGTAGCTATGGGGCATGTGCCTTGTTCTTTCTCACATTAGACAATTATCAGAAGAATGCTGAAAATGATGAGCATCATTTCTAATGTCACTTATTAGCAAAAAGAGGACATCCTTAAAAAAGGCAGTTCTCATTATTATTTGAGTACGAGCTTCTTCAAGTTTGGATAAAAGATGTGTATTCTGTTAAAAGCATGTTATAGATCAAAGCTAATAATGCAATATCATTTACTCAAGTATCACACAAAGTAAGTTATTTATGTATTTATTTTAAGTTTGCTTAATGTTTTATCTTTGTTTTTCATATCTTCAGGAAGGGTTTACATTTGCTTATTGCACAATTTGCACAAGAACTTGAAATGTGTAAGTCTCTCTACTACTGTTGTTACTAGCAATAAAATATTTATTACTGAAAAAATGGACTCCTTATTGGATGAAGGTGTAGTAAGAAGCTCTCTAACAACTGCAGGAATTGGACAACCCTCTCATTCTTATATATGAGAAGAAAATTTCAAACTTAAATGTTGTTGTGAAAGTGCTGCAGTTAGTTTTAAAGATAAAATCTTTCTAATTATTGCAACTTGCTTTTGTGTTTTTTTTTCAATTGTAAGGAGCGTTTCTTTATTTCTATGTCGGTTTAGGAAACAAGAAACCCGATGAAAAATAAGAAACCTTGCGAACGTCTCATTTTCAAATAAATAATTGTGTTCCACGTTGTAAAATGCATTGTTTCCCTCTTGTAAATTTGGACTTTTCTTTTGGATGCATTTTTCATATAGTATTTATAGCTTCCCTCCCTCTTTGTTTAAATTTTGGATTGACCCTTATATCTCTATGAAATATTATTTCTTTTATACAAATGTGTGAAAATTTTGTAATACAATCTCCCATCCAATCTTAGCATTCAAGACGCTAATATTACCTTAAAAATAACACAACTCGTGCATTGCACGGGGCAAAAACTAGTTTGAAGATAAAAGTATATCGTGAAGTTTTCTCATGAGACGATTGTATCCATTGAATAAATATAGGTTCAATCAAAATTTGCTTTTCTGGAGTACCAAAGCCCAACGAAGACTTAAAATTTGCTTTTTGTTTGACGTTTTTTCAAAATGAGAGAACTGAGTGTGTTTGATGAATATTATTGAGGAAAGAATGTATTTTAAATAGTGATACGATGAGAAATATGTAGTTAAAAAATATTATTTTATTGAAAAATGTGATATTGAAAATGAGTTTTAAAAGAATTTATTTTGAAAGAATATATACCCAACAAGGGCTAAAACTATGTTAAATTAAAAAAAAGAAAAGGGAAATACAAATGAGCGAAGATTGAGGGATTAAGGAAAGGAGACAACAAAAAGCAAAAATGATAAGAGAGAGATTAGCGAGAGAAAGTAGGTTTAAAAGTATTTCTTTCATTTAAAACGTGATTATAAATTATGTAATTGATTTTATTACTTGAAATCAAGTTCGAGTGAATAAAAAAAAATTATGATCGAAATTAAGTTTAAAAAATGAAAAATGCTGGAAATTGGATTAAAATATTGTGAAATATTCTACTATCAATTTAGCTAGAAAGTCATGTACATCTTTTCGCAGCATAGACATGTCTTTTGAGTAATTTGGAAAATGTCGTGTATTGAACTTGGTAATCGGTAAAAATTTGATACAAAAAAGTTGGATAAAGGGATTTTAAACAAATCTTGAATTTTTTAAATAACACTCATTGTCCCCACCTTCAACTCTTCTCGAACCCCACATGTCGACCAATAGAACTCAAGCCCCATGCCCCATTGAAGCGGGGCACCGTAGAACATGAATTTCTTTGGTCAAATATTCATCTCTAATCTTAGATACGAGTTTTTTTAATTTATCGCAATGTAGAATGTATTGGAGATATTGTAAGTTGTTATTTAAAATATTAATAGTAAGAGTAATTATTAAGCTCTTTCGTAGAAATTAAATTTTAGATTTTAATCTAAATTAAAATTAACAACTAATATTAATCACACATTTTATGAGATATACAACTTTTCAACCATACATTTCATCAATTTTTATCAAAATTTACTAAAAAATTGATTAAAATCTCCACCAATCAGAAGTTAATTTAGTTAATAAAATTATAATGCGACAAAAATAAATAGTGAAACAATAAATAAACAATAATAAAATTTAAATTTCAAAAAGTAAATTATAAGTTAATTTTTAGATTTGTCAAACTTAGGCTTATTACTTGCCCAACCCTCCAAGAAAAGAAAAGAAATATTTTTAGAGAGTTATAAATTGTCCAAATCTGACCACATCAAACACCCACCGCCACATCGAACAGAACACTGATGATTCAAAGTTCCAGGTAGATAGGGGGAGAGAGAAACCGAAAGAGGATTTCATAAATCTCGTCGTCATTAATTTTAGGGTTTCTCTTGTGGATTGATCGATTTTTGGTAAAGCTGAATCCCCTCAAAATTTGATACTTGATTAAAAACCTAAAATGCATTCACCAAAATTCTAATTATTTATTCCAATCGCTATTCCATTACATGCCTAAACCGTGTATCGTGTTCCCATGGATGAGGATATTTGCATGTAAATATCGGTTACTTTTTGTATTGAAAATCGGTGTAAGCAGTGAAATTTGTTGATGGGTTACCTTATGAGACTTTTTTTTTTTTGTAATTTCTGTTTCTCGTTATTCAAAAAATTAAAGTTTATTCGCTAATTATGCAGTTCTTATTGTTAGTTCATGGAATACATTTAGTGAGTTTCTGGTTCAGTACCATTGCACTATAATAGACGTTACTCTGTGCTTTTTGGAAATTTTGTTGGCTGAATGTTTGGCTTTCCTTTACTTTTATAAACCCGGTGTATTGATAGAGCAGGATTATTCGAGATCTCCCTAAAGCTGCATTTCAATGACTTTAAGCCTTGTGAATAATGGAAGGCCAAATTTTGTAATTGCAGTTGGCATTTTCGGGAAAGCATATATGATTGAGTTCAATGGAAGAAGAGGAGGAAGATAGGGTTTTGCTCAGCAATTTAGGTGTTACGTCTGCAAATCCTGAAGACATTGAACGTGACATTTTAGAAAAGGTCATGCTCGGCCTTGTTACCTTCATCTTCGCCTAATTTATTGCACGTAATTTGTTACATGCTAACTAGAGGTGGATGAGTTCCTGTAGTTTCATTTTTTTAAGTTTTTAGATGGATCGGTTCTATTAGCTGCTAATCACGCTTTTGTAGTCATTTTTCACAAGTTGACTATTTTGTAACCTGTGAACTTGATCTAGTCTGGCTGGAAATGTGTTTTGGCATCACGAAGGTGCATGCTAGGTTATTATGCGCTCAATATATTTCAGTCACTTTGTATGAGAATGTCCGAGTAGACCTTTCTCACGTGTTTAAAGTTATGCACGAAGTTTGCATGCTTGGTGGTTTGTGTAAAAGTTAATTTGATGGTAGCTTATCTATTGACAGGCAGGAAAAAATGCTGAAGACAGTAGTGAAGCTGGAAGGGATGGAGATGAGGTGCTTCACAATCAAACCAAAAGCAACAAAACGCTATCTACTGTTCATGAAAATTTGAACAACAAATTGAGAGCTGTTGAAATTGAAATAGATGCTGTTACATCTGCTGTTAAACAATTGGAGAGCTTCAAAAGACATGATGATATTTTTTCTGAAGGTGACGATGAAAGGGAGCAGGAAACTGCAGATATTGAAAAAGATAATCTTTGGGCATCTCCAAATGATGTGACCCTTCAGCATGCTCTTGCTGCAGATCGATTAAGAAGCCTGATAAAAACAAAGGCTCAACTTGAGAAAGAAATTTTGGATTCTTCCAATGACATTAAGGATAACAAGTTGTTAAGAGATCTCGTCAAGGAAGAGCCTAAAACCAAACGAAAGTTGAAAGAGATTCAGAAAACAAGCACGAAAAAGAACAAGAACAAAAGGGTGAAAACAGTTTCATTCATTGAAGATGATGATTTTGATGCTGTTCTAAATGTGGCCTCTACAGGGTTTGTGGAAACAGTGAGTGATTTTATTTATTACTACTTTGCATAAACATATCTGTGTGATACTTATATTGTTATTAGTGTAGCTTAATCGGGAAGTCGGATATCAGGGCTAATGGTACATTATTTCTCTTAGGAAAGGGATGAGTTAGTTCGGAAAGGAGTTTTAACTCCGTTTCACAAGCTTCAGGGCTTTGAACGCCGTATAGAGGAGCCAGAACCATCCAATAGTCACAGAGTAGCCGAAGATGTAAAAAATAATAACAGTCTTGCTTCATCTAGCATAGGTAGAGCTCTTCAGTCAATGTCAGAGGCTGCACAAGCTCGCCCCACAACTAAGTTGCTTGACCCAGAATCAGTGCCAAAGCTTGAGGCTCCCACCCATCCTTTCCAAAGGCTAAAAGCTCCCTTGAAGATCTCTCAGTCCCTTGAAACTGAGACAGTGAAGGATAAAGACAGCAAAAGAAAGAAGAAAAGACCATTGCCATCAAAGAAGTGGCGGAGGCTAGCCTCTCGAGAGGAAAACGAAGAAGCTGGTATGTCAATGCTGTTAAGCATTTGCAATTTTGTTTTCTGTAGCCTGCTTAAATTCTTGGAAAGACAGAATAAAAGATTTATGTTGATTTCAGTATACTTTGTCGTTGCACACCTTTACGAATATGCTACTCATAGCACTTGAAAACCCAAGGATGATGCAAGGTTATGTCAACACCTACCAGTTGCAGCTGGGATTTGAAAAATTAAAATCACGGGAAATTTGGCCCTGATTTCTTTAACACACATTCTTTTGCTGGCCTTTATATGTTTGAATTTTCAAAGATTTATCGGAATATTTCTATTTGTTTTGGCCTTCTATTTCTCCTATTATTGTATTTTTTCCCCCAAAAAAATTAGTTTGCAGTACTAAGCTTGTTATTATATGAAGATGCAAAAACCTCTAGTTATGAAGAAGACGATTTGGAAGATATTGAAGACGTGGAAGATGAAGGACCTTCATTTGTGACGCTTGAAGGGGGACTGAGAATCCCAGAAACAATTTTTAGCAAGCTTTTTGACTATCAGAAGGTTGGTGTACAGTGGTTATGGGAACTACATTGTCAAAGAGCAGGAGGAATAATTGGAGATGAAATGGGTCTTGGTAAAACCATCCAGGTTTTAGCTTTCCTTGGATCATTGCATTTCAGTAGTATGTACAAACCAAGCATTGTTATTTGTCCTGTTACCCTCTTGCAGCAGTGGAAGAGAGAAGCTATGAAATGGTATCCAAGATTTCATGTGGAGATATTACATGACTCTGCTCAGGAAATGACCACTAGGAAAAAGAGATCAAAATCAAATGAAAGCGATAATGAAAGTGATGAATTGCTTGACAGTGATAGTGAAGGAAAATTACCTTCTAAAAGTACCAAAAGATGGGATGCTCTGATAAATCGTGTTTTGACATCAGAATCTGGTCTGCTGATCACAACTTATGAACAACTTCGGTTAATAGGTGATAAATTGCTTGATATCGAATGGGGATATGCCATTTTAGATGAAGGACATCGGATTCGAAATCCAAATGCTGAAATCACTCTTGTTTGCAAACAGTTGCAGACTGTTCATCGTGTGATAATGACGGGTGCACCTATTCAGAACAAACTGTCTGAATTGTGGTCCTTGTTTGATTTTGTCTTCCCTGGAAAGCTTGGTGTTTTGCCCATTTTTGAGGCTGAATTTGCTGTTCCCATATCTGTTGGTGGTTATGCTAATGCAACTCCTTTGCAAGTTTCCACTGCTTACAGGTGTGAACGTTGATGTTTTAGAAAATCTCATTTGTTTCCTGAATATACAAAAATTATGTGGAAGTCAAGTTGGGGGGAGGGAGAGAGAGTATTCTGCCCAGTTCAATCTCCTTCAGCATTTGCATTATATTGTTCCATTATTAAGGCCCTGTTTGAGCCATCTTATTGTAGAATGAGAACGAAAAATATAGCCGTTATTGGGGCCCACACAAGAGATAGAAAATTTGAATTTAAATGTTGATGTGATGGATAACGGTCATATTTTTCATTTTAATGAGATAAAAAGGTGGCCCAAACGGGGGCTACATTGGTAATGATAAGTTATAGGTACAGAAAATAATGCAAAAATAGAAAAGACGAACCTGAAATGGGAACATAAAGAGTTGAAAGTTAATGAAGATGAAAAGAAGCCTGCTTTAGCAACCCAAGGATTTTGCATGTGATATTCCATTCCTACTTCATGCACTTCGAAAAAAGTCTTCTTCGGTTATTGTCATAGTGGAAGATATTATTCTTGAAAGTGTGTCATTAAGATTATTTTGTCCTTAACTGTTTTTCCCTTACTAAATCCAGATTTTTGCAGATGTGCTGTTGTTCTACGTGACTTGATCATGCCTTACCTTCTCCGGCGGATGAAGGCTGATGTGAATGCTCATCTTCCAAAGAAGACTGAACATGTCCTCTTTTGCAGTCTCACTCCAGGGCAGCGATCTGTATATCGTGCTTTTCTTGCTAGCTCCGAGGTTGAACAAATTTTTGATGGAAACAGGAACTCTCTGTATGGAATTGATGTGATGCGTAAGATTTGCAACCATCCCGATCTACTTGAGAGAGAACATTCTCAAGGGAATCCAGACTACGGAAATCCTGAACGTAGTGGAAAAATGAAAGTTGTTGCTCAAGTGCTTAAGGTGTGGAATGAGCAGGGACACCGTGTTCTTCTTTTTTCACAAACTCAACAGATGCTTGATATTCTTGAGAATTTTTTGATTGCTGGTGGCTATAATTACAGGCGAATGGATGGTCTTACTCCTGTAAAACAGAGAATGGCTCTGATAGATGAATTTAACAATTCTGCGGATGTGTTCATTTTTATTTTGACGACCAAGGTTGGTGGCCTGGGAACAAATTTGACTGGTGCCAACAGGGTGATCATTTTTGACCCTGACTGGAACCCCTCAACTGATATGCAGGTCTGTTTTGTTTGATTGTTTATTTTGTTAACAAATTTCTCCACATGAATTTCAATTGCTTATCATGAGAGTTTAGAACTTTGAGACTTAAATAACATCATCCAATTTTTGTAAATTTTACAAAAAACTGTATCTGTTCCTTCTCTTACCTTCTTCTTTGGGTTCGGGATGGGATGGAATTATCTTTCACTTGTGACATGACTTTTTGCCACTGAATTTGTTGAGCTGTATTCAAATGCTTTTATCCGGTGATACCCTTATTAAGTTATTATGATACTACATTGCTTATAATAGCAGTTGTTTAAGACAGGCCCGGGAGCGTGCTTGGCGTATTGGTCAAAGAAAGGACGTTACAGTTTATAGATTGATTACTCGTGGAACAATTGAAGAGAAGGTGTATCACAGGCAGATCTACAAACATTTCCTTACCAATAAAATATTGAAGAATCCACGACAGAGAAGATTTTTCAAAGCTCGTGATATGAAGGATCTTTTCACGTTAAATGAGGATGAAAATGGTCTCTCTACAGAAACATCTAGTATTTTTGGTCAATTGTTGGAAGAAGTAGATGTTGTAGGGGCCCATAAAAATAAACAGGATAAGCCAGATTCTGAGAAAGCCTCCAAATCGGATCCCAATGGTTCCGCAACTGACTTGGGACATAATTCAGAGGCTAATGGTGAAGAAACAGCCAGTCCTGGTGATGTAGATGAAGATACAAGCTTTCTGCAGAGTCTTTTTGATGCTCATGGGATTCACGTACTTTCCTAATTGCTTTGTCATTTATTTTCTTTGAATATAAATGTTGTAGCATGTTTTTTTGTGGAATCCCGTTTTAGTTGGCTTGCTTGGTAGCAAAATGGGCATAAAACGATATTCTTAGCTTGCTGGTACTGATAAGTGATAACTACACTATATGTTCTCGGGTTTTTTACATTTGTTTAATGCCTTTTGTATGTCATGAAAACTATAAGGAGTTGAGGCCACATAGAATTTCTCTAATGTAAGATTAATTGTCTTACTGGTCACTAGACCTAAAAATGAGCATCTGTTTGAAATAAATTGTTTTTCCTTTTCTCTTGGCAAGAGATAACTTTCTTTCTCACTTTCGTGTTTTATCCCTTCCATTTCCTCTCCTTTCTATATATATTCCAAGATTATTCTTACAGAATAAAGAAGTCACTACAAACCATTGCTGGTTATATGAATACTTTTGCTTATTACTCTTCTTTTTGTTCCCTGCCTCCACGGGATGCATATGTGACTTCTCTTCTATGGTCGTGTTTTTCTTATCCAGAGTGCTGTGAACCATGACGCTATCTTGAATGCTCATGATGAAGACAAGACAAAGCTTGAGGAAGAAGCTTCCCAAGTTGCACAGAGAGCTGCTGAAGCACTGCGCCATTCACGAATACTTAGAAACCAAGAAAGTATAACTGTTCCAACCTGGACGGGAAAATCGGGTGCTGCTGGTGCACCATCATCTGTCAGAAGAAAATTTGGGTCAACTGTTAATTCCCAATTATTAACCAATTCAAGGCCATTGGAAGACGTACCAAATAATGAAGCCAGCAGGCAATATCAGATTACTGCTGGGGCATCATCAGGTAAAGCATTGTCCTCAGCCGAGTTACTGGCTAAGATTAGAGGAAACCAAGAAACAGCCATTAGTGATGGGCTTGAGCATCAGTTTGGCATGCCTTCAACTTCTGGTGGCCGTGAAAGATCTACAAGTAATGGGCCTTCTAGATCATCGAACACCTTCGGATCGCAGCCAGAAGTTTTGATTCGTCAAATTTGTACATTTATCCAACGGAAAGGTGGAAGCACAGATTCAGTCAGCATTGTCGAGCATTTCAAAGACAGGATACCATCAAAAGATCTGCCACTGTTTAAGAATCTTTTAAAGGAGATAGCTATTTTAAAGAAAAACCCTAACGGGTCCTTTTGGGTTCTGAAGCCGGAGTACAAGGAGCAGTAAACATTCAAGTAAGAATTTTTTTCCCCTCTCTAATTGTAGAACATGAAGTGCTGTCGTAATTATTTTTCACAACTATTGCTTAACCAGACGGTGTGCTGTACAGAGTAAATTTTGCATGCTTTCCGTACATTATTGATTAGTGTTTGTTTTTTGAGAAGATTTAGAATAGTTGAAAACCTTTTCCTGAGGTGTGCTACATACAAGTTTGATATATACGAGAAACCCCTTGCATTTTGCAATTATTCGATTCGTGTTTCTGCCAGTGTCTTCAGTAAAATATTGAAGATATTGATAATGTTGAGCAATCACCTCTGACGCGCCAATGGTATTTCCTTCTCTTGCAAATTGTGGTACCATGACTTTGTTTGAAGGGCAAGATCAAGAGTGGTCTTTGAACTGTGTATTTTACCCTTTTTAACATAGAAGCATTGGGTCAGTTCAACCCTCAACTCAACGATCTGTGTATGGGAATGTTTTTCCCAGTTGTGTTTATTTGTCTTCTTATACATACAAAAATTCATAAGTATAACTTTATGAATTTATTTTTAGATTCTTCCTTTCAAGTTTGTTGCATCTAATATCATATAAGATGAATATTTTGTGTAGAATTTTGAAAATTGAGAAAAGGAAATCTTCAATTATAGGGGCAATATGCTATCATTTAACATCACTATATGGAGTTGTTGGTCATTAGTGATGAAAACTGGATTATATGAATGATTGGAGAGGGCAAATTTCTATTATGATCCAAGGTGATACTGTAACTGAGCTGTGCATTCGATTTATATACACATGGACCAACGGCCATGTTTATACGGGCAACAATGAAAATTATGGAAGGTTAAAAATCTTGTTCATTCTTAAAATTACAGACATGCGTGCTCGAAAATGGTCTTTTAACTTTTAAATTTTTAGTGTAAATTGTACATGAGGTCTCGAACTTTTGAAGGTTTGAAGGTTGTGATGGTAGGATCTTGATTTTTTATTTTGTTTTTAACACGTCGAGTTCTAAACCTTTCAAACAAGAATCTTGCTAGGTTTACATGCTGTCACAGGTGGGGTTTGCATTATTTATTTATTTTTAAACACACGTGGGGCCCGCCCCTTTGATGTGGTTCAAACACACCCTAAATAAGATTTCGTGTGAAAAATAAAATAAGTCTATATAAATGGGACGAAGGGATTATGTTTGTGAAAGATTGAATGGAAAGCCATAAAAAATCTCACATCCACCGTAGTACCACTAGTCCACTTCCGCCACCATCGATCTCCGTCCCAATTCTCCACCACTTCCGTTTCATACCCCCCACATCAAAATCCTCCGCCATCACCCATTCTCATCCACCATCCTATATTATTCAAATTTCACCGCCAACATTAGTGGTGGTGGTGAAACTGATCATGTACTTGGCTGTACTCATTTTTCATTATTTTGGGGGCGAAGAGACGTTATTTATAAAGGAAGTGATATTGAAGATTTTGTCATGAAGAGCACATCGAAAAAATGCTTGTCAAGTAGGAAAAAAAACCATTGATACAAGTAATTTTGACTTAGATTTGAAGTGGGTTTTGTATATTCTGTATAATTATGCTAGTGGAATATAGTTTGAGAGTGGATAGAAGTGGCTTGAACGATATTATTGCGGTTATGACGATTGAGGATGGAAATTACTAAGATTATAAGTTATACGATTGGACCAAGGAGGGAATATTGTTGCAGTTATAAGATTGGACCAAGGAGTTTTTTCGCCTCTGATGAGGGCGAAAATCCTAGAGATTTTTGAAATCCATGGTGGAGGTTAGGCAACGATGGCAAAGGCCCAGTTTTTGGTAGGGTCGGGATGGGAGTCGGCTGATGAAGAGTAATTGTTTTGGTGGGGGGTTATTTTTTATTTACTTATTTTTGTTATCGTTTTTCCTACTTTATTTTTATTTTTAATTTATTTCAAACTAAGCTCGAAAATTTAACCTTAACCTTCAAATTATGATTTTCCTAATAAGATGACCTTTGACGCAGACATTTTAAAGGTTTGGGAATGAAAGACTCGGGACAATTAACATGTATTGTCTTACAAAAGAAAAAAAGATTGATTTGAATCTTACTCATAGCGATCATTTATCAAATAATGACTTTGATTATAAAATGATTGAACAATCGGTAGCAATTTACTTACGATATTTAGTTCACATTCATAAAAAACATCTATTAAATTAGCCAATTTTATCGTCAATAGTTTTTTGTGGACGGAATCGATGTTAGTGACTAAACCGTTTGCAAGATTTCTGTTAAGTTCATGGACAAACCAATTCTTAATCTCAAATTATGGCAAAACCCCATGTCAAACTCGCATATTAACAATTTCTGATCGATAAATTTTCTTTGACATAACATTTACTTTCATTCTCTCATCTTTCTTAATACAACAACCAACAAAAGTACCAACCACATTATCAAAATGCTGCCCAGCCGGCTGCAGAGGTTTTAGCTGACCCTGATCCAGCACTGGCGGGAAGGTTCCTCTGCAGATGCCAACACGAAAGACACCGTTAATATTTTGTTAGCTTAAAAGTGCAAGGACCGCTTGCATCTTATAACTAATAATTGCACATTAAGACAAGAAAACATGCCAATGGAGAAAAATTTTAACTCCTAATTATGCAGAGAAGAGAATCATTTCATACAACATAAAACTAGTTCAGACCGATATCAGATGCTGATAGACACTTGAAGAACTAGCACTAATTTGATATTGGCAAGATGCAAGAACCATCTTAGGAAACTATCAAGTGCATGCTTGGTGTATAGTATTAATCATACTTGACAGTACAATAAAAAAATTTCTGACTTCTTTTTCTTGTTTAATAATGTCCAATATTGTCTAATCTAACTTAGTAGGGTGTTGTTCCATGTGGTTCCATTCTTATGTCTATTTTGTTTTTCTAAATATTTCATGCTAAAGAGTATTCTTGTAATTTCCATTTTTGAAGCCTGTTAGAAGGGGATCTAAATTTTGTCATTTTCTTAAGGTGTCTGTTCAGGGTGCTGAATAATGTTGTTTTAAGGGTCACTTTGTACTTTACTTACTTATTTTCAACTTTGACCAACAATAAAATTATGTATTCTAATACTTATTCACTTACAGGTAAACTTACTTGTAGCTTAACTCTTTACACTTCGTAAAACTGCACGATGTTCTAAAAGGCGACTCAGAACTTGGTAGGTCTTCTAGGAACGCCAAGCCTACTTGGTCCCAAATTCTGTCACTCATTAGATAGTGGTGTCTAAACCTCCATTTGGCTAATTTACAAATGGCTTATATTGATAGATGGTCAAACTTCTTTTTCAAAGACCACAAATATTATCCATTTATCCACCACTCATTTCTATTTATTTATAAACTGTTTATAAATTCTTCCTAAACGGAGGCTAAGCTAGTTTTGGACATGTAATGGAGAAGTATTTCAGTTCTTTTTTAAGGCACATGAAGGGAGATGCAATAAAGTCAAATTTGGAGCAAAGGGTGGGGGAGCATCCAAAGAAATATCTACACCTTCCATCTTCACTTGAATATCCTGGTTTTGATAGATTGAAGAAAACTTCGATCCTAGTAAATTTCCAATTTTGCCTTTATACCAACTAGGTCCCACCTTTCTTTCAACCCCAACATATTCCTTTCTCTATTTGCTATTCCATTTCACAACATCACTTGGAGACCATCCCAGCTCCCTAACCCACAGATTGATGCCACTGCTCTCAGGCTATGGTTTAAAAAGGCGGTAGTGAGGCACGTCTCACTGTGCGGCGCATGTAGTATGCCTCGAGGTGGTATTTTTTAGACTAAAATTATGAGGCTCACGCCTCTAAATCTGAGGCGCACGTCTCAAGGCGCGCCTCACTATCGCCTCATGTAGAAATTGAGAGTAGCGAAGAAGAAGATAATGGGAAAATTAGATATGATGATGATTCCATTAACGACACTAGTAATAGTGATGATAATGTAGACTATTAGGCTTTTTGTTAGTTTCAGCTGCTTCTTTTTTTCCATTGCAAATGGAGTGATTTCTAACTTTAGTAATGTTTCTTTTTTCTAAACATCCTCTTTCTTTAGGTGGACTATATCTCAATATACTAATGGCTATATATCCTATTTACTATATACTCCAACTTCTATTTTTTTTGTATTTTTGTATTATTTTATAATTCTTTTACTTAGATTTTTTGTTTTTTTGTAAGGCTTAAGCCTCAATCCACCTCGAAGCTTACGCCTCACCTCATAAAGAAAAACTGCCTCAATACTTAGTTTCGCCTTTATAAACCTTGCCTCAGGCCACTGCTATTGCACCAGTAAAGTCCAAATAATAATAACCGAAACTTCAATATAACTTCATCAACCAACAGAAAACATAATCTCGATCGCAGGAAAATCTAAACTCCTAATAGCCAGAAAAACCACCACCATCCACAATGCTCAGCTCCACAAGTACATCTTCATCACCATTGTTACCATCTCTGCAAAATCTACAAGTAACTAATAGCAATATGAAAAAATCCTACGAATTGCAGCCAGAATTAAGTAAGATGAGAGAGAAGCAACCAATCCGAGAGGTGAAATAGTTTCTTCCTAGTTGTGCAACTCTGTTAACAGGGACTTCCATCGAGGAAGAGCAGGTGGAGATAGGAGGAGGGAACTATGTCAGTGATGGCCCAGGAGATCTGCGGCAGTGCTCTTTGGTGTATCAGTTGGCAGTAAGCTGAAAAGAGTCAGAAAAATAGAGAAGATACAAAAGTCAAGAAAGGGAGAAAATGGTTTTTTTGTCGATGATTCTAGGGTAAGTGAGCAGTAATTTGGGAAGTTAAAGTGGAAGAGTTTAGTTCAGGGAACTGGGGAGTGAACTTTAAAAATGTGGACATCATATCCAGTCAGCTTTCAAAAGATAATGTCATAAAATTCATGACAGTATTTAGAGCAAGAGTTTGTCTCCAAAAAATTACTGTAATGTACAAAATTGAAAATAATTATTGTTCTTATGTTGAACAGTGTGTAAAAAACCTATTTGAGGCTTACACCTCACACGAGGTTTTCATTATATACCTTGAAACTTACACTTGAGTGCCATTTTAAAGGCCCATGCCTCAGCATCCTTTACTAACTTTTTATTGTTGTCCTTAACTTTTTGTGCTATATTTTATAGCCAAGAACAAATTTTTTTCAACTTTTTCCTGCATCTAAGGAGAAGGAACTATTGTAAGTGGAGGATGGTGAGGAAGAATGAGAGAAACGGATAGCGATGAGGAAGATAATAGGGGAATCAGATAAAGATTCCAGTAGCAGTGATGATACGGGAGACTTCTAGGTTGTTCTTCCTCATAATAGTAATTTCTAATTTTGTTATGTGAATCTAATTTGAGAACTTATTGACATTGCAAGTTAGACTTCTAATTTTCTTCATTTATTTATATATAAACATAATTATCTGCCATTTGTTCATGTGTATAGAACTGAAAATGACACCAACAAATGATGGCTTGATATCAAAAAGCTGTAATGACCACCCTTAGCAAATCCCTCTCCTTCTCTTTGAGGCTCCCTGTGATGTTATTCATCTATTAACAGTAGATTTTAGAGATTATCAGCACCATTTATAACTTTCTAAGAACTGGCATTGAGTAAAACTCAAATTATAGGTTGGTGATTCCAGCATCAAGTGTTGAATTATAGCAGAATAATGAAATTCCATCAATTTGGTAAAGAAAAAATTTCCATGAAAAATACAATCCAATTCCAAAAAATTTCATCAGGATTTAGTCCCTAAAAAGTTGTTAGTCCATCTTAACGTAGTAAAACCAGAATTGATACAAGTTCTACTACCAAGGAATACGTGACTGCGCCAGTGGCAAAGAGAACACATTGAGGTTTGGGGACTTAGTTTTCAAATCTAATAATTGCCAAAATGCACCATCAGATCTAATAATTGATATAATTTATCACCAACTGGAAAGAGGTGTGGAAGAGAGAAAATATAGCAGCGTCACCCATCCATCTCAATTTTCAAAAACTATTTGAAAATAAAATAAAATTTAGCCATCATATATAATATCCAAGGAAGCATAAAACAAGAAGTTCGGAACATTAAGTTCAGAGTTTTGCCACTTATATTATATTTCCCAATTCCAAAACATGCACATCGATGAAGCGGCTTAGAGAAGAGAAAATGAAGACATACCTCGAGTTGAGAGAGATCAGATAAAGGATCATTGGACTGCTTCACAGTTTCCTTGGATCCCTTGACAGCAGTGTCATGGCCAGGAGAACTAATCCTAGCTGCAGCAGGATCGTTGGGTGGGGGCGGAAGAGGAGACCTAATCTTCCCTCCCCCACTAGGTGGTGGTGCAAGGCTAAGGGTTTTAGATTTCCCAGTTCCAGAAGGCCCGCTAGATAACCCTGCAGCTGAAAGCATGCCCGTTCCGCCAGATACTTTATTCTTCACATTTATCCGAATAGTTTCCCCTTCCTACAGATCAAACAACCAAAACTTACACGCCATAAATGAACTGTTATCAATGCCGTTATCCCTTTTTCCCCCTAAAACCAGGAAAACTAAAATTGGAAACCGTTTGTCAGTTCTACTATTATCTCAACTATTAAAATAGTCACATCAAACTCAAAGAATAAGCAGTTCCAATAATTACTTCCAAGATTTAATATTTCTAACTTAATCCTCTAATCATATTTAAGCCTTTCAAAAAACTCCAGAAGTTCAAGAAAAGTTAAGAAATTACCTTCAATCTATGATTAACAGCAGGATGAATATCAATATGATTCTCCTCATTACCCCCCTCACCACCACCGTTGACACCAACATCCTTGTCGCCCTCTCTCTTCACATACTTCTCGTGATCCGAAAGAGCGACATTGAAATCGAACGCTTCATTTCTCTCGTTAAACCCTAATCCTACGAATGCGTGCTTCCCTTGCCCATCCTCGATCTTCAACACGAAGTATCTCGAAGAGTCCAATACCGATTCAACGGAGCTCTCTCTTTGACCCGGATTCACGAAACAGGCAGCGAACAGCTCGCCGGAATTCGGATCCTCGAGGCGTATCTCGCAGCGGGTCTTGCACGACACCACCCGGAGCCGACCCGTCCAGATCTTGTCGGACTGTAACCACTCGCCGCATTTGTACCCGCCGCTCGTGGATCGGGGCGGGATTTTGAAAACGGATACTTCCCGGACTACCAACAGGGTATGCTCAAAAGTCTCCTCGTCCTCCTCATATGACATCGTTTCGACCTTTTTGTGGAATTCAATTGAATTTAACTCAGTCAGTTGAAGAAATCTGAAATTTCAAGAATTTTTGCAAGAAAGTCGCAGAAAAAAAGAGAAGGAGACGTGGATTCTAAGCTTGAATTGCCATATGTAATGATCTAATTCGATGGATTTTGGAATGACGGAGTGAATCCACAGTAAATTCGTTTTCAGTGGATTAACATGTCGCTAGTTAATTGTAGTTCACAATATATATGAGAATATGACAATGTGAAAGATTGAGTAGGTCGTGTGGAATAATAGTGGGTGCGGCAGAACTGATCGATAATTGTAAATCTAACTTGAGGTGGAATTAACTAGCCAATGTTAAACCAACAAGATAGGCCAATAGATATCAATCAATTGCGGACAGGGTGGAATTGGTCGACGAGGGAATAATGCTATTCATCGTTATATATGTTAAATATCAGTGTATGTGACATTGAGTCATTGTCATATTGTTTAATGAATGAAAATGCATAACGATTTTGTTGGGTTTTGATACCCAATAAATCCGGGCTATGATGTTAAATCGGTATTTTAGTTGGATAATATTTCATAGGCCTCGGCCGATGATTGAAATGATATGATGACACCACAATCGGACCAATCGAATCACGTAACCCACTTGGACCATTCGAAATAGCCTAATTGTATTAGTGTTGCTCATGGCCTGACCCGAACGTTTTGGATGGCTTTCAGGGTTAGTCCACTTACTCTATCTGTTATTGGGCCCTGTTTGTTTGACCTAAAAGCCTAAACCCTAAACCTACTCTTAAACCTATTTAAGTGAGTTGTTAATTACAATTATAGTGTGATAAAAGAGTTGAAGCCGTCCTTGCCTTGAGAATTAAGACAAAACCGGTTTTGCCTATTGCTTTGTGCATTTTTCTTGTTTTGTGCTTGAGAGATCTTTTGTTCTTCTTCTCTACCTAGCCTTAGTGGCTCTTCTTGTGGCGGTAATCTTTTTCATCCAGTCCTTTGTGGGCTGAAAACTGGAGCAACCGAGTTCGGTTTGGGAAGGTGCCGGTTTGGGATCGATTTGGTTGATTGTGGTGGTCGTTTGATTGATTAACTGAGCCCGATTTGGTGAAATCAAAGGTCAATAATATAACATATGGTATCAGAGCTTTTGGTGGTGATTTTTCGGCCATAATCAGTCCAGAAATCGATCAAAAATCGAGCAAAAACCAGAAGAAAAAATCTGTCCCGTTTTTGCACAAAAACCGCACCTGAAAACCCATTTTCCGGCCAAACTAGTGACCTTTTGGAAAATCCAAGACCACTGGTGGAACGTGCAGGTCGAGGAGCTTCTGGGCCTCCGGCGCGTGGGGGTGACGGCCGGCGACGGCGGCGGCGCGTGGGGAACTCCGGCGAGGCGCGTGCGGGCGCGTGAGGCGGTTTCAGGCGACGGTTTCTTCAGGCAGTTTCTTTATTTCAATTTTGTGAACGTGCTGATATTTTTGGTTTAGTGTTTCAGGTTACGCAGGAAAAGTTGGACGGATTTGCCCCTGCGCTCGTAAGTCCAATTTAGCTCGGTTGGTTGCTGCAGTTGCTGAAAACTTTAGGGCGAATAGTGGTGGCCCTAAATTGTTTAAAATTTATATTCCTCGTAATTTACGGACTCAGATAGGTCCGCTCTGGTAAATTGGCTTATCCCGTTTAAATTTCAGTATTGGCGCGTCATCGTGTGGGGTGACATTAGGATTGGGGTTACCGTGAAGGGGTAACCATTGCTTGTGCTAGAATTTTAGGAATTTGTTGCTCTATTTGAAGTGTTGAATTTAACTGCAAGTTGGTAATTGCTTTTGTGCTGGAACTGTTGTTTTGTCTCTGTGTGAGATTCCTTTGCGTGGAAATTTGAATTTTGTTAACATACCTTCGTGTTGCATTGATTATCCTGTTAGAACACCTTGGACTTGACCCATTCGAACGTTCCCTTGATCTGAGATTTTGAGTCTCACGAAACCCTGGGAATCTAGAACGGTGTATATTGTTGCTTTAGGTTTACTCTGTGTGGTCTACTTGTGCATTTTTGGTTGTTCTGTTTTTCAAAATGTCTTTACATTTCAAAATTAGGATTTTCAATGGGAAAGGTGATTTTTCAATTTGGCAATAAAAGATGAAGGGTATTTTGGTTCAACAAAAGATTTCAAAAGCCATTGATGGCAAATTTCCGGAAAATTTTACAGATGCACAAAAAGAAGAATATGATGAACTTGCATACACTTCAATTATTTTACATCTATCTGACACTATTTTGAGAAAAGTTGGAAAACTTGATTCTACCAAAGAACTTTGGAAAAAGTTGGATGGTTTATATTTGCTTAAATCCACCCCTAACAAGTTGTACTTGTTTGAAAGATTTTTTAGCTTTAAAATGGATTCTTCAAAAGATTTGGATGACAATTTGGATGTGTTTAACAAACTTGTTCAAGATATTGTTAACTGTGGAGAGTCGGTTTCTGAAACCTACAAGGCTATTATTTTGTTGAATGCTATACCTGATACTTATCATGAAGTTAAAAATGCTATTAAGTATGGTAGGGACACCTTAACCCCTAAAATTGTCATAGATTCTCTTAGGAGTAAGGAAATGGAGATTGAAGCTAAAAAGGAAGATAAGAGAAATTGTGAATTGCATATGATGAGGAGTAGAATGAAGTTTAAGCAAATGAGTTTAGGTAGAGCTCAAGATAACAGTGATTCGAGTAGTGACTCGAGTGAAGAGGGTGATAAGAAGAAGAGCAAGAGTTGGGACAAGTCCGGTGGTAGACGGTGTTACAGTTGTGGTAAATCTGGACACTTCATTAGGGATTGTCCCAAGAAGAAGAGTAAGTTGAGAGGTGATGCGAATTTGCTTATAGGGTCGAGTGATGACCCTAGTGAGGTTTACTGAGTGTAACCTTAGTTACTGCATTTGCATCTGTGTGTAATCCTTTCTGCATGTGTGTGATTGCTCGTTTCCGCTGCATGGCTATATGTTGCATTTCAATGTGTTTGATATGTGCATTGACATGATTTGGAGTGATCTTATTACTTGGTGTAATGTGTTTGCATGCATAGTGGGTTTGTGATGCATTTGGCAGTGTGTGTGTGTGTATGTCTTTTGGTAAGGTGGAGTATAGATGCCTAGGGGTGCATTGGTTGTACTGTAGGATGTGGAGTGTGGCATTTGGATCACGGTGGAGATGTGATCAAATGTTAGAATCCTTTATCTGGAAGAGACCCTGATCAGGTGGAGTGTAAGTGAGGCACTTCTATCACTTCTGTTAGGTGGAGACCCATTATCCACATAGGTTGGAGAAGTGATGTGTTGATAGAGGATTATCCCGAGAACTTAGGATCTATAGAGACTTACCGTTAGACATGTTTGTTTGTTTGTTTGAGTGATTAGTCTAGTGAGCAGGTGGGCGATGAGGTGAGATGTGTGTTCTCGAGGTGAATGAGTAACACGGAATGGGATAGGATAAGTGTGGTGAGATCTGTGTGAGGTCATTTATGCATTTGTTGCGTATGTGTTGGCTTGTTGATTAACTTGTTAATCTGTTGTTCTGTGTGAACGGGTGTGATAAGATCTCTGTGTTATCCTGTGTGATATCTCCGTCGCATGTTTTATTTGCTCTTGATTGATTGCTGTGCTTATTCTACTTGGGTGTTCGTGACCTTAGCCTTAGTGAGTATATGGAACAAGTATGGTATGTGTTTCAGGTGGAGACACGAGGTAAGGTCTGTGATGCTAATTTTATTGGTTACCTTGATTGTGCAAGTGTAAACTGTGCGTTTTGTCTACTTGCAGATTTATTGGGATCAAGGTGGAGATTTGTTGGGTTTTGATACCCAATAAATCCGGGCTATGATGTTAAATCGGTATTTTAGTTGGATAATATTTCATAGGTCTCGGCCGATGATTGAAATAATATGATGACACCACAATCGGACCAATCGAATCACGTAACCCACTTGGACCATTCGAAGTAGCCTAATTGTATTAGTGTTGCTCATGGCCCGACCCGAACCTTTGGATGGCTTTCAGGGTTAGCCCACTTACTCTATCTGTTATTGGGCCCTGTTTGTTTGACCTAAAAGCCTAAACCCTAAACCTACTCTTAAACCTATTTAAGTGAGTTGTTAATTACAATTATAGTGTGATAAAAGAGTTGAAGCCGTCCTCGCCTTGAGAATTAAGACAAAATCGGTTTTGCCTATTGCTTTGTGCATTTTTCTTGCTTTTTGCTTGAGAGATCTTTTGTTCTTCTTCTCTACCTAGCCTTAGTGGCTCTTCTTGTGGCGGTAATCTTTTTCATCCAATCCTTTGTGGGCTGAAAATTGGAGCAACCGAGTTCGGTTTGGGATCGATTTGGTTGATTGTGGTGGTCGTTTGATTGATTAACTGAGCTCGGTTTGGTGAAATCAAAGGTCAATAATATAACAGATTTTATTATATAATATGGCAATGACCTCAATATCATATACCGATGTTCATCACACTTAGAGTTTGTTTGGGAGGGATTAAAATTGAAACATTAGCCGTTATTGTTGACTTTTATTAGACAAGTGAGACACAATAACGGTTATATTTTCAATTTTAATTGAATTAAAATCCTTCCCAAACAAACTCTTAATATAAATAAAGTCTCCGGAAGCATTGTATGGATGATGTGCCATGGAAAAATGGGGGTCATATTTCTTTGGGAAAGTATCCTTCGGGGTTGGAAGTTGTTGCAAATGGACCTTAGATGGAGAGTGAGGAATGGTGACAATTTTAAAATATTTGACCTATCGACTCCATTATTTCAAAAATGCATTTTTTTCACACATTTTCGACCATGCATTCTTCCGTAAAATAATATTACACATAAATTTTAAAAAAAAAAAATCTTTTTTTTAATCACATATTCCTTAAAAATCATTATTTCAAAATAAATTTTCTCCAAAATCTCATTTTAATATAATTGAAATAGGGCCGAGTGACCACTAAAGGAATTTGAGAAGGTGGAATTAGGGTATATAGTGCTTTGTGGGAACGGTTGGTGGCTATGTTGAAAAGAGTTGATGGATTGTTTAGGGAAGGAGTTGAGGGGGTGGCTACAAAGAGGCTGTGGAGATAGCGAAATTGGGAGGGCAGGTGCAAGGTGGACTGAAGCGGTGTGGCGGCATTGGCTAAATGACTACTCAGCTCTTCTCGTTGGAGGATGTACATGTGCTAGCACTTGGGTCTTAGAGAGGGTCTCGTTTTTATCGAAGTGTCATATTCAAAATGGAAAATGCTAAGTGTACATAATAAGTGTACACAATCTTTGACACAATGTGATGTGGCAACAATCCTGTGGTTGATGTGAAAGTGTCAGATTTGAATTAAAGGTTTTGATCAATGCCACTTGTAATTGTGTAGACCATTATGTAAACTATTATGTACATGTAGCATTACTCATTCCAAATAGCAAACCTAGTGTACCTTGAAGGCCTTTTTGGAATCTAGTTTTCAATTTGCTCCGGATATGGGTTAGCCTTATGATGTTTCAACAAGTCGACATGATCGTTGTTACTTTACTCCCTCACACGAAAATAGAGTGAGATGCATGTTAGCTTTCGTGCTTTTTTATTTGGAAAAAATTCATTTTATGGACATATTGTATTCTTCAATTTCTTTTACATTTTGTTCAAGGCGACACTGATTAATGAAGTTATGCAATTATAACTAAAGAATGAGAGACTAATTTGCTCATTTTTAAAATTTAGGGATACATACTACCGAGATAAATAGAACGAGGAGTAGTCTCAAAATAATTAACTTGACTAATATATAGGTTGTATTCACATTCCCCCCAACAATTTTCGAAAATTGTTATCATTAGCTTTCAATTAATAAAACATCTTGTCTTGATGGCCAAAAAATATATCTCGAGGGAGTAACAATATTTATTTGTCCTTCATATTTTAAAATAAATTAATATAAACAAAAATTAAAAAGTAGACAAAATATTTTTTTATGCTAAAAGAATACTTCGAAAACAATTGTCATCAGAATTTTAATTAATTGAAGATTAAAGATAAGAATGCTACAAGAAAAATATATATTTTTCATAATATATATATATTTTTCATAATATTTTTATTTACAAATTAACATAAATTGTTTCCGATTATGATTTATTTCTAATTTTTATTTTAAGATAGTGTAAAAAGACTCATCTATCCATTGTATTATGAAATAAGTAAAATAAATAATAATATAAAAATGCGATAAAATATCTGACTCTCATTTTAGAGTACGTTAACAATATTTTTGAGCAAAAATTATGATTAATGACAAAATTTTCTGATCAATGAAATGTTAAAAATAAAAATGCCGTAAAAAAAAAAAGTTTAAAGATAAAGAATAAATATTAATGACATATAATGTAATTAAATTATGGTGTATTAATAAAGTAACGTGGGTAAATATAAATCACCCATATAATGACCTCACACATGCCACGTGTGTAAACAGCATAGGGACATTTTTGCCCCTACCATTATATAAGCTACCGGATTTGCCCCTATCTTGGGTTTTTAATCAGAAACCCTAATTGCTAGTCGCCTCTGTTATTCATTCTCCATCGTAGAGCTCAGAACTCAAGCCGCAAACCCCGGTAAAATATTACTGTTCTTTAATTTCTATTCTATTGGAAATTATTCTCACAATGATAAGTTTTTAGGATTTATGTTGAATTAAATCGGTGAACTCTTGGCTTTGCGTTTTTGATTCAATTGGATTATTATATTTTCCTCAATACTTTCTTTGGTGTTTGTTTTTACTACGATGCAGGAGAAGTATCAGTAAAGATGTATCTCCAATTTTACATTAATGAAAATGGGGATAAAGTTTACACTACTAAGGTCTGCCTCTTGGTTGTCTCGATTCTTGCAGATTTTATGTAAATATGTAATTTTCCATGCTATTATCGCGCTGTATCAGGTTGTAGGCATAGTTTACATGATCAATAATTGATTCCCGCTCTAGGTAATGCTGTGATGGTAAATTAAAATTCACTACCTGTTATACATAATTTTTAATAATTAAAATGCAGTTTTTATTTTAAGTAATTTTTCCTTGCTTGTAATGCCCACGAAGAGTGCTATCATGGTTTCCCGAATTTGATGATAGATGGTTGCAGATACTAGTTTTAATAAGCAGTAAGTTTGAGAGTTGGCTCGATTTTAATCAACATTCGTAGTAGTACTTACTGAATAGCAATTTAATGCATAATGCGAGGTGAGTACTCGTTCGAAAGGATTTCTCTGAACTTTTGACAAAGTTTACCATCTTGTTTTCTCCACTAAAAAGAAAAGAAAAGCTTCATATATTTCGATTTTACGATTGCTTTTCTTCATGCAGAAGGAATCACCATTGGGGTTGGCCACAGAATCTGCTCATCCTGGTATTTTTTCTGATCATTATGAATCTATATCTTAGATGTAATGTACCCTGACTTCCCTTTTACAATAAATATATGCATCCAATTGGCATGTGTGTGTGTGTGGTAATAAAATTAATATTTTGTATGGTAATAAAATGAATATTTTGCTCACTTGTCAGTGACAGAGTGGTCGAGTAATTTGCTGTCTGAATAAATGATAGATTATGGAATCTTACATTCATAATTGCATTCTTGGAATTAGAGCCTGCCCCTGTCTATCACCTGTGCAATTAAAACTTCAATCCGAGTATAATGAAGGATGAGAAAGCAACTCTCATCTTAGAGGGCAACCTTATCAATTAGATGGTGCATATTACTCGTCTATGTTATGCTGATGGATTGTAGCTACAAATTTCTCCAAATAGCTAAAACTTTTGTTCTCCACTATTCATTTGAAACTTTTCCAACTGCTATCAACGTACTTGTGTACTCTCGTGCCATGTTACAATATGAGGGATGCATCTTTGAGGAGCATTTTTCCTATTTTCGTCTTCTAAGGAGGCGTTAAATTGATAAAGTAGAAGAAATCATATCAAACAAACACGCTCGCTGGAAAATAAGAACTCTTACTCCCTATCTTTATGTCATCACACATGATTTTTCGTCTTTGCAAATAACAAAAAAGCAATAGTAATAAAACCGAGAAAAACTCGCTCTGCCATTCGTATAATGGGAAATGATGCTCTTCTTGTTTTCTGAGTTACGGCTTTGTTAAACTAGTAATCATGGTCTAGCAAAGATAATTCACCACATCCTTCTGATGTCTCTCTTTCCCAATTGCAGCCCGCTTCTCACCTGATGACAAATACTCGAGGCAAAGAGTTCTCCTGAAGAAGCGCTTTGGTTTACTTCCTACCCAACATCCGCCTCCCAAGTACTGAGTACCCAATGTAATCACTTTGGCCTTTTGTATCAAGAGGAGAAATGTAGCTTTACTTTTCATTTACCCAAGATTTATGGAATTTATCATTTTACTATTGGCCTGTAATTTGTGTTTGCACTTCGTTTGCAGTTTCTATTGATATTAAATGATGGCTAATGCTAGATTCCTTCACCCTTACTTTTTCCTTGAAAATATTTCATTTTTATGGCTAGTGCTACAGGTTTCACTCTTAGGACGAAATGCAATCGTGAGCTAGCAATTACCTATGATCGCTGAAGACTTATAAATGATAATTTTGAATAGTTTACTACAATTTCTATATTGTTATTATTATTATTATTTTTTAACCACTTTCGTCTTGAGTTGTTACTTGAGATTGTCTCAAGGAGGACTGCACTACCACTGAAATCATCAATTAGTGTTGCAAGCAGTAATGTAATGAATCTACCATCTTGTATGAGCCTTAGTCTCCATAATAGCGGTTTTTCATCTGAAGAAATTTGTATTAGTTCTCTTTTAGATACCTTCTCCCGTGTGAAATAATACTTGGCCTTTATATGCTTTGACCTTTTATAATAAGCAGAAGAATTTAGGGTCCGTTTGATAGGCAGAGGTGAAAGGAATTTCAATTTTATATTAGTTGGAAAATAAAAACTCACCAAACCCATAGGAATTCGGTTTTTATGAAAATAAAGAAATTACAGTTTAAAATGGTTGTACCTTGGAATTCGGTTTTCATTTTTACGTTGTAATCAAATGGTCAAAACGAAATTTGTTTTCCTCGTATGTGACATTTTTTCATGGAATTTGTTGCAATCAAACATGGCTTAAGTTAGATGTAAATCCTTAGTTGACATCGAGGGTGACATCCCTTGGGAGGAAGGAATCTGGACAGTAATGTGATGTATGTGTTTAAAATCAATGATGTAGATTGTTGTCATATGGAAGAGTGCCTGTTGACTTATTGTTGATTATAACATTAAGGTTTTGACTATAATATACAAGGTAATCTTGTTTACTAACAATTGAATTTAAAGTGATTATAGTCTTCAAAATATCCAATGATAAATTAATCGATTGTCGTCAAGAAATCTTAAAAGACGAGTCAAAGAAAGATCAAGACAAAAAATTTAATGACCAAATTTCAATGAAAGATCAAGGCAAGAATATATAGCCAAATTACGAAAAAAGATCGAAGAATAGATTTCTTTTTCAAATGTAAAAGTACTAATATTTTGATCCGTTTATCAAGGGATAAATCCCACATTGAATGAAGAAAAAAATATAGATCAACTCATAAGAGTTTGAGTTACTTTTTTTGTAATAAAGTTAACATTTTAAAATGGAATTTTAAGTCTTAATATGGCATTAGAACTCATTAAACTCTAACGAATAATTTGATCTGATTAAGACTAAAAAAGGAGCTCACGCATTTCAAGATTAGTCTGTTCAAATGAGCCACCATATTATGGGACATGTTAAAAGATAAATTTCACATCGAATAAAGATGAAAATGTAGACCAATTTATTAGGGCTTGGACTGCTATTCTTAATAATGTTGACTTTTTAAGATAGAACTTCAAGTTTTAATATCTTCACCCCCAATTCGTGGTTGTGCATGTTTATTATGTTCGATAATATTCATTTGTTTTTGCATATCAACTTCTGAAAATTAATTATAAATGAATAAATAAATGTGCTATCTTTTTAACTACTAATTTTTGGAGGAGATGGTCCTTGCCTTAATATAATTGCTTCCGCTTTGATTCGTCCTTGTCATAGTTTTATTTATCCTCAACAAGACTTGCTCTTATACAATTATTCGTTATCTACGAGGGTTTAGACTTTCTCCTGGGAGGTTTTGGTTTGTCTAGTCTAGCAACGAAAAGAAGGGTTTGTCTACTTGTACATAAAATTATGTACACGCAGCACACTTCAGAAGAGAATGCTCTAAGAACTTTGTGTTTTTCACCCTTGTTTTCAGCAGGCTTTCTATAATATATAATTGATTTTAATATTTTAAATGACGTAGTTTGACATGATATACGAGTAGATAAATGTTGTGAGAGAATCGTGGAGGTTGACCGCTTGATGCATGATTAGTCGAATTGATAGTATTTTAGCCATTGTTTTTATACAGATTATTTCAAACTCATTTTTTTTAAAACTTATTTTCAATCTCACATTCTTTCAATAAAATAATTGTGTACATTAACTCATAACTTTTCCTACTTTTTAGCCACACATTTAAAAAAAACATTTTTTTCTTAAAAAATCTACATCAAACAAGCCTTTAATATATTCTTGTTACCTTCATCACCTTGACGTACTATTGTCAAATGACTTTTCGTACATGTTAAACTCGTCAAAATCCAATTTTTTTCTACATATTAGCCCTTGTTTGAGCCCCATTATTTGACAAAGAATGTATTTTTAAATAGTAAATTGATGAAGAATGTATGGTTAAAAAATAAGGAAAATTTTGGATTTTTCGTGTAATATTATTTTATTGAAAAATGTGTGATTGAAAAGAAGAGAGAGAAAAATGTTCAGAGTACATATATCATGCGTGTCGAATAAACAATCCACATTTTAATTAAAGCCTTATTTTAGATATTTCTTAACTTTTAGCATTCTTGATCAGAATGAGATCTAACAATGCTTGTATCCATGGTTGTTTAGATGTGGCAAAGTTGAATTCGAAAGAATGGTATTTCTTCAGCTTCCGAGATCGCTCAATTGGGTTTCAAAAGAATAGGGTGACGACCTCTGGCTACTGGAAATCCATCGGAAAAGATCAGGCAGTGCTTGATGAGAGGACACGAGCTGTAGTTGGGAAGAGAAAGACATTAATTTTCTACACAAATAAAGCTCACAGTGGAATGAAAACAGGTTGGGTAATGCATGAATTTCTGGTGAACAACCCTCAGGTGCCTCCAAGTTCTAATACCTCCTTTAATCTTCTCACCTTCTAGTTTCTAAAGAGCTATCAAATATGCCCTCTAGAAATAGAAATAAAAGGTCATGGAAAGACGGAAAGTTACTCAAGCTCCGTTGGCATGACTTTTGAAAAGTCAAAATGAGTTTTTGATATCCAAAAGTTGTTTTTGGACTCGTTAAAATAATTTTATGAAAATGTTTTTAGTAGTTAGAAGAACTTTTAGAGTAAGCTGGTCCAATGTGGCTTCCTCTAAAAAGCACTTTCGGATAGGAAGTGTTTTTAAAAATTAGTTTTCAAATAAAAATTAAGACAGTTTCCTCCAAAAACTTTTCTATAAGAAGCAAAAATAAAAGTAAAAATTATGTCAAACGAGCCCTTAAATAGAGAAAAAAAAAGTTAAAAAGAGATTTATTCGAAACTCTTGAATTTACCAATATTATATATGCACATATTTTTCTTTCCCTCGACCTATAAAATTTTACGTGCTCTTCATAGACGACGCGTAGTTGCTATAACCCTAAAAGCCCTTAAATAGAGAGAAAAAAAAAAGTTAAAACGAGATTTATTCGAAACTCTTGAATTTACCAATATTATATATGCACATATTTTTCTTTCCCTCATCCTATAAAATTTTACGTGCTCTTCATAGACGACGCGTGTGTTGCTATAACCCTAAAACACCTTTATTTTGACTTTTACTATAAACGCTAACACTTTTACATGAATGAAGTTGGGTTCAAATCCGAAGTTTTTGATTTCTTATGCACATATTTTTCTTTTCCCTCGTCCTATAAAATTTTACGTGCCCTTCATAGACAACAACGTGTGTGTTGCTATACCTTAAAACACCTTTATTTTAACTTGGATTATTTTTGTTGTACGTAATTTATGTACATGATAGTGTACATAACTCTCACATGGGATGAGACCCACCCGTGGGCCCCCTAGCATTGCTCTTTTAACTTTTACTATAAACACTGATACAGGGTTGTGTTAACAATTCTACGCGATGGTCGGTTATTTAATGTGCGCCCCCCCAGGACGTCGACCGCCACCAGCCCCGGACTGGCCAACGGGTCGACTAGCATGGAGGCAGTCGACGGTCGACCAGCATCGCTGCTGGTCGACTTCAAGCCAGGGTCGGCCGGCCCCTCCGAAGATGGGTTGACCGACCCCCCCATCCCCTCAATCTCACTTTCGCCGAAAGATGAAGAGATGAACGTCTTCTACATGAAAAAAAAGGCTAAGCAAAAATAGAAAGGAGAAGGAGATTACCTTGACAGAAGATGAAAATGTTGGAGACTTGGAAAAAGAGTGAAGGAAGAGAATGGGAGCCCCCACAACCTCTTAAATGGTTGAAGGACTTGAAATTTTTGAGGGGAAATTCCCCCCAAAATTGAAAACCAATACGAGTTTAAAAAAAAAAAAGTGTTAAACCAAAAATTGGGAAAGTGAGCTTCTCCGAGGAAACGGTCATAACTTTTTGCACCAGTGTCAGATTTTCTATTATAATATGTTTTCGAAAACATCTCTCAGCGCCCTGTATCGTCCCGATTACCCTGGTTGAGGTCGTTTCCAGCCTCAAATTCATACTTTAAGGCCTTCTACCGGGCAGTTGAACTTTTAGCAACATTTTTGTTTTTCCGTCTTTAGTCGATTTGAACCCTAAAACTTTCGTTATGTGTCAGAAATTGCTACCTCTCACCGATAAGTATCGACAAGAGGCAGAGGGGCTAGTGATACAGGATGGTGTTAACAATTCTATGCGATGGTCGGCTACTTAACGTGCGCCCCCCCAGGACGTCGATCCCCCGGAGGCCCTCTACCCTCGCATGGGCCGTCTACCATTATGGGATCGTCGACGTTGACGTTAACGCCCACTATACTTAGCCAAATAAATGGCCATGAGACAGATGAAAACCACCCAACAACAAACGTGAGCATAACCAACCGCAAGACAAGTGGGGGTTGACGCTATAGAACGTGGGGAAGTGGGAAGGCATACATGGGACACGTGGCACAATTAATCGTGGAACATGGGTGTGCCATCAGGTGCCTATAAATATCCCAATGTGGGAAAAAGTATGGATTTTTTTTTGGAATCGGAGCTGCTTGAACTCTCAATATACTTTCTTCATACTTTCCTTAAATACCTACTGATTCTCACACAGGAGGTACAACGGGAGAGAAAGCCCCGATCTCATTTTGCAGGTAACGTACATTGATCAGAGCAACTGAAACACCCCACACGTCATCATTTTCGTGGAGGTAAATTTTGTGATTATTTCAAACACCAACACTTTTACATAAATGAAGTTAGGTTCAAATTCGAAGTATTTGATTTCTTATGTACATTCATTGCACTTGCGATATACATTAGTTCCATTAGGAAATCATGTTCTATCCCTTACTATGGCACCAAATTATCATTTGTATTTTAGGGCGTCGATCTAATATTGATATATATCATGATATTGACAGGCAAATTGGGTGTTATGTAGAGTATTTCACAGTGACAAAGATGACTATAGCAACTATGGTGCCGACCAAAATGTGACTTCTTCCTCGAGTGGCTCCTCGAGGCCAAAACCCAAGTAGCTCTCTAGTTCGAAGAAGACATGATTGATAAATGAGTCGAGCAAAATAATTCATGCCAAGTAGAAGGATGATTATGGATTCATAGTCGATAAGAATTATGAAGTATCAACCTTATCGATTGATGGAATGTCTTCAAGAATGAATGGCAATCAACCATATATAGCTTGTTTTTTCTTCTCATAGATGACTCGCTATTAGGGTTAGTGCTCTAGGAGTATATTTAACATCTAGAGTGTGTTTGATGCACATTTTTTTAGGAGAGCGTGTATTTTTTTGATGTGATGTGATGATGAATATATGGTTGAAAAAGAAGAAAAAATTATTGATGTGATAGAAAATATTATTTTATTGAAAAATGTGTGGTTGAAAATGAGTACAAGAATGAAAATGAAAATGAGATTGTGGCCCAAACAAAGGCCTAATCACTGACAATTTAGCTATATAATAATTGGTGATTTGTCAGTGTTTTATAATTATTGTCCATCTCTTGAATTTAGCATACATACATTAAAGGATCCTAGATAATAAATATAAGTATGAGTTGTGTACTTATTTATATCATCTTAGAAAACTAATACACTATCTAAACTTATTTTTATCATCGATCGGTGTAAAAAGTTACTCTTTATTTTCGATAGCAATTTTGTTGAGTTCCCGATAATCAATACTCATTCACACGATTCCATTATCTTCTTGAAAAACAAATTAGGAGCTTGTTGCTTAAATTTTGCAAGTGTGCGAGTCGAGCATGAAACAAAGTGAAATAATTGAGCGTCGTCACAAGAATATTGACTAATTTACCAATTACCAAAATTAACTAACTCTATATTTATTTGAAATATCGAATTTTGTTGATTTAAAACCAATTATAACTAAAGCAATGAGAAATCAACTAACTACTCGACTTTAGGAAAATCAAGTGAGATTAAAGTGTTAGGACATAAGATTTCACCAATCAAATTCAATTTTCCTTGTCATATTGTTTTGACAATACTCATTCATGCAAATGGTCAAATCCCCTAGTTTTTTTGCCATCTGCTAGCATTGTGGTTTGAAACCAATTCTTTATCAACGGCCAACCCTTTCTTTGAACATTGTCGAAACTCAATGGCTATGAGAAAAAGAAAAAAGAAGTGGTAATGTAACGTCGATAAAAGATATGGCTCCTAAGGCTGGTATGTCATGGGATATTTCTTCAAAATTCAGTTTTTACAGTGAAAGAATCTGAATTTAGTTGCACTCTTAGTGCCATAAAGACGTGGCCCAACTAGTAATCGTCCGGTCAACATCATAGGAATGAAATGCTAATCTTAAAGAATAAAACTCCACATCGAATGAAGAGTAGGGGTGAACAAAATAACCAAATCATACCAGATCAAATCAGAACCAAACCAAACATAGTTGTTTGGTTTGGTTCTACAAAAAAAAAAAAAAAATGGTTCTTGTTGACCTCAAAAAATGTGCCAATAGAATTCCGATCACCGCCCCTCCAAATAGACGTCATCTGCACACTGGAACACCACATTAGGAAGCAAGAGTTGCCAGTCGAAAAAAATGTCCAACGACCGTTTACACTCAAACGGTCAAGTCAACAGCTGGACGAAAGAGAAATGAGTGCAAGAGACGAGAGAAAGAATTTGACTAGGTTTAAAATTCATACTTTGATTGCAAATGAACTCACATATATATAGAAAAATGGAAACGTGTCGAATAGGTTTAGTGAGATGAGCCCAAGTTCAAGCCCAATATGTAATTGTTTAATGAGGAAATTACACATAGACCTACAATTAGATTTCCAATTTCACAAATAAGGTCACAAGTTTAACATTTCAAAAATCAGGTTTTTATTAAAAAATTAAAAACATTTTTTATTTTATCTTTATATAATTATATCTAATCAAACCCTAATATAATATGAAGAAACCGACACTCTCACCCATTTTTACCTTCTCTCGCCTCTTTCATCTCCGCCACACCCATCGCCGTCTCTCCACCCATCACCTCCACCCTCCTCTGTCTCTCTCTCTCTCTCTCGGCTTTAGAGGCGGTGTTGGTGGAGGCCACCGAGGAGGCATAGGCGGAGTACAGATCTCTTCCGCCGCCCGTGAAGAAACTGACACTCTCACCTATATCTACCCTCTCTGGCCTCTTTCCACTCTCTCTACCCATCGCCGCCCCACCTGTCGCCGTCTCTCCACCCATCGCCTCCACCCCCTTCTCTCTCGGATTTAGAGGCTGTGTTAGTGTAGGCCACTGAGGAGGCATAGGCGGTGATGGACCAGCGCTGGTAGCAGGTGTTGGAGGAGCGGCGGTGTTTGTGCATGCATGCAGATGTGCATTCTTTTTTTTTCTGTTCTGGTCGTCGGTGCAGTCTGGTGTGAGTACCCTGCTGCGAAGGTATACAGTGTGAGTGCAGATCTGCATTTTTTTGTTGGCTACGACAGATTTGCGATGGTTTTGGCGAATTTGGTGGCGATTTTGTTGTTGTTCCGGGTTTTGGTGTAGTTGGGGATCGTCGAAATCGCCCACTGATAATTTCCATTTGGTGTTGAGACTGTGATTTTTTTTGTTGTTGGTAGTGGCGTTAGTGGTTCTTTGTTTTGGTGTTGGTGATAGTGGCGTCAGTGGTCCATTGGGTGTAGTTTGGCTACTGGGCGGCGACGGTGGTCGAGCCGCTGATGGAGGCAGTGGCGAAGTGGTGGTCACAAATGATTTGGGGGTGGTCACAAATGATTAGGTTGTTTGTGACCAAGAATTTGGTAAATTTGTGACCAGTAAACAATATGTGACCAATGAATTAGATAATCTGTGACCAATAAATGCTTTGTGAGCTAAAAATTATTAATTGTGACTAATAAATTGATAAATTGTGACCTAAATAAGTATTGTGACTTATAAATTTTGGGATCTGTGACCGATGAACAAATTGTGACTTTTAAATTTCTAAATTGTGACCAATAAACAAATTGTGACCTATGAAAATTTTGAATTGTGACCTAAAAATTTTTGAATTGTGAACAAATTGTATAGATCTGTGACCTTAACAAATTCGCCGGAATCGGATCCGTCGTCCGAAAGTCACCGGAACGATCGCCGGAGAAGAGTGGTGACCGGAACGGTCGCCGAAATAGCCTCGGAATTGTAGGGGTGGTGGAGGTGGGGGTGAGTTAATTATTTTATAGTAGAATTAAATATTAATTTAATAATTATTATTTTATAATTAAAAATTTAAAGAAACCTGATTTTTGAAATTTAAAACATGTTTTTGTATTTTTGAAATAGGTAAAAGTAAATGGCTGATTTATGTATTCTTCCCTTGTTTAATTAAATAAGGCCCATCAATTGAATATTCAATGCCGCGATGATATATATGAGACCCCCTCCGTCTGAGCATGTCATGTAATTCATAGGTGTAACAATAATTTTCCAAGTCTGAGTTGTATATTTATATGCGGATCGGACTTGAAATATAAGTTGTCAGTGGTGAGATCTTACAGATTGCTTCAGAAATATGAGTAGCTCCAGTAAGTGAGGGCTTACGACTGCCTCAAAAATATTTATCAATCCCAAAGAGGTGAGAACTTACGAATTACTCGGAAATATAAGCCGCTCCAACAAATGAAGACTTATGAACTACCTTGAGAATATTTGTACGAGCTTGAATAAATGAGGGCTTAAGAATTGCTTCGAAAGATAGATATTGCATATAATTTGTCAAAATTTTGATAACATTTCCTATGTAATATGGACTAGACCAACCTGTAATATAAGCTCTCGTTTGGCCCCCATTATTTCCTATTAAATTATAATTCATTTTTTCCTCTCTTGTTATCAATTATGCATTTTTCAATAAAATAATATTACGTGTAAATCCAACACTTTTTCTTCTTTTTTAACCACGCATTCTCCAAAAAATTACTATTCCTCTCATTATAATGTAAAATAATGGAGGCCAAACGGAATGTAACAGAATATCTTCAGTGCATATATACAAAGTCAATGGGATCCATTTGGCCCTCAAAATACTAATGAGAATAGTGTGAATAATATTAAATTAAACTTCTTCAATGTAGATATGTAGAGAGTCTATCATGTAACATAACAGATGATACGTTGTTGATAATGATGATTCTATAAAGATAAGTAACAACGATAAAGCTAATACAAAGATGAGACTCAGAATATAAGTAGTTGTGATAAGTTGATACAGAGATGAGACTGAATTATAGGTTGCTGTGATAAACTGATGCAGAGGCGATGCTCTGAATGTCAGTAGCTGTGATAAGCTGAAGTAGAGTCGATGCTCTGAATGTATAAGTAGTAGATGCAATGCGCTGGACATAAGTAGCTATGATAAGTTGACATCTTTACATGGGGTGGTGATCCATGTCAAGGGCTTCCTCCATAATGTTTGATCCAGCTATGAAATGCTTCATCTTCGTAGGTATTAAGGTGGGCCCACCCCTTTTCTTACGAATCGATAAATAATATAAACTCTCTAAAGATAAGTAGATGTGACATAGCAGAAGCAGAGATCTGAAAGATAGGAAACTATATAAGCAATTTGTGATAAGCTGATGCAGAGGTATGATGAGCTCTTTTGAATATAAATGCATCTGTAATGAAACAACTCATGTTTTTAGGCAATCTGTAAGACTTCGCCTACTTAACAACTTGTATTTCAAAGTTTGACCCACACACGAATGTACGACTCAGACTTGAGGGGATTATGGTTACACCTATAAATTACGTGGCATGTTCAAACGGAGGAGGTCTCATATATGCCGACATGGCATCAATTATTTAATTGGATTGACATATTTAATCAAGCAACATTATATTGGGCTTGGACTCTATCCATTAACCCACTTGGCATACTTACATTTTTCTATATATATATGAGTTCATTTGCAATCAAGGTATAGCCAAATCCTCTCTCCCATCTTTTGCACTCATTTTTCTTTCGTCCGACCATTAACTTGACTGTCGGAGTGCAAACACTAGCTAGACTTTTTTCTCGATCAACGGCCTTTGCTTCCTAGTGGCAATTCGTAAGTCCTCGACTATTTAGGATCGATGTATATTTTTGAGGCAATCCGTAAGTTCTCGCTTATTGGAACTACTCATATTTTTGAGGCAATCTGTAAGGCCTGTATATTTGACAGCTTATATTTCGAGGTACGGCCCATGCATGAATGTATGACTCAAACTTGAGGAATTATTGTTATATCCATAAATTGTGTGGCATGCGCGTGACGGAGGGGGTTCCATATATGCCGACGTGACATAGACTATTCATTGAATTTGGCCTACGAAACTAAGTAACTTCGCCTTGGACTTGGACTTGGACTTGGCCCATTAACATCACTTGGCCCATTTTCATTTCACAATTAACGTAAACATTCTAACACCCTCTCTCACGTCTCTTGCACTCTTTATATTTTGTCAGCAGTTGATTTAACCGTCGAGGTGCAAACGTTCGCCAGACATTTTTCTCGACCGACGACCTTTTCCTTCTAACGGGATGTTCCAGTGTGCAGGTGATGCTTATGTGGAAGGGAGGTGGTCGAGATTTTGTTAGCGTATTTTTTGAGGTCAAAAATTATAATTTTTAAAACTGAGAACCATTTGATACTGGTTTTGGTTCGGCTCTAGTTCTAGTTCTAGAACCAAACCAAGAAAGAATATATAAAGGTCATGTACCTTCACTTTTTTCATTTCTCAATGTGAAGATTGAAGACCCTAATTCATTTTGAAAACCCAGACCTTAATTCATTTTTCATTCTCTCATTTTCAATTTATACACCGACTCTCACATGGAAACCAACAACTACCGCCCGCCCTTTACTGTTGCACTCAGTCACCACGATCGCATGGATTTCTGAAATTGAAGCCTCAATATTTGATTTTTCTTCTTCAAATGTTATTTCTCATTTTTCTCAATCAATAATGAAACTAGAATCAAATCAAACCAAATCAGAATTGAATGGTCTGGTTCCGATTTGGTTCCATATGTTAAAAAAAACCATTTGGTTCCATTATAAAAAAAAACAATTGGTTCATGGTTCGATTCTTTTGAAATCAGAATTAAATGAAATTATGTTCACCCCCAGAATAAGAGATAAAAGTATGGATCAATTTATAAAAAATTGTGCTACTTCTCTTAATAAGATTGACATTTTAAGATGGTTACCCAATGCTCAAAAAATGAGCATGCGAATTTTAAGATTTGTCAGCTTAAAGGAGCCACTATCTTACGGGGCATGTTAAGGGATAAAATCTCATATCGAATAAAGATGAAGCATAGATCAACTTATAAGAGTTTGAAATATTCACCTTAATAAGGTTTTTAAAATGGAACTCTAAGCCCGAACAACTAAACACTATCTTTCTTTTTCATGGTAGATTTTCAGGTTAGAATCTGTAGATTCTGAGTTATAAAAAGCAACTTGCATCAGAAAAAATTAACATGAAATCTTAACAAAATCACCATATAAGAGGAGTCTAAGCATATATACAAAGCTACTTGCACCATAGCAATAAAACCCGGGGAAACAAAAAGCCTAAATCTCACTGGAAGGAATAGCCAATTGTAGAGTTGTAAACCAAATGATCTACTTTCATTTGCGTATTACGCGAACATGTTACAAAAGGACATATAATAGGGGCAAAAAGTATTCGAGAAACCTCCAGAGACAATAGGTTACCTGTGATAGCCTCAAGAAGCAGCAGAGTAATGCATGAATAAATCTGTGACGTTTCTATTTCTCGACCTTCCCCTTGCTACAGAACCCTCACGTTGATTCCTGAAGTGACTAAGAAGCTGTTGTGCCTGTTCCATAATAAAGAAAGGACAACAAAACACGTTATTTTTCACATTATCCACACCTACGTGCGTAAACATAAAAAGTCGGGACTTATGAAATAATGCAAGCCTTGATATATACTAGAACACGTTGGTTGCAGATTCCACCCCACCCCCGCAAAAAAAAAAAAAAGAAAAAGAAATATAAAAATAAAAATCCAGAGAGAAATAAAATCTCGAACCTATATAGGGCTGTAATTCAATTGTCATGAATTTGAAACTCCATTTAATGGCTAGATACAAAGACAACCTCAGAATAAGCGGGAAACTTCGGCAAACGAGCCATACCTTCTCCTTTGCTCTTGTTGTGCCGGACTGAGACAATGCAACAAGAGGTGGGACTGCTCCTTCTTGCAAAACCATCAGACAATATTTAGGACTAGTAATGCACAGTTGCAAGAGTGTCGAGGAAGCATTTTCCTTTCCCCGTTGGGATCCTGTTTCAACAATCTCAACCAGTAATGGTATGCTCCTTTCTTGAGCAATAGCCGAGCATCCCTCTGCAATAGTAGACAAATTTGCAAGAACAGCTACAGCTTTATCTACCATTTCTGATCCAGGATCCATCAACTCAACCAGATACTTCACAGCTCCAGCTTGAACTACACGAGCCTTATTTTCATGATAGATTGACAGGTTAAATAAGGCGGTTGCAGCATCTTTCTTCCCTCTTACAGTACCAGATGCTAAAAGATCAACCAATGCTTTTACAGCACATGATCGACCAATCTTTATCCTGTACTCGTCCAAAAATGAGAGACTAAAAATAGTTGCTGCAGAATTCTCTTTGGCTCCCGCATTACCAGTTCTCAGAACGTGGATAAGAGGTTCAAGTGCTCCTTCTTCCGCAATAATAGCCTTGATCTTTTCATTAATTGATAAGTTCAGAAGTGCCGTAACTGCATGCTCTTGAGTTAGCTTCACATCTGAGTGTAACAAGGAAATTAATGGAGCAATAGCCCCACAGCGGCTTATAATGATCCGATTCTCCATGTTGTACTTCGCAAGAAACCGTAATTGTTCTGCAGCTGCAGTTTGCAGTTCAAGCAATCCGCTCTTCAAGTCTTTAACAAGTTTTTCAACATGGGAAGTTGTAGTCATATCGTTATATCCTGATTCTGAAGAAAATGAGAATGTTCTAGAGAGTTTATGGTTTCCACTCAAAGACATCTCAGCCATAGCTTTCGAGCTCTGATACTGTTTTCCAGACAAAGACGGAGATACCCCGTTACTCTCATTCGAAGGAGGTACCCCAGAATTCTTAATTGAAGGAGAGTGAGTGTGATAATCAGATGTTATGTCCCCTGATCTATCACTCACATTATCTTGCTTACTCGATATCCTTGAGATTTCAGTTGATACTGTAGGGACATAATCAATACTGAAAATGGCACTAGATGCCGATTCATTCCTGCTGTGTAAATGCGAAGGTTCAGGAGACGAGTGGTCAAAGATTGTTTCCTTGTACCTGAAGACACCAACATCTTCCTCACTGAATCTAGAAGAATCGTTGACCTTTTGCTTCTCAATACCATGTATAACTTCGGAACAGGTTCTTGATGTTGAATTTGTCCTTTGTAAAGGATATTGGAGATCATCATCGTGGCCGATATGCTCAGAATGGGATTGGACAGATAAATTATTTGCACAGTCAGGGTTGTTGGAGAGTTTTATTTTATTTTCCTCACACCAATTTGATATCAGAGCCTTAACTGTATAATTGGGAATCAGGTTTTGGTGTGAGAGCTTTTGAGAAGTTTTAGGGCATGTGTTTAACCTGTGATCAAACCATTTTTGAATGGCATCCCTCTCGTATGTTTGGCCAGATGCAACAATTACTGGATCCAACATGAGTTCCAAAGATAAAGGACATCGGAAATAAGGAGGGATTTTAATGCCATTTATAGCCTTAAAGTTCTTGAGTTTAACAATGCAATCACGAATATGAGACATGAGGCAAATGGTATCATGGATCTGATCCAAGCCCCCTTTCAATTTATTGTCTTCAGCTTTCAGTCTCTCCTTTTCCAATGCAATAGACTCATTCATGACTTCATCATCTGATGTCAAGTTTAGGTACTGGATTATTCTCATGAGATGTTCAGAATGAGGAATTTTCCCTTCTCTTTGGCTTTTAAGAACCTCTTCTATCTCTTGGGACATTTCTTCTAAATACAGTTTTCGAGATTCCTGCATACAGTACTAGAACAGAATCTGAATATAACTCACACTCTTAATGCCATTAAGATGCAGCCCAACTAGTAACACCACGTGAATGAAAATGGACACAGTTCAATGGAAAAAAGAAACTAATTAAAGGAGAAACCAGAATTAAAAAGAAAATATTCGAGCCATATAACTACCTGAGTCTCAGATATGATTGAAGTAGATGGTGATGATTCAATTAGTCTACACAAAATGCAACATATCTTTACAGAGGAGATCCGTATTCTCAGGACCAAGGGTTCACTTCGCAGCATCTGGAAGTAATAAACAAAGGAAAAGGAGATAGTGAGCTTGTGAAACTAAGATCAATAACTTGTGATTAAATTTGCAAATCATAATCAAACTTTAAAGGTCTTCTTATTGGATTCCACTTGTTTATAAGAATTTTGTAAGATCAATTCTTGATATTTTCAAAGAACGAAACACAGAAGCCTAAATGTTACTTACAAAAAGTATCTTGCTCTTCTTCGGAAACCATTTCTCAAGGAATTCCATAGCCTCATGGATGGCTGCATCAAGTTCTTCACACTCTTTACTAAAAATTTCTTTGGGATGTACTTTGAGGTCAGCTACATGATCGAGTAATGGTTTCAAATGCTTCAAGAATGAAACGATAATTCTATAATTCTTCTCAACCGGCATAGTCTTTGATACAAGACATGATACCAGATGACTAAATCGATAAATTCTATCAGAAAGGCATTGTACAGATTTTACGTCCATTGACCTGTTTAAAGAAGTCAAAGAATGACTAATCAGAATAACATATGTGAAGAGATTTTAGTTTATTATGTTAGACAGGTGCCCATGTTTCACAATAATGATGTAAGGTGTTTCTTTTGTTTTCAAAATAATTGTTATGTCACTTGGATCATTTTTTTTTATTGATAATAAAAAACAAGGACTCAACCACGTCCAGAATATAAGGACAAAGCAACACAACAACACACAAATGAACTAAAGCAATAAAAACAATGTTCTATCTGTATTTGACAGGAAATTAAAGTTATTTGCGATAACAACAAACTAAGCCTTGTTATCGAAAATTTTGAGCTCTGCTACATGAATCCTATTTGCAAAAATAAAAACTCGAACGCCATTGAGATATACTACTGATTAAAAAGCACGTAAAGAAAGAACGAAAGAAATATATATCCTTATCATGTACTCATATGCATGTTCATCAAATCCTTATCATCACTCGAATATCGATGCATCCTCACAGCAGATATTCGAAGCTGGCATATGAAGACTAGTAGAAACTACTAAGAACTTCTCAACTTGAACACTCTGTTAAGTCGATTTCCTTCTAAAGGCAGTATGAGACATTTAACCCTTTGCCAAATATAGAGGAAATATGTACAAAACTTAACAAAAATTTGCTCAAAAATACTATGATCTCGTTTCACAAGTTTACTTCCATTCTCTTCAGTCTTTAGTCACCAAAAAATACAGCCAGCCTCAACTACAAATAAAATTCAATTCCTTGATCATTTCCATCATAGAAACAACATTGCATTAATAAACCAAAGAAAATAGGGAAATGACAACAATCATCACGAATGTCCCTGAATCTAATTCGATTAAAGCTACCCTGTAATCTAAAATGCTGAAATTTAACCAAACCCAGAACAGCTCAAGAGCAAACAGATTTTTTTCTCTTACCCAATAAAATTTCAGAAAGGAAAGACATCATAAACTAAAAGTAGATTTACTTATTAGTAACATTTATGTTAAACTATTTAGAGAAAGACATAATGCACTTGTACCTGGCGCGAGAAAATTAGATGGATGAAACAAAAACTGATCTTGATGAAACCCACAAAGCAAAAAGAATTTTAACATGAAAAATTCATGGTTGTGACCTTCAAATCTCCAAGAATGACTCCCTGTTCACGTTGCTTCATTAGAGAGAGAGAGAGAGGAGAGGGAGGGAGCAGGGTAAGTGAAAAACAAACAATAAAGAAGGAAGCAATAAGGGGACGGGGTTGAATTTGTGGGGTCCTTTTGCAGCTGCAGATTTGCCGGGAAATTAATTAATGTGACAATTATTAGATGATTATTAGAGAAATTTGCTGTTAAACAACAGCAGGCAAGACCAGAGGTGAAAGAGAGGAATTTTGGATTTCTTTTCTCCACCTCTACTGAGCAATATTATCTTCAACAAGCTGGAGAAATAAATAAATACGTACTATGAACTCAATTCAACACAATCCGTAGTGCATTGCGTCCTGCTATATCAATGTGATGGCACAGTGCTAAAGATTCTACCAATAGCATTATCGAGGAATCTAACTGTGATTATGATTAGAGTGCTACAAAAAAAGTTAGAACTTTTCTTAATAAAGTAATAAAGAAGCGATATCCAAAGAAGATTTTGCAGCCAAGTACCGTGATTATTTGGCTTCCAGATTCCAAACATGTGCATCTAGTGCAACCGACACGCTACGCAATGGAAATTAAAATTATTATAAATTTATATTCTAAAATAGTAAATCTATTCACCCCTTTTGCGATATTAAAGTTGAACCCCAACCTTGAGGGCCCCCACCGACCCTGCCCTGGACCATTGTGGAGGAGGTAAATCGCAGGATGTGCCTCCCAGGAGCCAGGGTGGAGAGTTTATGGATAGGCCTGGGCTATTAACCCTATGGTAACTCCCGCTTGCAACAAAGTCAATTCCACCTTGCGGGGAATCGAACTCTGCACACTACCGCGCTGAGCCCTAACCGCCCTCCCCTTTGCCACTGGGAGATATGCCCTGGGGGCACACCCCTTTTGCGATATTCATTTCATTCTTGATTGACTATGCAAAAAAGTAATAAAAAGTAGGATCGTGCTACATGTACCGAATTTTTTTACATAATCACTTACCGACTACTCACAGTAGGGGGTGCGGACCACATCTTGTGATTTTTTTATTGACGCGGAGCTCGCGTGCATGTGAGAGGGTGTAAAAAATTCGATAGAAAGGTTTATGTACAAATATCTTTACCCTAAAAAGTAAGCAAAGTATAAAAAATATGAAATGAATCGTATCGAGTCAAGCTACGAGAACGGAAGCTTGACACAATCTGTATAGCCACATATGATCAAACAGTCTTTTGGGCCTATTTGATGTAAATGTTTTGATAACAAATTTTGTGAAAATTGATATTTTTAGAGAATGTGAATAATAAAAAGTTATGAATCCACGTGCAAAATCATTTTATTAAGAGAACGAGAAATTGAAAACAAAATTGAAGAAAAATGTGTGTGGGTGCTAAATAATTTTTCAAGACACAATTTCAGAATAGTTTTAAAAATACAAAAAAGAAACAAAATGATAACAACTCTTCAAATCTTTTTATAATTTAGCCCCTCTTTGGTATAGTAAAAATCAAATTTTTTTGTAGGTTTGATAAAAATTAATAAAATATATGGTGGAACAGTTGATAAAAATTGCAAGTTTCATGAAATATTTTTTGTTGAAATTAATTGTTTACTTTTATGGTTAAAATTAATTGTTTACTTAGCCTCTGGAGGAGATTTTTACAAAATTTTAATTCAAATATGAACGATTGGAAATGTATGGCGGGCCCTTTCCAATTCCAATCGTAATTTCTGACTAAACATTTGGTAAATTACCATAACTATCCTTCTTTCAAACAAAGTGAATTAAATGTTAGAAGGGTACATTGGTAATTTTGCAAAATGTTATCAATTAGTGCGGTTGTTTTTCAAATTATAACGGTAACAATTTTCATAGCACGCCAAATAGGGACTCATTCCCGTCAAATCTCTACAAGCCACGATCCTCCTATCATACTCACATGTAGAGACGACTTAGAGTCAAATATGAGATTTTCAATCTTGAATGGAACTCTAATTCCGGCAGAACTCTTTCTGTACACATTGCAAAATTCTTATTTTAGTGTTCTTGTCAGATCCTTGTGCCCAAGCAATTCAAGAAGATCAAATGGCATGTCCAAAGCTAGAGGTTCGGATTCTTGAATTCTTCAACCGGATGAAATTAATCACTAATCAGGTATTTTGCTATAAATGACACGTGATTAGTTGTGTTGATTTGTGAGTAATAAAGGAAATATCCACATCTCAAATTAAAGAAAAAATTTGTTTTTCGCATTTTCCGGGATTAAATTTCCAACAAGATTCTGTCTGGGTGATAATGAATTAAGAGCTTATTTGTGAGGGATTTTTGGGGGAAAAATTGATTTTAAATAGTGATATGATGAGAAATGTATGATTGAAAAGGAAAAAAAAATTATTGATGTGATGAAAAATATTATTTTATTAAAGAATGTGTGGCTGAAAATGAGAATTGATTTACTGTAGAAAAATCTAAATCCCTCCCAAACAGGGCCTAAATTCTAAGTGAATAATAAACAATGATTCAAATATTCAAATTTAGCCCCCGTTCGACAATCATTATTTTCAAATTCATTTTTTTTACGTACTCATTTTCAATCATATATTTAAATAATAAAATATTCTGCACATAAACTCAAAATTTTTTCTTAATTTTTAACCATACATTGTCATAAAAAACACTATTTTTCCCAAATAATGATTGTCAAACAGGGGTTTACTGAGGTTTCAAATGAGGCCATCTAATTTTAATACTACGGTACTTTAGAAACACTTAAAAAAAAAAACATTTTGAACTTATATTCGCAACATGGAATTTGTAAATCTTAAATCAAAGGTAAATATCCTCTTTACACCCTTTTTTACACCTTGCAGAACCGAATAAAAAATACTGTGTGAAACTAGTGATTTGTCACATGTAAATAAAAATTCTAAAAGCTAACAGCAGCATTAAAGCATGTTAATATTATCTACCAACGATGTATGATCCTTTAAAATTTTTGCATATGATGCGAGAATTTTAGACCTTCAACCTAATAGCTTTCTTTGGATTTTTACTCAATCTACACTATCAAAGGAGAAACACTAACCATCATTAGCCTCTTTACGAGCAATGTTAGCTTTCATAAGGTCGGCAGCAGCTTCGATCGTTTCAATGCCAGCAGCACAAGTACAATAGCTGTTTCTAACTGTATGTTGGCAAAATTTGTATTATACAGTGATCCGAATTCTGTTTGCCTAGATTGGAAAGCTTGCGGTGTGACATATGTGGTGAAACTAAAATTATGAAAAAAGAAAAAAATAAAAAAGTATGTGGCGGTAGCGCTTGTAGCCCACCACTGATCCCTATGGCGGTGCATGGGTGGAGCTCAGCAGTATGGACCTATTTTATTATTTTTGCACCTTATATATAGATATGATGTATTTTAGGGTTCCTTGTATGATCATTCCGAGTAATCGCACATTTTGACTCTTTTTTTTTTTTTTAATCTAGTGAATTTCTTTTCCTCTGTCCGCCATGTTTTCCCATCTTGAGTTTATACTTAAATCTTGGGTTTCTACTGAAATCTTGTATTCTTATTCTTATTTTATATATTGTCTATGGACTCTGCTACCTATAGGGGGCGCCACTTGACATCCCTATTTGTCCATGGCCAGAATAATACATTGTTTATTCTCTTTTTTTGTAAGTGATACATGATACCGTTAATAATTATACACGATGGCCAATGAGGTGAGAGCTACTTGATATGCACTTCACATAGAGCACCACATGATAAGTCGTCTACCACCTGCAGGTTGTCTCCCACTATGAGACTTTCTACGTTCACATAAGCCATCTACCACATGAGGCAGTCGACCCCCATGAGGCCCTCTACGTTCACATATGCCTCCAACCACTATGAGGTCGTCGACCCCCATGAGGCCGCCTACCATCACGAGGCCCTCTACGTTCACATAGGCCGTCTATCACTATAAGACCACCAACTACCATGAGGCCATCGACCACCATGAGGCTGTCGACTACCATGAGCCCCTCTATGTTCACAGAGGCCGTCCACCACTATGAAGACGTCGACCCCCATGAGGTACTCTACGTTTACATAGGCCGCCTACTACCATAAGCCCAACACTACACTTAATCATACAAATGGCAATGAGCTAGACGTGATCCGCTCAACGGAAAATGTAGGCACAGTCAACCGCTTGAAGAATGGGGGTCATCCCATCAAAATATGGGGGAAGTGTAGTGGTGTCCCATACTCGCACGAGCTCGCACGAGCCGAGTTCGTGGCACTGTGAGCCGAGCTTAAGCTTGACTCGTCAAATTTGACGTTTTTTTAAACGCTACTATAACTAAATCTTAAATTCAAAAAATATATATATATACACATTTTCTATTTTTTTAAAAAAATATACATTTTCCAAAACATTTATAATTTTTAAAATAATAAATATACAGTTTCTAAAACATTTTTATTTTTATTTTTTTAAAATAAACTCTCCTCACTCATTTATCCGGGTTTGAGACCGGCTACTTCAATTTTGAGTAGGTGGAGTTAAAATTGTATAAGAATAACTTGTTAAGTGTATAATTTTTTTAAAAAATTATAAAGTTATGAAAATAAAATTTTGTAATGAATGTAGTGAAATTAAATATCACTTATTTGATTACATGCAATTTTGGCATATTTATGTTGAATTCAATAATTAGCGTCTTCTCAGTCCTTCACGCATATTAACGCTTCCAAAATATCTTCTTTTAGTCGACTTCGGATCTCAAAGAGAACCCTCTTCCCTGCACTAAAAGCAGATTCCGAAGCTACATTGCTAATCGGATGTGTTAATAGATATTTTGCAATTGAAGAAACTATTGGCCATCGACTTTCGTTATTTTGCCAGAATTCCATGACATCTTCTGAACTTTTCCTAACTGATTTGTTACTATGCATAGTATAACTAAAGTAATCAATTAATTCAGATGGCAACGCATTTGGACTAGTACTCGAAGTTTGAGTACATACAGTAGAAGACAAACTACTGCTACTAGAGGAACCACATGCATATGCATTTGAATCATATCTATATGAATTTATGTTTTCTAATAAACTTAAAATTTCAACGTCGTCATCGTTTATATTAGTGGGAGGAGGAGTAGGTACACGAGTAATTTGTGTACCTATTTGTGAAGCATATATATTTCAGTTAAGGTTTGTTTCAAATTCCTATAAGTAATAGGCATATTAAAAGTTAAAACATTTGAAATTTGGTCAATTACAAATTTAGTACCCGATAAATTATATCGGGGATCCATGACTCATGCTAAAAGAAATAACATTGGTAATTCTTCCCAATATTTTTTAAATTTTAATTCCATTGCATATATAATCGCATGAAAATCAGGGTCATTTTGATATCTCTTAAAAGCCCAAACAGTTATATAAAGAAGTTCAAGAATCATGCAACTAGTGGGATAATAAACACTAGACAATATATTTGTAGATGTATAAAAACTTGCCAAAAAATTTTTAATTTTAAAAACTTTAGTCCAATCGGATTCATTTAAGATATTATCGTCTTCGTCTCTAATATGCCTACTGCTATAAAATTCAGTGATAAACGTTTCAATACCTTCATAGGATTTTAATAATAAGTAAGTTGAATTCCATCTATGACCTACGTCAATAATAAAAGTTTTTGTATGCTCATTCCGAACTTGTTCACAAAATTCCTCAAATATTTGTTTTCTACTATGTGTAATCGTTATATATATATATATATATATATATATATATATATATATATATATATATATATATATATGTGTGTGTGTGTGTGTGTGTGTGTGTGTGTGTGTGTGTTTTAAATCATCTTGTACAATTAAATAAAAAATATGGCACACACATCGAATATGAAATAAATAACCACCGAAATCGGGTTGAAGTACTCTATGCAATTTATCGATAACAATTTTATTTACGGAAGCATTGTCAAAGCATTTATATTCTTTAATTATTAACATAATAACATTAAATATAGTTTAAGCGTTATGAGGATACTCAACAATTTTAAAAGTAATAATTTTTTTATGCATAACCCAAAGTGGGTCTATATAGTGTGCAGTTGTAGCTATATAACCTCTCTTATTAATCCCTTCCCATAAATCCGAAGTTAAGATATCACATCCCCATATTTTTCCAAATCCGCAATCAATAATTTTTTTGCATTAAGAAAATATTCAATTATATTAGAACGAAGAGTATTTCGACTTACCCCAACGTACCTCGATTGAAGATATTGTTTGACTTAGTTTACGAAATGTTGGTTGTCCACTATTGTTAGTGGCAGCTCCGTCGTGGCAACGAATTTCACCATTCCCGTTCGAACTTCCTCATCCGAATACATCCACATAAAAAGTGGTGTAGTTGTAGCAACGGCGCTACTAGTATCAAACTGTAGTTGCGTTTGACCAGCTGGAAGAAGCCCATGTTTGGCCTCACATGTTTTGTAGTGACGGTTGAGGTGAGGGGTTCCAATGCCTTTTTGCCATGCCGTCGTTGTTGACAGTATTTACATACTGCTTTTGTTTCTGGAAGTCCATCGATCACACGACCAGTGTTAACCAATTTGAAATAGTCCCAACATTTTGCCTGCTTCTTCCCCTTTCTCTTCCCTCTTGCATTGGGAATATTTAATGTAAGTTCTTCATCTTATTCCAAATCAATTGGAACACTATGATCAACATCAACGTCATCCAAATCAATTGGATCAGGAAGACTACCTTCACGAACGTCGAAATCTTCAATGTTTTCTGGAATTAGTAATTCATTGAGACAGGCAAATTCATTCCCAAATTGATTTTGGGCAGGTGTTTCGCCTTCCATACTGAATAAGTTTTCAACAAATGCTCGTGGATCCATTTGTGAATAGTAGAAATTGAATGTTGAAATAGAATGTAGAAATGTAGAATTGAGAAGTGAATGAAGATTATATAGTAGTGTATAAAATTAGTTGTAAAATTAAGATAATAATGTAAAAAATGTAGAAGAGAATTATAGAATAAATGAATGATATTGTTGATAATGATTTGTAAATTGTAGAGAGTAGAGTAGAGAATGAAAGTTTTGTGGGAAAAAATATTGTAATGGGTTGGATATTTATAGGAGAAGAAAAATAGAAAAAAATAAAAAATATATAAGTGACTGTTTGGTCACCAAGTGACCGGAACGGTCACTGAAAATTTAGTGACCGTTCTGGTCATAATTTTTTTTTTTTTTTTCAATTACACGAGCCTACGAGCCAGCGGCTAGTGGGCTCCTTCACGAGCTGCTCACCAAGCAGCTCGTGAACAGTACGAGCGGAGCGAGCTTGGCTCGTCTAGTGAGCCAGCCCACTCAGCTCGTGCTCTTTTTTTACGAGCCAGAGCGGCTCGTGGGTGTGAACTGTACGAGCCGAGCGACCGACCGGACGAGTCGCTCGGTTCGATTGACACCACTAGGGAAGTGGGAAGATTTATGTGAGACACGTGGCACCATTAACTGCTGAATGAGTGCGTTGCACTTCAAGGCACTATAGGTTCTAATTCGAAAGAGTGAGGAAAACAAATGAACGTTAACATTGTCTAGAAAGAAAATCAAACAAAGAAACATGGTATCTTCAATCCATGCTTTTTCATGTGGTAATGATCAAGACAAGTACCTATTGTTTCCACAAAATCTTGGCATAAATAGCCGTGCTTCTACAAGTTCTAGAGTTAGCCAAAAACCATCCAGCACTCGATGAGCCGGCGCGATCACCCGTGCTGAATTCGCTAGGGAAAAATATTAATAAAGATTTACGTTATATATATGTATCTATGTATGTATATATATGTATGTTATTGTACCAACATTTAACAAAAGGGCGTGCAACTCATATGAAAGGGCATTCACTTTTGCACCTGAGATACATGGGTTCGATTTCATTCAATGGCACTCTCCTCTTTATTTTTAAACACAGTAAATAATAGTTGTAACCTTCAACAAAAGAGAGTGTAGCTCATATCGTAGGGCGGTCACTTTGTATTTGAGAGGTATGGAGTTCAATTCCATGTACTTCTATTTTTTTGTTTAATTTTTTAATACAATAAATAATAACTAAACAATTATATATTATTAGTTTTTGTTTTCCAAAGAATTTCTTTAACAAATTTATTCACTCAAATTATTATTTCATAATATATATTGTTAGATTTATGAATTTATTTTATAAAATTTAAGGACAATCTAAGTGCCTCTCTTTATTATTTTAAGCGTTCAAAAACACTTTTTCTTTTGAGGTTAAAAATAGTTCTAGTTTTAATAATCAATATTTTCAAAATTTTGCATAACTTAACCTAAATTCGGAGTTTGTCTTTACCGTTTAATTATGTTTTATGTATAAACTTCATTTTGTCTCGTTTAAGTTTGTAAAAAAAAAAAGAAATTTGATCATACATATATGATTTTAAAAAGTATTTTTTTTTTAATTATTTTGGATTGTATTGGATTATATTTCAAATTTATATGACTTTTACGTTTTAGTGTATTTATATAGTGATTGAAATTTTTTAATATTATTTAATTAAATATTAATAAACAATCTTACTATTGCGACAGTTAACTGTCAACGGTTGCCTTAACTCGCTCAATATCCTAGATCCGTCATTGACTATCAAGATAGAATTAGACCATAAATACTATCAATGACTTCTCCCTTACCAAGTATCAAAATCTTGATCTTTTATCTGTAATTCTATCAAGAAGTTAATGAGAATTATTTTGTAAAAGTGGCAAACCTAAGTATTGGTAGAAGTATGGATTAGGGCTTGAAAGAAGTTGGGAGGCAGAAGGTGGAAGACGAACACTCCTGCAAATGGGAAAAGTGAAGAAAATAATTCAGAAATTTTGAGCCCATGTAAATCCGTTCATGAGTAGGAAAAGAGAAGCTGCGTACCACCTGCACCAAACTCCAAATGAAGTATACTATTAAAAACAAGATTTAAATAAATACATGTACTCATATTTTGGTTTAGGTGGCAATTTATAAGAATGTAAACTGCATATTTTTTCCTCCTTAATTTATGTGCTCGTATGATTATTTTATGCCAAAATGTACTTATTAATCTCATATTTTGGTTTAGATTGCAATTTGATGGATATAACGTAATTTGGAATAAATAAGTGGAAAAGGACCAAAATGAAAGAAAGTGAAAATTCAAGGACTAACGTGAAAATATACAAAAGCCATGTTGAACCTCACAATGAACATTTGAGAGTGTTAGAAGTCAATTGAATGAAGAAAGAAGTCAAAATGATGAAATATCGTCAAAGTAGGATCACACATCAATTTCCAATCGAAAAGTTATGTATCGTATTTTCAGTCTCAATTTGAGACCCACTTTTGACATGGAAAATAATCGAATTGGAAGCAAAGTTGTAGCCCTTTGAGTTAGTTTTCCAACGCATTTTGAATCAACTCAATCGGATATCGGGAGAGGAAGATATGATCAAAACACTGAAAGATGCTCAGTTACCACCCGACCCTAAACTTCATTAACATAAGTCAAAATTCATGCCTGGTTGACCGCCCCATTTTCTACTGGGCGTCTGCCCAGGCCAAATCGGGGGAAAATTTTTGGTTTCTTAATTTAAGTCAACCACCTATGGAAACAACTATAAATAAATATTTTAAAACCCTAGAACGGGGAGAACGCCTCCAAACTCAATTCTTTATTATTTCTCTCTTAGATTCATAAATTATAACTAAACTTTTACACTTGGTCGAAGGAAATTGAAGTTTCGGAACCACATATTGTGAGATCTAAATAGTTTTTCTTATTGTTTGATTTATATTTTGCGTATTGAATATTCTTCTACATTTATTTCTGTGATTTGTTGCGTTTAATTGCTAGAGGGCCCGCTAGTTCATTGATTGTAACAATCTACCGCTAAGTTAAACATCAAATCCGTAATTGTTTTATCTATTTAACTTGTGAAGTATTAGGATTTGATAATTTTCTAAGATATAGGTTATTGAATCTTAATAAGAATGTTTAAATAGGTTGAATGCAACCGCTTCTGTTTGTGTTATCTAGTTCATTGATTCCTCTATTGTGTAAAGCTGTTATTAAATTGAATCTTGAGCGCTAGTCTGAGATTATTTAATAATTAAGGTTAATTAGAACGTTTGTTTCTAACTAACTAAAATTAAGGAGAAATAAGAATCAATTCCAACGGTGAATATTCAAAATATAAATTGAATTATCCTTGCATTTATGATCAATTGTGGATTTCCGATGGTGGATGTGGACTTAGACCAAGGTTAGTCTTTTGATTGTTTTCGTTAACGTAATTTTCACTGTTATTAATTGCGTTATTTATAATTCTTTAAATACAAAAACCCAAATTATTGTACGAAACATAAAATATTGAATTACATACTCTTCGTGGGATCGACTCTTACTTCCACTACTACATTAGTTTTAGAGATTAAGGTATTACTTTTGGGTGCATGGGACAACACACACCAAATAGCTAATGTTATCAAATGAGAAGTTTAACATGTCAATCTAATTTATACTTGCATTCAATTCCACTGCAATTTTAATTTTAAATTAATATATGAATATTATCATCGAGCTTATGTTGTACATGATTTAGGTGTATAGAGATTAGCTCATACACATTATATAAAATTGACGAGTTTCTTGTAACATAATTACTAGTTAATCGTCAATAGCAAGTTATAGGACTACAATTATAGTGTGTTGGACATCTGTTGGCATCTTTGAACTCCCTAGCTTTGTTGTTATAGGACAACGATTATGAAATATTCTTCCAATGACTTGTGTTGACAACGGTTGGCCCATACAAGGTACGTAGAATATTCTTCCCAAGGCTTCTATCGATGCCTTTGAACTCCCTAACTTTGTTGTAAACCTTACGTATTGATTTAAGAATTTTGACCCTAATCCTCTTTTAGTTGTCAAACTTCTTTCAATCTTTGGTATCGATCAACTGTGTACAAGTACCGTTCATATATGATGTTGATACATGGGATACAGTTCATGTTTGATTTCGATGCTACGGGTGAAGTTCTAGTAGCATTCGCGTAATTAACTCTCCAAGTGTATGCAATATCATTGCCATGTTGGTACTCCGTTTTTCACGTGAATTATTCCGTTAATTTTGACTTGAACGGGAGAACTCGAAATGCTTAACATATCTAAACTTTTGCCAAATAACTAAAACATAATTACTCTTGTGAATCATTTGAAGTATAATCTACAAAGTGTACCTATAAGTTTGTACAAGATTGGTACAAGAGGAAAAGCGCAACTATAGCTTATATACAGATGGTTCAATCATTGGCCATGTTTTTTTCTGTAGTACTGTATGTGTGTGTGTATATATATATATATATATTAATCTTTCTTCCTTAATATGGTCTAATTTATATGTTTTGTACATAGCATTAGATATATATAGTATAATGAACATCATACTAACATTGACTAATTAATATTGCAAAGTCCGTGTAGAGAAATAGACCTTTAATTTGTGAAATCCGAGTTCAGTTCAACTTACCAATATTAAACCACAGTCAATTGACTCCAACCCACTACTACTCCTATCACTTTGGTTGCCATTTGTAATATACCTGCAATGAACACAAGTATGGTAGTGTTTGCAAAATGCCACAAAGGTGGAGAGAAGACAGGCAAGGAGAACGAGACGGGAAGCAACCACAATTTATCTCTAATATATTCACAAAGCACATACACGTTTTAAACACTATGAAAGGGGTATATATGGTTAGTTTAAGTTACAAAGACTTGGGTTAATATTATCCAACAAATGTTTCAACGCTAAAATAATTGGGCCAGCATATTAAAAGGATCATCCAAGAGTTATATTAGTCATTAGCAACATTAACTAATTAAGTTGCTTTCAATGGCCCGAATTGTTTTCGGGTTGAGCCTATAAATTGATTGTGTTGATAGTTTCACCCATCGACCGAGTCCTATGAAATATAATCCAAACTGTTTAACATAATTGTACTGGATTTATTGCGTATCAAAACCCAAAAGTCCGCATTACCAAACAATTCTTAAAAAAATTTCTTAGTACAACAAAATTATTGCCAAACGAAAGTCCATCTATAGCAGAAGAGATGAATTACATCACAACTTTATAAATGTAGAAGGTTCATGGGGGCGAAACTAGAATTTCAAATGAGATAAATGAGCAAATATCTCATTTTTCAAATATGAATCTGTGGCTCAAGCCGTGGAACCGTCCGTGGGTGTTCAGTTCATAGCTTCGAAATATATACATAGTACTGCTTTGGATCATTACTAAAGTAACTACTTACTACCTTAAAACAACCAAAGCTAAAGATTGTATCTTTAGGAGATCCAACACACATAATGAAGAGTACATTATATTTTGAGTCTTTTATGAGTGAAAGAAAGAAATGTATACTTGGAAGAGCAATAGAGCATGTAGAAATGCGTGTAAGAATGTCTAATAGGTCAACCTATAAGTCATGCACAAGTTTTAAGAATGTCTAAAGGGTGGCATGATTAAGGAAGTAATTAGGTTTTTATTGCCTTATTATGTCTAGGTTTTAGATCTTAATTGGTCCTTTAAAAAGCAAAATTACACCAAATCAAAACGTTACGGTGTGTTTGACAAGACTTTTGTTTTTACTTTTATTTCTTGTAGAAGAGATTCACGAAAAATCTATCTTATATCAACTTCTCAAAAAGCAGTTTTTAATTTTTCAAAAATCCCTTCAAACCGGCCCTTATTATATTATTATAGCTTGTTGTGAAGATGAATGGGAGACAATACTAAAGAAGAAAATATTGTACATCTTATTGTTTAATCCTATTCGGTATTACGTATGAAACTTATAATTTAAGTATTCTATAACTATTCTACTTATAATATCCAAAGTTATACAAAATCTGAGAAAACAATCATAGTGGATAACAAGTTTCTGAAGCAGAACTTTTCTAAGGTTTCCAAATGCATATCATGAAAGTCAGCAGCAGTAATTCAAAAATTGACAAGAGTAAAGTTCACACACAATATAAATCTATATTTGTAATTATTACTCAACCCTAATTCCTCATGAATGCTGAACATATCTGAAGGCCACTGATTGAAGGTCATCAAAGTCATTTTGATATGCCCATTGCCTGTTATTTGATTGCATTTCAAGTGAATCCATACTGCCATATGAGATGTTTGCTACAGGAAAAACTGGATTTTCACACTTCACAATAGGGTTCATTGTGCCTCTTTGAGGATACAATATGTCTGTCATGCTATTGTCTATGTTTGTGCAATATGTGGGCATTGTGTCTTGATTTTGGCAGGATTGAAACCAGCTTAGAACGTCTTGTCGGAAAGAATGGCTTTCGTCGTAAAATTTATCATTAGAGTTTCCATCGTTGGAGCCATTTAAGGGCTGAGAAGCTTGTTCCTTAAGAGAAGCTAATTGGGCTTGGAGATTGACTACCTGAAAAGAAAAAGGAACAAAATATCAATGAATTTGAGAATATGTAATAACAATCAGTGCATTTTTGAAACGTAGTATTGGACATGACTCTAGTAATGTCGACTATTATCCAATAATCTTCCTAGCCAAATATGTCATCGCGATTGTATTAACATAATGCCAATCAATTGAACAATTAACGAATGTTGTATTTGAACAAGACTCGCAAGATCAACAAGATTTAACTTTTTTTCTTATTTAATACTGTCTAGTACAATCCAATAAATATTGTCACCTACCAATTATGGTTGAATTAACATTAATCTTGATTTCGACATGAATGACCAAAGAGAAAATACATACCTGTTGTTGGAGGGCAAAGATATGAGAAACACAGCCATAAATAGGATCTTGAAGCCTAGCCTGAGCTTCATAAGCGATCGTGACGGCCGCTTCACACCGATCACTCACTGGAAGATGAGCAAGGAGTTTCGACACATTGCTTGCACCAAAAACCTTATGGATGGCTGCAAAATGTGAAACACCTTGTTCATGACAGAAATAAGGTGCAAAAACACAATCCTTAGCACATTTTCTTCTCAAGAATTTGCAGGCACCACAAGGGGAACCAGATCCTGACATTTTTGATCTTGATCTTGTTGCTTTTGATTGATCCTACTTGTGTTTAATTCAATGATTACTTTATGTTCTTAGCTTATTTCAAGCATTATCTCCATGTTTATAAACATCATAGGGGAAGAGGGGTGTATCATATAATATTATTACTTAATTAAATATGGTTCCCTTATTGGGCTACAGAATTCATTATTTTTTCTCTCTTAAAAGCTCTCTTTAACCCCTCAATTTTAATTTAGAGTAATGTTATTCATCCCCAGTAGAGTTGTAACCCCAGTCTATATGGCTCTAAATAATAGGTTAAATTAATTTCACAAATCATTTAATACCACATTAATACCACCTAGATTGAAGTTACAACCCCACTGAGAATGAATAGCATTACTCTTTAATTTGTACTTCCATTCAAGATTCCTATTTAGGATCCTTAAAGGACAAAATAACTAACATAAATAGAAAACTGAATTGTAGGTATTAAGAATTGAACAGGTGTTGTCCTTAATTAGGATTATTTCAGGAATTTACTTGTTTAACTTTTAACCTGTCCCTTCTGAATTTTTTCGTAAGTAAAACTCGAAAGCATGATATTTATCTGTTATTATTAACAAACTTATCTAAAAGTTTTAATAATAAAAAAGGTTGTGCTTAATTATTATATATATAATTAAATTATATACTGTTTTGGTGCTTTGTCTTGAACTTAGACAAAGAATAGGGGATAATCACAGCAAAAGTTCCAAATCTTTGAAACATTAGCAGACTTTCCCCAAACCTTTGATTTGTTGCAACCACCACCCCGACCTTTCCAACCATTGTATGTAAAGCTATTTTGGATGGTTTCCATTCATTTTTCCATCAATTGACCAAAAAATTTAATTTTGACCATATTTTTAATCAATTAAAAGGGGGCAAAATGGTAAATATCTATTAAAATAATTATATAAAAAATTTAAAAAAGAATAAGAAAAACGGTCGGCATCCTCTGGGTGTCTATTTAAGTCAAATTGGAGAAGACACATATGTTCATTGGACGCACCATGAAGAGTAGGTGATTGTGGTGGTTGTCTGCAATCATGGGTTGCACCACCGGTGCCGAAAAAGCCATTTGGAAGTCGCGCAATGGTTGTGTTCGAAGATGTAATTTGCTGGTTTTGTTTTTGTGTGTTTAAGGATGATTGATGACCGTGGACAAGGGTACCTTGATGAGTATAGTTACTTGGAATGTTGGGCATGACATGGGTGTTATCGGAATTGGAGATTTCAGCCCTTTTTGGGGACTTGAACATGATGTTTTGGCTCAATTTTTCTGCAAGTTCAGATGGGTTCGAGGTAGGTCGTTGCGTGGAAGTTGTAGAGGGTGATGAGGGCTTTCTAGTGGTATGTATGTCCGCCAGTTTGGGTGGTGGCAGCCAGAGTTGAGGCCGGAGTTGAAGCTGAAGATGGCATGGAGGTGGGGTGGGGGGGGCCATATTTTCTTTTTTGTTTTTAGTTTAATTGTATTTTAATTGTTAATAATATTTCAAAAAATATAAAATGCAAAGTTACCATTTTGCTATTACTAAAATTAGTCAAAATCCATTTATTTGGTCAACTAACGGTCAAATAGATATTTGGACCTCCAGGACATATTTTTGAAAGGTTAGAAATGACGGCTGCAACAAATCAAATGTTTGAAAAAAGTCTGTTAATGTTTCAAATGTTTAGAACTTCTACTGCAATTATCCCAAGAATTAAAGTGCTGCACGAATTAAAATGCACTGATATATAATCAATGAACAAGACTTGAGCTGGCAGTGAGTGTAGAACAAAAATGACAGGTGAAAAATTAATTAAATTTATTAATTCTACACATTTTAATTGACTCATCCAATACAAAATTTGTTATGTCCCTCCAAATATCTAATCGAATTGCATTTAAACTTTGACCACTATATCATATTGTAGCATCAATGAGCTGTAATAATTTACGCGACGATGGAAATACGAAAAATAAATAAATTATTTCATTATAATTTTATATATTTCATAGAAATATTAGAAACGTCGACAAGAATTATAAATCCTTTTCACCACCGCCACCTTCAATCTTGATTGCACGAACAACATATACTTGTTTTATAATCTGTATTTTCTATGTCTTCTTACGTTTTCAATTGATATGAATATAACCATATGCACTTATTGGTTCCATCATGAATGAATAATATATATAAGATAAACTTATTTTCCCTTGAACATAGAGCTTTTAACTTTTACTCTTGTTTTCGAGAATAAAAAGTACAATAATATTACTCTATGCACCATATGATTGTTTAGGATAACTCAAAGTTGCTAAAAAGTAGTGGTATTAATTTTAATCATACATTTAATCAAATTTTCAACCACATATTTCATCAACTTTTATTAAAATTTGCTAAAATTATTATAAAAAACTTAGTCAAATGACGAGGGACGAAAATAAAATGAGATAAGAACAAGCAAATTAAAAAGCAGAGTATTCAAAATAAGATAAAACAAAAGAAAGGGATAGGAATGACAAAAAAGCTCGGACGGCTCGGGTTCCTCCGGGAAAAAGTCTGAGCCGGGCCGGCTCGTGGCTCGATTCCACCAGTCGGGGCTAGGGCCGAGCCCCATTTTGGGGCATTAGCTCGAGGTTGGGCCTGCCCGTCTTAAAAAGAAAGTTAAAAAAAAAAAATTTAATTTAGCTGTCTGCGTTTGCAGGCAGCTATGTGCGCAAGTAGCAGTCACGGAAAAAAAATTAAAAAAATAATAAAAAAAATAAAGCCGGCTCGGGTCCTGCTTGGCTCGTAAAGGCTCGAGCAGAAAGCTCTGATCGAGCCTAAAATTTTTGGCCGAGCTTTTTCTGGTCTCGGGCTCAAAAAAGTTCGGACATGTTTTACTCAAACCGAGCCCGAGCTTTGAGTTTCGGCTTTCGACTCGTGACTCGATTCATTGACATAGTTTGATAGGGACACTAGAATAGAACCACCTATATGGAAAATTCATATTATTTGTTTAAGTTTAGCAATTCACAGTTTGTTGAGAGCCTGTTTATTTTCGATTAAAATTCAATTAAAATGGAAAATATGGTCGTTATTGGGTCCCACTCGTCTAATAAAAGTCAACAATAACGGCTAGTTTTTCAATTTTAATTCGATTTTAATCTCTACAGAACACGTCCTGAGTAATAATAGTAGTACGAACTATATGTAAATATTAATTAATTTGAACCACTGTTTTGTGTCACATTTAGGTTCCAACAAGTAGACCTTGCCCAAAGCTGCATTTATTCCCCCACTTCCAACACGACCCAGCAACTGAATCTTGAGGAGAGAGTAATGCAGTTTCAACTCTTTGAAAGGCCATGGCTTAGAAAATGTTCGGTGAATATTTTTGTATCTTAAACTCGTCGATTTGTTTGTTGAGATCAACTGTATAACTTTAAATGATACTGAAAAGTGAAATAATTTAGATATCATTATAATGGTATTGAACTCTCAGGCCTCTCTTCTCATAGCACATAGCAAGCTCGCGATCTCCCTCTATCATTAAATGAGGGAAGCACGAGAGCATAGCCGCACTATCCTTCTTTTAAGACTTACATGCATTTCTTTCCCTTCAGACATGCCATGTTCATTTTAATTGCCTTGAATGACATGTTGTGTTCGTTTGACACGAAAAATTAGTACACATGCACCAATTGATGCAAGACATAATTTATATATTTTATAAACTAAACTTAAAGTAAATACATGTATTTCATATCTCTAACATCCTAAACTAGAATCGTGAGCATTTATCAAAGGTTGAACTTCAACTTTGAGGGCCCCCACCGCCCCATCCCTAGAGCATTGTGGATGAGGTAAATCGTGAGATGTGTCTCAATAGGCCAGCTTACAAAAGCTGTCATACTGGTGCCCTCAAATAATCCAATTTCATACCTTGTAAGAGGCAGAAATCGAACCCTCACACTGCGGCTGTTAGCTCAGTTGAGACTACCCCACTCCTGTCATTTGCACTACTGAATTATGCCCCGAGGCGAATCTAGAGCATTTATCAGTATAACTTCAAAAGGCTGATGACAAGGCTAATCAATGGATGGCTATTGGACAACACATATGGAAATACAAAATAGGGTTTTTCATTCATATATGTCAAAATTATTGCCACCCTGGCAGCCATTATCTCTCTACAAAGAATTGATGGCTTTCAGTCATGTGTACTTGTTGGCCACTTAATCATGTAAAGAGAAGAATGATATTAAACAAGGCATGTTAACTAAATTATGGGATTATTAAAAAGGAAAACTTAGAAGACAATAATGTAGGAGGAATTCAACTCATTTGGACTTATCTATTTTCTCCCTGTTTAATATTTCAAATTCATTTAAATTAGGAAAATTACAAAATGTACATACATATATAGGTATAATTACAATTTGCATATTGTATTTTATAAATAGCACATTTTTACATACTATAGTTTGCATAATAGTAAAAAAACAAATTAAAAATATATCATCTATAATATATTAAATCTTACATCAAGTGAGAATTATTTTTTTTGGATGATTATAACCACACTATAATTCAATTATTTTAATAATATCTTACTTTAATTTACAAACTGTAATAAATATTATAATTATTTCTCAATTAATTAAAATTCATATTCATTTAACTAATTTTAATTAGAATTTCATATTTAAAAATGTAGTTCATTATTCATGTCCATGTATGCTAATTAACATACAGTTTCACTTAATTAAAAATTAAATTATATTCATTTAATATAAATTATTTAACATTCATTGTCACGTATATATTCATTGGTCTTAATTCTAAATTTATTAATATTCACGTTAATTTATGTATCACATTTTCTATTCATCGTCATTTATGCATTTAGTTGTAATTCGAATACTCACATCTAAGTATATATGTATAATAATTAACATTTATTTTTAGGGGCTTGCATTTCTCTCATGTTTAGATCAAAATGGTAAACGTATGGTCAAATATTATTTTCACAACACTTATAAATTATTTTAGAATAACGTGTAACACACATTTAACTCTGACTAGTTATTATAAAATAGCTCAACCGACAAAAGTACCCTTACCTGAAATAAATAATCAAACCACATATATTACTTTATGTAATATTTTGCATACTTTTAATTGTTGATTTTATTAAATATTTTTCTCTTTAAATGCTTTGTGTGTGATGAGATTATAAAATTCATTTCCTAAACTCTGACGTCAAATTAATAAAAACTAATTTTAGTAAGGTAAGAAAATATTGAAAAATAAAGAAAATACTTCTTTGGACTCTTTTAACATAAAAATAAATAAAAATTCTTAAATTATATCTTCTAATCAATAATATTAGTTCAATGAGTAAAAAAAAAAAACCAGTTAGAATAATTTTTTATATTAGTTGTTCATTAATGTGTTTTATTATTGTCGCCAATCAAAGCTGAAAAATAGAAACTAGAAGGCACACACATAACCACCCACACCTACCCCACGTATGTATATTGCTTAATTTTTTGTTGTTGATAAATCAATTTTCATTATATAAAAAAAAAAAGTAAGTCTAAATCGTTGCATGCCCCCACCATCAAGTGCAGACTTTTACACTCATCTCGCATAATGGGTCCCGCGATTATTTAATATATGGCAGGTCCACCCATGTTGTGAGATGAGTGTCAACAATGCTGTTCACCATAGTGTATATGTAGCATCTCCCATGCTCTAATTATTTGCGTACAGTCACAACTCATTCATGTAAATATATGAGTAGACAAGAACCAGTCCGATGTATATTTTCATTATAGAGATTACAGTATATAATTCCATTTCTTGTTTAATCTTTACCATCCAAATATCTTTGAAACCTCGAAGGAATCTCTTGTCTCACAAGTGCTTTTGCTACACGTGTGTCATGTGTCGATAATTCAATTTCATGCATAATGACTCACACGTGCAGAGATTTTGCTACACGTGTATCGCGTGTCGATGATTCAAATGTTGAGAGTTCATGACGAATGAATATAATACGTTGGAAAAAGGCGTGTTTAATTTAATTTTATTTTATTTACGAGTGTGTCTCTTTCTAATATTCTCACTATTTATTTAAAAAGTTATGAACTATGTGAAAAACCTTAACCATCAGATGAATGGACACGTTTAAAGGTACTAGTCAAAATTGAACGAGTTTTCTACATAATTGTAAATGTGAAATTCTAATTAATATTAATTAAATGAATGTGAATGTCAATTAATTGAGAATTAATAATAGTGTTTATTACAGTATGTAAATTAAATATGTATTGAAAAACGAAAAACAATATATTATTAAAATAATTGAATTGCAGTAGCGCTATAATCGTCCAAAATTTTTTTTTTCACTTGATATGATATATATATATATATTCACTAATTACGTATAAAAAATTGAGATGAGTTGTGATTCCTGAGGACTGATGTACACGTGTGAATTTGGTAAGCCTACTCTTCCTAACACAAACATGCCACACGTGTGCCTCTATTATTTTGTTTATACCTCTTCATTGGTACTTGACCCAGTGTATGACAAATTAAGGGTCCATTTTGTATAGCTAAGAAAATAGTTAATTCAATAATTACAAAAGATACATGAAACTCTCAAGTCATGTTTATTATGGTTGGAAATTTTGACGTTTTTTCGAAAATATTAAGAATTACAAAGAAATAAAAATATATAGTATAGGATCATGTCGCAAGCATAGTGAACTCCTCTACTCACGTGGGCGAGGCATGGTAAAATTGATAACATCTAGTTTATGTCCTAAATTATCGAAAAGTACACTAATGGTATCATCATAGTATCATATGCATGTTTAGTTACAAGCTTCCTAGCTAGAGTGTCGTTTGCGTTAACTTATGTTTGTGCTTGCCAGCCCGTGTTGAGGTGAAGACTATCTTGGGGTACGGAAACCTCGAGTGGGCCTAAATATCGTTAAGAATAAGCTTGACAAATAATAAGTTGAAGCAAGAAATGGTTCATTTTTTAATTTGAGAAATTAATTTCTTCCCAATTTTGAGTAATAGGAAATTATGTTTAATTCCAAGATATATATATATATATATATATGGCCAAATAAAATCTAGCTTAATTAATTAAAATAATAACATGTTTAGTCTAACTTTTATTTTCTTTTTCTTTTGCAAAATCCTTCTATATCGTTCGTCTTTGACCCCATATTGTCCATCTATACAAAAAAATAAAAAATAAAAGTAGCACAAGAAGGGATACATATCAATCTTACATTCAGATCTACCGATATTATGATAGAAATAAAAAACATAGAATATTCATCTGTGACATATTCGGTCGAATCGAGTTCAGTGTATTAAACTCACCTACCTAGTTTTCTTATTGATAAATAATATAAATTAATTAGTAGCCAGTTAGGATTTTTGAAGCTTGAAAGAAAGGTGATGTTTGGTTGAGATGGAAAAAGATGGTGTTGGAAAGTGATAAAGACGTATGTCCATTTCATGCCTGGTCAATCCAACATAGAGGTTGCACGTGGGACCATCGCACGTGTGATGATTATTTTGTATCTAGGGTTTGGTTTATATATTCTACATTTTGTTCTCTCAATCTAGAAGAGACCTTTTTTTGTTTGGTTGCATATTTGCCTTGATTAATTTAATTATTAGTTATGTAGGAGCCTTAACAAATAGAGGAATATAAGGAAATAAGAACTCTAATTAAGTCGCAATTACATAGCATTTTAAATTTTAATACGTCGAAAAAAATATGAGCTATAAATAGGAATGACAACGGGGTGGGTATAAGATCGGTCAGTCATTTTCACCTCTTATTTTTGTCACTTTGTCCCATTTTCATACCTGATCAAAGCAGGACAAGACGGGTTTCGCTACTTTATTTATCTTCCCGTTTATTTATTTTTTGCTTTTATTTTTATGTTTTTAGTTAGTAAATATTATTACTTTTTTGCTCAACTTGTTAAGAATAACTTATATTCTCTTTAAAAATAATGATAAATCTTTTATTTTTGTTTGATAAAAAAAAAAAATTTGAAATTAACTTTAGACGGGACAGGTAGCGGGATGGAGACTATGTTTCCCATACCCACCCTCGTCCCCGCCCCGTTTACCTGATTCGGAGGGTAATTCACGTCCCATTTGGACAGGATCCACGGGCATCTGGTTGAACGAATTTTTTCGTCATCCATAACAAATGATATTATTTACTCCAATGGGTAGGGTTTGAAGTATCTCTTACTAAAAAAGTGCTTCATGGTAGTCCATCGTCTATTACTTATTGGAAGTCTCTCCATAAACTACTGATAAGTTTAACTCGATAATGAGCTCGAGCAAATTATTCTCAAAGTTGATTTATGTATAGAAAATTATGTATGGCTTCTTTGGATTCTCGATGATAAACCCGACAAAAATATAAGATAGCCCAAAACCCCGTATAAGCAAATGAAAACCCTAAATTAAAATTACAAATACAAAATAAAATATGACATAACAGTGCAGCTCATGAAGAATTTAAATCAGCAGTTTTCAATACTGACAACGTGATTTGTGAGGAAAATGGCATTGAGTCAAGATTAAAAGAGACAAAAATAGAAAAATTCACCTTCAAGAATTAATGCAAAATAAACCCAATATTGTATTCAATTTAAGCTAAAATGTAGTTTGAACAGCAGGCAATTCTTCAAAGTCCAAACCAGAATACAAGGATTGATGTGAAATTTAGTATAAATCCTTAAAAGACAAAGAAGATGTCACCATTTCTAGAGTGAGAGTGATTTTTCCTTTTTCCTTTTTCTTAATTTGAAAATTAAGTAATGTAATAAGGACAAGTACGTGTCAATTACTAGGATGAAGCCACAAAGGGTCACGACATGGAGGTTAAGTGTCTTTGAAGATTTATTTGACCAAGACCCAACATGTAGCCGCATATGTAGAATTACAATCATATATTTTACATTAAATTAATCTATGTTTGTATAATGGATTTAAGGGCATGTTTGGTATGAATTTTGAGAAGTCGGAAAGAGTTCCTGAGATTCAAAAATTACTTTTCGATCCGTTCGATTAATTTTATAGAAGTAATTCTCCTAATTGGATGAGCTCTTACAGAATGCTTGCTCGATGTGACTTCCTTCAAAAACATTTTCGGGAAATGAAACTCTTTTAGAAATTAGTTTTCAAATACTATAATTCAGGTAACTTTTTATGAAGTTCTTTCGGAAAATAAAACCCTTTTAAAAATTATTTTTTAAATACTTTAATTAAAGTAACTTTTTATAAAGTAACCGAAGTTCTTAGCATTGATTTCAATAGAGGGTAGTTTTTTTATATCTTCTAACGAACGTAACAATAAATTGAATGGATTGAATTAAAAAAGATTCATATACATAGTCTTAAAACTATTAACAATAAAATTATTTCACAACAGAGTGCAGTTGTTTTATATATTCATTAATTTGAAGACATTTCATTATTCTACAAAATTGAATCGTACAAAAAAAGTTGAAATATACACTACGATTCGAGGATCCAACTTTTAAACTTTGAGTTAGATGGTAAAAATCTCAGTTCGATCATTCATGTATGCCAGATTCATTGAGCTAGAATATTATAAGAAAAAAAAATCATTTTTTTCTTCTTTAGTATCTATTTATAATTTAGTGGCCACATTACCGAACAAAGCGCCATAAAAATAAGTGAAAATTAAGCAAAACCAGAATTTTAAAGATTCAATTTCAAAAATTAGATTAAAGGTTTCACTTTTCAAAAATCAGATATTTCATTTTAAATATTAAATATTAGTTATACAAATTTTATCTCAAACCCTAATCAATTTCATTCCAATTTTCCTCATTTTCTCTCCTCTTCGTCACTCTCTCTACCGACACCACTCTCCTCCCTCTTCGCTGGCAGCTTAGCCTCCATGAGATGGCGCGCCTCGTTCGGCTACGGCGCAGAGGTGCCCTGCACCGCTGTGAGTCGCTGTTGTCGTTGTCGTCGCCGTTGCAGTGTATTTCTTCCTCCTCTTTTCTCTCTCACTCTCTCTACCGACGCCATTCTCCCCCCTCTCTGTCGACAACCTAGCCTCCACGAGAAGGTACAGCCTCGTCCGGCGACGTCGTAGCTGTGCATCGCTACGTGAGCACTGTTGTGAGTCGTACGACGACACAGAGGTGTAGCGGTGCATCGCTGTGAGTCGCCACAGTTGTGTAGATCCTTTTTTTAGTGGTATGCTGATTGTGGAGGTGTGCGGTGCGATGGTGGGAACGGAGATCTCGGATGGGTGTGGAGGTGATGTGCGGCTATAGGTGCTTCTTCTTTTATTTTTTATTTTTGAGAAGTGTGGTGATTGTTGAGGTGTGCGGTGCGGTGGTGGGAACAAAGATCTCCGATGGGTGCGGCGGTGATGCGCGGCTGTGGTGCTGTAAGTGTGTTGGTTGGGTGAGTGGTGCGGTGCTGTGTGCGATGGTGCCTATGATGGAGATGGCGGTGATGTCGGTATTTTTAGATGATGGTTTGCCGCCAAAAAGTGGTGGTGGTGGTGTTGGTTCCGACGAAGAGGTTTTGGCTGCCATGCTGTTGGTGGCGATGGTGAGGTGGTAGTCATAAATGTTGATGGTGGTCACAGATTATTTGGTTGTTTATGATCATTAAATTGATTAATTTGTGACCGATAAATAATGTTCGACCAATGAAAAAGATAAGTTGTGTTGACACCGATCTCCGAAGTTACTTAGTTTGGATTGGTGTACCTAGTAAGGGGATAATAATGTGAGCTCGGATATGCGAGGTAACTGTTGATACCGACCTCCGAGGTCACTTAGTTCGGATTGGTGTACCCAGTAAGGAGATAATAATGTAAGCTCGGATATGCGAGGTCGGTTTCGGGTCTTGAGTAGCTTACTTAAGAAGCTTGTGTAGTCCTTCAAGGTGAAATAATGAATAATGATTAAGAATCACTGACAGGATATACTGGCTACCCATCAGGAGGATACACATGGAAATGTCTTACGTCAGCGCCCACATTATCCTCGAATCAGAAAACTTAGCTTCCCTTACTTAGTAATGCATTAATTGCTAGGGACCACCTGCACCAGTAACTCATGGTCAATTGATAGAGCCGAACTCGGCAACCAATCATATTACGCCAATATATGTACTTATTTAGTTCGGTATTGCAGATTGACATGACAGGAGGTACATTGTGCATGCATTACCCCACTATAAAAGGAAAAAGGGTGGGGACGAGAAAAAGGGAGACACTTTCGAATTCTCTTCATACTTCAAATATCTCCTACAATGGGAAAAAGAAGAGGATTGTGTAATAATCTTGTAATCCGTTGGTAAAAGATCAATCAATTTTGTGTTTATTCCCTAAGTTAGCTTGAATATTGTCTATACATTTTTCAACGTCAACAAGTTGTGTTCACAAAATAATGTGACTTAAAAAATTGTTAATGTGTGACCGATGATTTGATAATTTGTGACTGTCTAATAAATTGTGACTTATAATATTTATGATTTATGACTTATAAATAAATTGTGATGATTAAATTTTTGATTTGTGACTAATGAACAAATTGTAATCTATAAAATTTTTGAATTGTGACTTTAAAATAATTTATGATATATAAAATTTATGATTTGTGACTAATGAATAATATGCGACTTATTAATTTTATAAATTTGTGATCGACAAAAAATTTATGACATATAAAATTTTCGATTTGTAATTGTGAAATAATTTTTAACTTATAAATTTTTTTATTGTGATCGGGAAATAATTCATAACTAATTAATTTATAATTTGTGAACAAATTATATGAAATTATGACCTTAATATATTTAATTAATTAATTTATAAATAGATTTGCAAAAAACTAACATTTGAGATTTTAAACCTTAGGTTCTTAAATTTAAAATAAGTGAAACTTAACCTCTTATTTATGAATTTTCTCTAAAATTAATGCAAGGTTAGAGGTCACCCGGCAATTGCAAACCCAAACTCAACCTACTATCCTCTAATTTTGTACATTCCGTACAGAACTTTTAAAACTCATTTTCAATAACACATTCTATCAATATAATAGTTTTACAAGTAGATCTATAACTTTTCTTACCCTTTAACCACCATCCTTTAAAAAAATAATAAATAAATAAATTATTTTGTTCAAATATGCTCTATAATTCAATCTATCTTGACTAGCTATATGCCAAATGTACTAAGCCAATTTTTTCTTGGATCTATCAATCTTAGGAACAATGCGACTAAATATAGCCAATCAACTATAATCAAGGTAGCCATTAGTGGCTTATCCATACTTTTCCAAACAATATTAGTAATTATAAGAGAAAATAAAACAATCATTTCACAAGTAGAAAATCAAAACTTCAACTTCCCACACACACAAAGGAGAAGAAAACAAAACAAAATGAACCTTATTGCCTTTGCTAGCAATGACTGTCGAACGAGCAAAGAGCAAAAACTGCATAACTGAACATGAAGCCTCAAAGAAAGAATCCAACTACGTAAAAATAAATAACCGTCAAGGCTAGTTAGTTTTCTCCATTTGCAAAAGGTGCATTAGTGAGCACAATACATCCATCCGATGCATGCTTCGATTTTTCTGTCCCTGCGCAAAAGTTTTCATGTCAAAATTATCGTTTTTCCACATGTTGCAAGAAGTTAGTCAGGAATCTAATAAAGTTTTAGAACACAGGATTTGAACTCAATTTGACGCCCAAGAATTGAATTTGTTAAAGATACGGAAATAGTTCCATGTTCTATTCTCCAGGTTTCGTGTGATTTTTATGTTTTATATATGTCATTCTCTTTGTAATTCTTAGATGGAAAATTACGAGTCATATAATTCCTTTAGAACAACTCGTAAATATATTTTTACCTCAACCACAAAGCACATCCACATCTTATTTCCGTAGGCTTCTGTTACACCTTTTAAGATTATCAGACCCAAACTTCTGATGGTTTCTGCTACCTCAAGAAAATGGCTGTGTTCTTCACATATCATCTGCATCATTCAAACTGAAAGTCATCAAATGAAAAAAAAAAATGTACATAATTCAATGTCAAAGATTCGATCATCTCTGATCATTGTGAAATAAGAACAACAGTAAAATGTATGTACTTTAAGGTCAATGACTCGTAGCATATTTGGCTAAGCCTAATAAGTTCACTTATAAGTTTCAGAATAAACACTTATTTTAATCGGTCAAAGTAAGAAATAAGTTATTTTGACAATAAGGTAAAAGTTACTTTCAAAGTAAGTGACACTTTTCATTTGAAAGAAAAAGTGTACCATATTCAAAGATTTATGGAAACAAAAAGTTATTAAAAAGTAACTTTTTTTTAAGCTTAGCCAAACATGCTCGAGTCAGGCATTTTTATTTTCCCTTTTTGAGTTTCAGAAATTTCTTGGTTTCATTGTTGCCAATGTGGGAGTTTTCATTTTTCTTTAGCAAAAGCTTTATGGAATTACTAATTAAAATGCATCCTTACCTTCACCAGCATTTGCCCGTTCATATTTATATTTTCTACAACTATCGGGCAAGCCTTCGGTTCATTTCCCACTTCCACAGCCCAGGTCAAACCTTGATCATTACAGGAAGATCCTATACCCATGTCCTTGTCAAGCAACTGCAAGATCACAGATTATTTTCCTAAAATCTTTAATGAGGAATAAATGATTGTCATATAGTAATATTTTTTAAATCTGGTAGATAATCTATTCTAGTGCTGCGTTCATGGATTTTTTTCCAGCATAAATGGTTAAGAAAAGAAAAATATTTCTATATATGCAGATATTCTATTTTCCAATAACCAAGTACTTCATTGTAATATGCATGAAATTCTTTTAATTTTTTCGAGGAAAGAGCATATTTCAAAATTTTCCTCTTCTAAAAATAAATTTCTTCACTATGAAATATTAAAGTTATAACGAAGGTATTACGGAAATATAAAAAGAAACTATTATATGACCTGTCCCCAAACAAACTCAAAATGGAAGAGGAGGACGTCAGTCCACTGGATGTTGGACATAGCTCAAAAAATTAAAAATGAAAAAACATTAAAAGAACTAAAGATTCCAGATACCAGCACACTTCAATTTGTTATTACGTGGCAGTGGCAGGGCTGTGCAAGGAGACTCGTAAACTGCAGAAAACCCTACAAACCGAACACAACCAATTTGAGGTTGCCAGCAGGTTATAGATTTTTATGAGAAAAATGTGATAGAGAGCCAAAGGATTTAACCATGGAGCCATATTGAGCCCACTAGTACCCGTAACCAATGTGACTTCACAACAACATTTCTTAACCCTAATTATATTCTTCTTAAATATTGATTATAGCATTCTGTTATTTGAATTTTGTCATGTAAAGTAGTCTATAGATTCTAAACTCAATAACAATTTTTCCCCAACAAAAACAACCTCTAGGAGAAACAGATTAATTGGTATAAACGCCGACAACTTGACCATCTGACCTAAATCATCCTTCAGGCATGAACCAAGAATATTCAAATTGAACGAACCAATTCATCATTAAACAGTTTGGCTTTTGTTGATCCTCTCAATTTGGTCTAAAATTTGGCTAATCAACCAAGGGAACTGCACTTTTTCTGTCCAAACTCAATTCTAAGAGATGCACTCAATCTCATCTAGTATAATCAAGTCCCTTAAATCACCATATAACTATGCCAATCATTAGCGCGCCCAGTTTATCACCCACACCAACCTGAACAACTCTTATAGCTTTTAAAATCCCAATTAATGAATAAAGTATATGAAGATCGGATAACGACAAAATGTCCTGATAAGTGCTCATACTACAATGGATAATATACACTAACAAGTGAAGGCAGGAACAAGGATAAATTAAGATGACGACTTCGGTGGTTAGACTGAGTAAAATATTAAACTCCATACCTTTGCTGCTGAGCATCTATTTAGCTTGTCGGCATGTGTTGTTGTACTTTGCATAAAAAGCATGTGCTTAATTGTTCGCTCCAAAAGTGAATCAATACTGCACTGTGTCAGTCAGAAATTTGAATACATAATACATGAAAAAAAAAGGTTCAAAAGAGGAAATACAGGGGTAGAAGTTACCTTTGATCCATTGGGAACAAGCTCTCGCAGTTCCTTGATTCGATCTTGGATCAACTGTCTGTCCCTTGGCCTAGGCCTGCAACTTTCACCAGGTCTGGCCCTCTTTTTGGTTATCTTAACCTGTTCTTGTGTCCTCTTCGAATATTCACTCCCTCTACTAGAACTGGTTGATGAAAAGCCTTTAAAAGACTGAACACCATATGTGGTTGAGGAATTCAAGCTGTTCATTGACTCTCGATCAAATGAATAACCTGCCGAACTAATAGTGACCACATCACTTTTGAAAGTCTCCAATGTTTTTTCAGCTGTCAACAGGGATTTCTCACTATAAATATCATCTCCATCATGACTAATTTTACCCACCACTGCATCCAGAAGGTCCTCAGAATCATAGTTCGCTATCAACAAATTGCTACTGCCCATTCCCTCAGAAATCCAAATAGCCATTTCTGACCCTGTTTTTTCCACCTCCCTATCACAGCAGGTTTTCTGCTTCCTGAAAGAGGATCCTAGTGCTTCATACAGCTCATCGCCAGCAGAAAATCTTGTGGGTGTACCGTGTGAATCAACTTGATTAGACTTAGTGATTGATTCCAAGTTCTTCCCTGAATCTTGACTCAACTGCATATTGAAAAGCTCTTGCGCACCACAGACCCCAGCTTGATCCTTGCAAGCTGCAGGGTCGAGGCTCTCTGAAGGAAAGTATGGCATATCCATATCAGAGTTATTGGTCGGGAGAGTGGCATTATACAAATTACACCCTGCATTGTTGGTATCTTTAACAAATAGTGCTCTGATATTTTTTGAATCCCACAAGTCAGTAGTTACACCTTCACATCCTGTCTCGGTAAAAGATTCCAGCTCTACTTGTTTCTGTTCCCTAATGAGAAAATCTTCAGAAGTTAATGGAAGTGAATTCTAGCTTTCACCAAACCCCGGCATTGAGTACTTATCTTCACGCATATTCAATTTAACTTACCTGTTGGAAAAACTTTCAGGTGGAGGAAAAAAATAAGAATGATGACGAGGTTTCCCAAGACATGGAAATATCTGAGACCGCAGATTCATCTCGTCCTCGTGAAATAATCTATCCATACTGGTTACGCTGCTGCCATGAAAACCTGCTGAACCTGAAGTTCTTGTGCAGATATCTGACTGGTAAAGAATATACCACCACAAGATGTGGAAAGAAAATTATTCTACATACATGTTTGCTGAGCTTAAAGTTACTTATAGGTAAATAAGTCTGTTCTAGAACAAATAATCATTTTATTGGTCAAAGTTAGAAATAAGTAAGCTACTTGTTTTAACAGTAAGGTAGAAGTTTCACTCATCCTAACTATTCTTTTTTACTTGAAAGTAAGAAAAAAGTAACACATCCAAACATAAAAAGAAGTAACATATCCAAACATTTTGAAAACATAAAATTCATTAAAAAGAAACTTTTACTTTTTCAAAGCTTAGCTAAAAGTGCTCGTATTGAGAAAGAGATTCACCAGACAAGAATTCTCCATGCTACTTTGTCTTGATTGGGGAATAAAACCAGCTAAAGAATCGTGAAGCATAGAAAAGACATGTCTGATATGGCTGACCAGCTTCGGATCCTCTGCAATCTGATCTCAAACAAAGACGAAAGGGCAAATTACAATGCAAACTAGATGTTACTGACACAGCAGGGCATGAGTACAAAACGTGAAGCTTTTTCTTAGATAGGTACATTCAAAGGTAAGAGCTTGTAGAAACTCCATCAGTCAGGATAATCTACATTGATTTTTGACAAAATTACTGCCTGAATTTTCAAAGAGCAATGGCTTGCTGTCTCTTAACTGCCTCTTCGGCTGATATACAGGTCAAAGGTGATCCGAATGCAAACATACAACACATTAATTATGCCATATAGATTAAATGCTTTTACAAGTAAAAAAGTGATAGCTGATGGTAAAAACAAATGAAGTCTTCCGTTCAGCACGGTGCAACTACCCATCCATTAATTAAGTAGGCTAGTTGAAAATAGTAGACATCCAATGGTCTAAAAATATAGATGATATCATAATACCTAAAGAGCAATTTAAAAAGGGTAAGATTTGAATGGAAAAAAGACTAATAACTCGAAACATTGATGCATTGTGTTTCATGTAAATTTTGGAATACATATTTGGCAGATCTTTTTAGTATGTACAGCAGTACTCTAATAATGCAAATTATTGGGACGATGATGAAGATGATAAATCTGCATCAGCATACTTTATTTAAGGAGCCAAGCTGTATAACTCCATGTGGAATGACAGCCACCACTGCAATGGTCTGCAAGACGAAAAATAATTCATTACATACATTCCTACAAAAATCCAATTCCAAGGTTCCTTATATAAAAACACTCGCTGAATGAAGTTCTGAGGAGGAGAAACTGGATAGAATTTTTTAAAGAAAATGCAACAACAGAACATTATAATTTTGACTTAAACCAGTCTCTACAATCAATATGAGACTGTTACCAACTCTTTTTGGAGAAAGGTGCATCAGCTCATTCGAATAACTAGATGGTGGATTAAAATTTAGTTCATCTTTCTTCCTTTCTATACAAAGGTTTCAATTTTACTGAACAAAAAAGTAGCAGTTTGAGCTACTCCTTATGCAACTTGGTTTCCATTTCCTATGCTTCTTTCAAAAAGCATTTTTGTTTCTTGACAATTGACCTGGAGTTAATAAATCAATACTATTCATGAACATCTTTGTTCTTTCTTATTTTAATTGATGACACCCGATTATTTAACTTCATGTGAATTGCAGCAAATATGAGGAACTGGATGGGGGATTTACCTTGATCCCAGCTGAAAACTGATCTTGCCAACCATCAAAGCACTGGACAGCACCAAACTTATTTAATTAGAATGATAGCAACACTAGATCATACATTGTTGCAAGGAAACAAATAAAAAATTACACCCTATAAGCTATCTTCACTGTCTATCTTCTTTTCTCAGCTTGCCCTACGCATTAGTTATTAACATCCATAATGAAATTAAATCATCCTCATTCTTCCCAAACTACCCTTACATTCAGATTACTATGTCATATATGAGGGACCTGTTTCAGTTCCAATCAATAGAAAACAGAACACTTAAACCCGAACATTAAACATACAGAACCCAAGATTTCAAGGCAAATATAGTTAAACAACTCTTAAACAATAAATAGATATTTATACTTAATTGTTTCCCGTATGCCCCTTCATTTTTTAGCCACGGGTAAGTGATATAATTGCACGATAGAGGGATTATCCATCATCAAATAAATTAAAATGTCCTACAAATTTCTGACCTCGGATGTGGAGGGAGAATCCGCTACATGCTTCTCCAGAAAAACCCACGAATGCTTCCCAGAAACTGCCACCTGCCCAACAATGCTGCCCAGCAGAAACATATAAGAGGTATACAGAAGAAACAATTCTTAACTTACAGTGTTCTACGCAAGAGTAGTAACTACCATCAACATTAATGCAGTATCAATAAGAATTTAATAAAGTTTCAAATTCCATTAAATGTGTCAAAGTTGTTTCGGAAAATCAGCCAAGAAGCAGACACTACAAAGCAATAACATCAAATGGTGTCAGGGTAATGCCACAACATACTGTAGTGTAGGCACTTTATCAAACTGGATTTATGAAGTATCTTATTTATCCAAAGGCAGAAAAAAAAAATCTTAATCACCCAAACAAGAATTATAAACTATCTATTAATTGAGGGATCACGCATCACGCTTTTCATTATAGCAGGCATACCCTTCCCCTGGAGAGTATACTTGATACGACATTTTGGCCACAGCTAATCCGAGAGGATCATGTGAAAAAAGACCATCATGGTCGCTGCTCACAATCTCATTGAACCACTTCCTTTCTGGGTATTGGTTGTTGTTGTAATAGGCATCCTCGCATGCCAACATCCTGCATGAAATTCCAGATAAAGGCAAACAGAAGACGGGACAAATTACAATTCTAATGAGAAAATAGAAAAAGTTTAATTAACTATTCTACATGATACGTCAACTCTGAAATATAGACTATCTTGGGAACTAGAAAATATAATAAACATGAGAGATATTAGATATATATTGCAAAGTTCTTCAGCAATTCCATTGATAAAAAATATTTTTACATAATACATTGTACAAAAAGATGTACACTCAACAGGACTCTGTTTTAGTTGATACAGAAAAATTGTGTTTTTTAGTAATGGTTGATACACAAACTTCAAAACGTTATTTAAGAATTAAAAGGGTCCAGATTTCCTTTATAAATACATAAGGTTGTCCAACCTTTGCTCATTTTTATTTTCACCTTTCAGGCAAATACCTCAAGAGTATAGAAAGTTAAAACATGATGAGACATCTTCCTTGCATAGACATAATATCATTTGCCAATACAAACAACTGTTCTGTAGTAGCTTTAGCTGACGTTACAGTCATTAGCATCATCTCCAACTTCAGCCCCATCTCCCAGCCAAAGAAATTCTTCTTTGGGATGCACAATATGAACAATGTCTGCATTTTTCATGGCACAAAACAACTCTGTGCTTGCCATAGAATATAAATCCCAGAAATTTGGCATTCTGTATCTCCGAGAATTCTTCCTTAGGATTTTAACAAGCATTATCTACAATTCGCACTTGAATTCACATTATATTACAACCTAACATGTTCTATGGAATGCAATTGTCAAACTATACATTGAACCTCCATCCACAATAATGCTCTCATCGCTCAAACAATTAATACTCCCTTTATCCACAATTGTGTGTCTTGATTTAATTTGGCTGGCATATTGTCTTCTTTTTACCACATGACAGGTCAACTAAGCATGAGGCGGGCACAGAGAAGACAACGCCAAACGCTTCAGCCTAATGGGAATGAGAAATGACAAGATGAGGTGCCCCAAAAGATGGGCAGAAGCTTTACAGCCCATAGCTTTCCCTGCCGTCTTCAAAGGGCAGTGCTTGTGAGGGGATGCGCCACCAAAAATCAGACCCGGGGGATCTCCATCACAAGGAAGATTGTTTCTAGGAACTGGTAATCTAAGTTCACATTAGCCAGTGCTTTTGTCTTCCATCACAACATTTGAGTTCTCATTGTTAACCACAAAATTAATGGCCAAAATTACCTGTTAGTCACATTGTGTAATCTAAAAATTTCCCCTTTTTCTCTCTGTTGTGGCACTCTACTTGATCTTCACTCTAATTCACCATTTAATTCAAATATTCTCTGCTGATTTAGTATGTTTTGCAAGGATTTTACTCAAAAAGACAACGATTCCTTTCATATTTCCCAATTACAATAACAAAAAATGTGATATTGTACATTTAACCAAGTGAACAGCTAGTGAACTTATAAAAGCAAATCCACTCTACAAAGTAACAATGCCGTTATGATATATCTCGCATCAAGTAAGACTGGCGTTCAAAACAAGATAAAAGAATAAAAGGACTCACATTCGTGATCGATGCTTGAGTTTCCAGAAAACTGCATACTTCCAACCAGTGTTGAAGCAAAGGCTCCTCAACACTTGGCCCAAATGGCTTCCCATCATCCCTTCTCCCGGTGAGTTAAGATCCTAATCCTAAATGTAATGAAACCCAAAAAAAAAAAAAAACCTATGTTCACCCCCTCTTTTTTGGATAATTCCAACGCCTAGCTCCCTCTGTAAGATCCTCTTCCGGCCTGTTTCCTTCTCAACCGTCGTTTAATTGGGGGACCCACCGTTGGCAGCAACATCCGGTCATCATTTCCCATCCTCCCTTCAACTCTCTCTCTCTCTCTCTCTAAAAATCCTAATTCGCCAATAAAGCTATAAACTTTCTTGAACTTACTAAAAAATATTCAATAAAACACTAACACGCGGCATTGAAATCCTCGCATCATTCATTCCATTCAAGAATTTTTCCATAACTTTCGATTTTCTTCAACTTCAAGAATATTATTGAAACCCTTCAAAACTCTAGAACTCAAGACACAAAAACCACAATCTTTACAAATACTAATAATCAAAGTTCACCATATCAATCACAACACTCAAACCAATTCTCTACGCATACCAATATCTTGAAAACAATTTTCTTCAACTCCAATAAGATTAAAGAAGGAAAAAAAGAAACCCTTATGAAATCTTGAATTGAACAAGCCAAAATTGATAACAAAAGTGCTATTCATCGGATATCAAGTGACACTGAGAACTCCATTTACAGTTTCTAGGCTCTAACAGGATCAAGAATTCAATAATAGAGAGGTATTTTAGAAAATCTCCCCTCTGTATCCCATATTCTTGATTTTTCTTTGTGCGTTCTAACAGAAAGCTGTTTCAGAAGAGTACCTTCGGCGCTCTATAGTAAAAACATAAAGAACTGAATTTGATGCCATTTTCTTTTACTTTCAATATTAAACACTACAAAAGCAATGGCAGTTCGTGTAAAGGGAAAACCAACCCCTCTGAGTGTGAGAGGAGAAAGATCAAATTCAATGGAAATTCCATTTTTTTCAAACCCAAAAGCTTTGGTTTATATGCAGTCGAGTAAAAGCATTTCTCTTGAATGCACAGTGCCTCACTCTGTTCTCAGCGGCGGTGCGCAATGCGCATCAGCTTTTTGTCCTCTCGCCGCATGATGGCAAAAAGGCCTTTATACCCTTCGTCCACTCTCAAATCATTGTACCAGCACTAACGGTTATTGGCCTATGTCATCACGTTCATCAATTGTACATTCGATCCACCAATCACGTAATTAGGAATGGACATGGTTAACACTTTCTCAGGTATTGCTATTTAGGACAACTGATAGTATACAGTGTAAATAGCACTGTGTAAGGCCATGTTTGATTTTTTGATTGAAAAGTTCCATGGAAAACGGAAAAGAAATTTCATCTTTCACTTTAAGCATGTTTGATACACTAAATTTTCTTAGCAATTCATTTTCTTGATTTTGGCTCACACAGTTCCAATTCCTTGTTTTTGATGAAAATCAATTCCCACCAACTTAGTGGGATTTGGTTTTTCCAATTTACTTTTATTTTTTCAATGAAAACAAATTATATCCCAAATTGTAACAAACTTTATCATTTTAATGAACATTTTTCATGTAAAACAAAGTTAAATGAACACAAAAAGATCCAAAATTTTAATATTTTCCACGTGGAAATTATACTAATCAAACACAATTAATTGACAATTCTTAGGAAAACAATTCGAGATAATTCAATTATCTGAAATTCATTTTCATTCCACCCAAATTCCACACTTGCAATCAAACAGACCCTAAATGATAGGTACTATTAAATTAGTCACTTGATAGCACATTGACCCAAAAACTGATATTGTAGCACCAATTATTTTAGATAACATTATTCTACTACTTATTTTATTGAGAATAGAATCGAGTCGATTAGTGGCAAAATCCATACATGTAATCAAACAACTCAATGATAAAATCGAATTGGACTGCAACTAATCTGTTTTGACTTTTGATTTGGCCGAATCCTTTTATTGGTTCAAAAATGTATTTTAAATTAAAACTTTATGTGCAAATTTTCGCATTTCACTTTCATGTTTCTTGAACAAAAAACAAAAGTGTTTATCTAAAATTCTATTAATACATGTGAATTTGATTATAAAATAATTTTGATTATTACTGAGATCATAAAATAATTTTAGAATCAAATCAAAATTTGATTATATAGTTAGAATCGAAAAATCATATCAGAATCGTTTGATTAATTTTAATAATCAGAACCAATTAAGTTTTGACTAGAATTGAATCGAACTAGCTACTTTGGTCCAGTTTTAACTCAATTCGGGTAATTCTGGATAAAGATATTCACCCTTGTTCATAAAAAACGAACAAAAAAGGTTATTTTAGCTTTTCTTTCTTCTTTAGATTATTTAATACTATCTATTTCGACATCTCCAACCTTTCAGAAAAAAGAAAGGCTGAGTTCATCCCCAATCTTTTTTTAAATTGTACCATTCATCCCAATCTTTGAAAAACAGACAGAGTTCGTCCCTCTAACAGATTATGTCCAAATTATCAAGATCGCGAAAAAGGACAATTACCCTTCAATTTAATAAATAAAAAGAGAGAAATAAAAATTAACCAAATGAGCACCAAAATTAAAGAATAACAAAAAGAGCCAAATTCCATTCATATTCTTTCTTCACCTCACCCTCCAAAAGCCACCACTGTCAGGTGACTCCACCTCCATCACCATCGCCAACAACTTCACCTCATCTTCTGATCCAATTCTGCTCATGGGCGAAATCAAATCTTTGGTATCAATATGTTTCAAATGGCGAGAAACTATAGACAATACTTCAAGCTACTTAACAAACGTAACACATTGGAGAGATTTCCTTGGATGCTACTCTTCTACTCATTTGTTGGTTTAATGGATCGACTTAGTCTTATCGTTCCATTAAGACACTGTAACTTGTTTCATATGACGAAATTTAATCAAACTTTTAAGTCAAGAGTCAACTTTGTGTCATAACCTTGCTTGACGATACCTTGGTTGGCCGACTTCACCATCTAGTATGGGATGTTAAGTCTTGCCTAATGCTAAGTCAATAAGTAGGCCATGAGAGATGTTGACCCCTGAAATTGAGCCAACAGATGTCGGGCCCACTCACGTCGAGTCAAGTATGATTCTGGCACGTTCCTATCGGAATGAAGACAGTAACAAAGAGGAGATGGACGCGGGAGGTATTTTGCGGCGAGAGACACAAATGTTCGAGTTTTGACGGATGGAACAAAAGCAATCAAGCTAACATCGATCGCCCAATTGAAATCAAACTAATCTATGTAATAACTTACGGAAATATATGGAAAGATAGATATGATGTGTATTGAAATTGTTACGTCGTGTATAGAAATTTACAATTAATAAACATATCAAAAAGAAGATAAAAAATATACCCAAGTGTTTGTGTCTTTTTCTTCAAAGTTGAAGCATGTGTTTCAAATATATGTTGTTGTCTCTTTTCCAATCAACCATCCTCATTGAAGTTACAAAGAGAACCTATTTATACTATCTTGGCCGACATTGTAATCGTTGGATCAGAACCATGTGACATCATCTTCCTAATTGGGTCATTACATAACTATCAATTCAGACAATTAATACATTCATAAGGGGTCAGCCGCTCTATACAATATGTTGACATACTGACAAGCTTTTATTACAAGTGTTATATCAATCATTTCAGAGAGATCTTCGAATCTTTTATAAGGAACAGCATCAGCTTACGAGCTTCGGATGAATCGAGAGCTTCGGAGGAATCTTCGAAATAGTTCTCTAAATGGAGAGCCTCAACTCCTTTCTTGTTTCCTTAGGCAGAGTCGTATTTAATGTAGTGTCTTAGCCTGTACTTTGCCCTTGCAGTGTAAGGACTTCGGCTTTGTTTGCCTTCTACGTGTTTTGACCTTCTGGGTCTTTATTTGACTTTCTTGTTGACTTTCTATCTACGTGACATTGTCTTTCTGAGCCTCGGAGGTGAGGAGTAACAATAGACACACCTCTAACTATCTTACTTGAGGTATACTTTGTTAATCATCTTGTTTAATGTCCTTTAACCTTAAAAATCAGAAGCCAAACCCATTTTTTTAAAGGAAAAAAAAAAAAGATATATATATATATATGGTGAAAATGAGGGGCTTTATGAGGTTAGTCCTCTTATATGGCAAACAATATGATTTCCATTTGTAGAAAATGCCTCTTATCTTCCCATCACCTTCCTTTGTAAAGCCATAAAACTTAATTCTCCAAAAACACTTTTTTTAACAATAATTTTTACAGCTAAAAGTTGTGAACACCTCAACTACTAGTGTCTTCCCTCTTAACTTTTATGGGTTTTTTTTTCATTTTGCTTTTGATTATCAGCCCGCCGACAGTGATTGAGTAATGCCATTATATTCAAGAATGATGGTTGGTTCTGCCCAGTCCCTATCCGAATATTAGTTTATTACTTATAAGTGTGAAAAAAGTTGCATATTTGACTATAAGATAGAGTTATTTTTAAATCAGGGAACTTATTCTCAATTTTGGGAAAAAAATATTTCATGTAAAAATTTCTTATCTACTTATAAGTGAATTATAATCAAGCCAGATAAGAGGTTAATTTTAAGCTACTACTGGGACAAGGATGGAGAGTTTGGCATGATCCCTCACATATAGATTAAATTAAAAAAATAATAATAATAATTGTAAGGTTAGCCGAGCATACACGCGCTTACGAGTTAAAGCATACCTTGAACATCTTATTTTTGTGTAACATATTGCCTTTAGATTACATCGTAGTTTGTTGTAATGACGTAACATAACAACAAAAATAACAAAGTAATTTTCTGTAAAATTGAATTCGACTTATAATTTTATATTAATCATTTTCCTCTATTTTGCTTGGTTCGTTCTATTTTTGTTGGAAGATTCAAAGTAACAAAATCATTTGCAAACACAATATTATGTTAATTAATGTTGGTTCCTCTCTTTTGGATATGTGCGAGAATGCAAAACGAATTTAGTCGCAACTATCTTATTTTGAGCATGTTTGGCTAAGTTTAAAATCCAATTAAACTTGAAAATATAGTCATTATTGGGTCATACTTGTCTAATAAAAGTCAACCGATGCATATTTAATCTCCACCGAACGCGCCATTTATCATCTACCGATGCATATTTATAGAAAAAAAAATGCATTATATTAAGCAATTATTAATGTCATTTGTTCATAATTATTCGATCATATTCGCGACTCTTTCTTTTGCCTAAAAAGCGAAGAAGCCTATAATAACTTTAAATTTACTAACAAACAAAATGGAGTGTGACAAAATGACATGTTTAATTGTCAATTACAACTATCATATGACATTGTTTCTCCAAAAGATTCAATTTGTCTGATATTACACATCGTTTTACCTAGGTAATTAGAATTATTAAAGGTCCTAATCATTAAATTATCCTAGTTAAGAATAAAACTAATAGAATTATTCTCGTAGGGTTCCATATGTTGTTGGTTTTGATGATTTCCATTCATATCAATTGAAGGTAAAAATTAATTCCTATAGTTTGTAAACTTTTAGAAGAGTTTTGGATCAGTTTAAAAAGTTCACTTATAAGTAAATTTTAAAAATAAGTAAATATTTACTCGTTTAAGTTGAAAATGAGTAAGTTACTTGATTTGAAAGTAAAATAAGAATTAATTTTTAAATAAATTTTTTTTACTTAAAAATTAAAACAATGAATAAACTATTTAAACATATCGAGAGAAGTGATGAATACAATGAGACAAAAGAAAATGATAATTTCTCCCCTTTCTTTATCTTAAAATTGAACATTTTCAAGTGCTTATCGAGTATTTACATTATGTGGTCTCATTCCCATATGAGCCAAGTATTATGTATGGCTGCTTATCACAATAAACATGGGAAAAATTTATTGGAGAGGCGTGGGAGAAAATGAAAAAAAATTGGCTTTCAAAGAATAGTTAGACTATTTTAACACGAGGGTTGAGACAATGGTCGAGAGTGAATGAATTCTTATAAGAAAAGTAATAAATACAGTTTCAAACCGAACAAAGCTTGACTAGCTTGTTGTTTAGGTTGAGATGGTCGAGTAGAGCTCAACCAACTCAATCCAATGATCGAGTTGATTAGGTTGAAGTAGCTTCTACAAGGAAAAAGTAACTAATAAGACAAGTGACATTTTGAATAAGATAAATCGAACAATTTATCCTAAAAAAATAAAAGAAACTTTTCAATTAAATGCAATATAAAGTTGTTTCTTTTCGTCTAACACATAATTTCGTAGATTTCAATTATTAGTTATGTTTATTTAGTTTTTCTTTGGGCTTTCTTCTCCCTTCTCTTCCTCCTCTCTCTCATCACACACAAATGGAAATGGGAATCATAATCATCTTATGTAGATTTCATAGCATAACTTTTTACTAGCATGTAATCTAGGTGTGTGACTTAATATTCTACATACTCATGAGTAATACTTTGATATTTGCCTACTAGTCAATATGGGCAGGCTTGAAATTTGAAAATTATTGCCCATTTTCAAACACATTGTCTATCTACAACATTATAGTAGTGGTGCATAATTAAATATAAAAAAAGTCGTACGACTTGTTTCTCGAACACAAGACATATTGATGCATCGAGAAGCATGAAACAAAATAAATACATGATTGAAGCTTGCTAATTTCAAAAGAGCATCGAGACTCACCAACCAAAACTTTTAATTTGATTGAATACCAAAAACTCATTGAAATTTCGTTGATTTTATAAACAGAATCTCATAAACGTGATTGAAATCAGTATACCAAACATTTCATTAGTTGGGTTGTGCTAATTTATGTGAAAGTGACTCGACATTAGATTCAACACAATAATAAGTAGTATTTCTTTTTCCTTTTCTCTTGTGAGTCTTTGTCAAAAGATTGAACTATCATGGGATCAAGTTATGTGTGTGCTAGTGATATGTTGTTCTCATTTATACACGAAATATTTTCCGTTTATACTACAATGTTTCTCTATTAGATTTCAAGAGTGCGATTTGATTTCGATGTGATTGAATGGTAAAAAAGATGATGATGATGATGATGATGATGATGAAGAAGAAGAAGAAGAAGAAATAATAATCAATGAATATTATGCAATACTTTAAGGTATCTAATTAAAATTGAAGGATATGAGACTTGATTTTAAGTGACTTCCATCTAACACGCTTCCTCGAAAGCACCTCAAAATCATTCAGAAATTTCATTCAAAATTATATTAATTTTGTTACATATCTACGCTTTGGACTAGACTTGTACAACTAGTCCTCAACGACAAAAATCATTTAAATTTTTATTAAATTATTCACATATGTAGCTTTGAATGCGATCCTAGATATGCTAGAACATAAAGAAAGTTATATTTGATACTTCAATAGATAGCACCGCTACAATAAAGTGTGGACGCAAAGAGAAACACTTCAACTTTAGAAAAAGTTCGCATGGATTCCTAATTCTGCAATTATACCAAATGTAAATTTTGTTCACCACATAATAGCGAAGTTCGAGCTGTATATAATCCTTGTTTGGTGTGGATTAAAATTTGAATTGAATTTAAGTCGAAATCAACAATTAATTTTAGGGTAATTATATTACCACTACAAATTTTATTAAGTACACCACAATTTTCTTATTTACTAAAAGATCCTTAAGTAAAATGACATAATTAGGTTTTAAATATACTTTTTAATTAAATAAATTATAGTTACACCACAAATATAAAACCTAATTTATTTATTTCTTTTTCCTCAACATCTTATTGCTCATAGTTTTCCGACGGCTTTTACCTTTTTCACGGCAGCAAGATAATTTTCTTTTTCTCACAGTAAATTAATTTATACTTTATTTGACTACGATTTATAGATGAATTTTTTCAATTTATTTGTCAAGTTTGAAAATTAAGAATTTATCACTATGATTATTTAATTTTATTCGAAGGTTGTCTTTCTGTAATCATGATTTTGACAAATGAGTTATCATTTTTCTTGGTACATTTGATAACAATTCTCTCTTCAATCTGTACTTAGTTGGGTTCAGGAAGTTGTTTACTAGTCCAAACTCGAACCCACGTTTGGTACACATAATTTAGAGAAAATGAGGATTAATATTGGTGATAAGTACACCACAATATTCTATTATGTTTTTTTTCATTTTTTTTGTTTTTACTGAATTGGGAGTATAATTGTAAATTTATCGTTGTGTATTTATTAAAAATGTATTTTAATTGTAGTGTCAATAAAATGTGGTGTAGCAATTAAAATTTGTAATTGTAATATAATTACCCTTAATTTCAATCACATATTTTATGAGATCTACAACTTTCAGTCACACATTTCATCGAATTTATCAAAATTTACTAAAAATCTAATTTTTAACTACATCGAACGGTGACATATTATATATCTACTCCCTCCTTCCCATTTCCAGAAACAAAGCAACATAATGAGACTTAATTTTCATTTAGGGTGTGTTTGATTGTATTTATTTTCACTGGAAAATGTCAATTCCTACTTTGAAGTGTTTGATTGTTATTTTTTCCATGGAAAATATTTTCCAACTTCTAAAAATATACACATTTTTCCTTTTTTTTAAGGAAAACATTTTCTTTGGAGGGAATAAATTTTTGTTTTCCTCAAAATAAGGAAAATATTTATTTTCTATTATATATTTTCCATGTCAATCAATCACACTCTTAAATAAAAGTAGGGACAAATTCAAGGTCGGACTAAACAAATTTCAAGCCGAACCAATATGTTTAAAAAAAGGGAAAAATTCATAGGTCAATGATTATCTTTAGCGAAATCAAAAATCAGGTCCCAAAATTTAAATTTACAAAACTCAGGTTTTTCCATGAATTAATTAATTATATTTTACAATTAATCTATTAAATTAAATATTTTAATGTAATATAATATTTATATAATTGACCCACCCCATCGAGGCACCGACCCACCCCACCTCTACTGCTCCGACGACCACTCCAACGACCCGCGAATACTCCGGCGACCACTCAAACGATCAATGACTGTTCTCCGGTCGCGCTTAATTCCGGCGACTATTTTTCGATGACCGTTGGCAGCCGCTTAATTCCGATAACTGTTCCAATTCTAAGGTCATAGAATATTTTAAGGTCACAATTGAAAAAAATTATAGGTAACGGATTTTTAATTGATCACAAATTAAGAAAATTAGTTGGTCACTGATTTCCAAATTTGTTGGTCACAAATTATATTTTGAGTCACAGATTAACATTTTAAGGTCACAGTTAAATAGAACTATATAATTGGTTACAGATCGATATAGTTGGTCACATGCACCCAAACACTCATCCCCCAATCCCAAACACCACCAATACTTGGTCACAGGTCACAGACGACCAAATAGTTGGTCACAGACACTTTGTCCCATTGGCTGCCGACCCCAGTCCCTAAAACACCCACCAACAATAACACTACTGTTGCCCCATCGTCACCCCGTCACAACACCACCACAACCACTGCCATAATAATAACAAAAAATAACCATCACATCGCCTCCCGCACCACCACACCAAGAAAAACACCACCACCGCCGTCGACTCTGCCACAACAACCGTCACCACAACAATAACAAAAACCGACTGCACCACAGTGCCACCATACGGACCGCCACCGCAACCACCGTCAACCACAAGAACATAAAAACCCGACAGCCACCACCTCCGCATGCTGGAGCAATCTGAGAGATTTTCTCGTTGTGGCAATCGCCACCTCTACCTGCAACAGATCGACAGATCGACGCTGCCGTTTTGGTCCACCCACCCAACCCACAGATCGACGCCCCCACATCCACATATCGACGCTGCCGTTTTGATCCACCCACACACCTCCCTTGCAGCAGCGTCGACGCTGCTGTGTCGCACTAGCGTCGACGCTGCGTCATAGCAGTTGAGTCGCGACTGCGACGTCGACAGTAGCGTCGCGACTGCTGTGACAGGGTGGAGACGGGAGGGAGGGAGAAGTGAGGAAAGGAGGGAGAGAGAGAGAGAGAGAGAGGTCAGGGGAGGGGGAGGGGGAAGGGGAAGGGGAAGAGGCGGCGAGTGGTGGCGGTGGAGGCGCCGGGTGAGAGAGGGGAGAGAAATGAAATTGATTAGGGTTTGGATAGGGTTTTATAGTTAAAATAAATTTGGGGTAGGTAGTAGGGTGGGTATATAGATTAATTTAATTTACAATATTATTATTATTATTATTATTATTAATTGTAAAATTAAAACCTGATTTTTGATTAAATAAAGTCAAAACCTGATTTTTAAAAAGGCCAAACTTAATACCTGGTTTGGTGTAATTTCCTCTTAAAAAAATTACTCACACAACACAAATTAAGTGGGAGCCCGGCCCAGTTCCCCCGTGGATAGAAGTCACATTAGCACATAACGTCCCCATTTTTCATAGTTATTGTGGAAAACGTCCATACATTTCATTTTTAGCATTTTCACCCTTATTTTCACATTTCATTGCGTAAATGGTCTTTTTCATTTATTTTCTCAATTAAAAATTGTGAAATGACGAAAATACCATTTTCTTTAAATTAAAAAAAATAAAATTGCAACCATAGTCTCAATTTTTTAAAAAAAACGTAAATGAGTCTCAAATAAATTATTAAAAGGGTAATTAGTACAAAATGTCTCTATCTTTCACTATTATTGTGAAAAATGTCACTACCTTTATTTGTTTGGCATTTTCACCCTTAATTATACATTTGTTTGGCAAATCATCATTTTCATTTAATTTATCAATAAAGAACTCTAAAATAATAAATATAAACTTCTATTTAAATAAAAAAATATTTTTCAATTTCTAATTTTTAATAATTTATTTGAGACTCGTTTGCACTTTTTAATTTTTTTAAATTTTTAAATAAATTTAATTATGACTCGTTTGCACTTTTTTAAAAAATTAATTAATTTTTAATAATTTATTAGGGACTCATTTGTACTTTTTAAAAAAATTGGGACTATGAATGCAATAAATTGTTTAGCTTTTTATTTAAATAAGAGAGTATATTCGTCATTTCACAGCTTTTTATTGAGAAATTGAATGAAAATAGATAGAAAAGATGATTTGCGTAATCAAATGTTTAATTAAGAGTGAAAATATTAAAAAAATAATAGACAGTGACCTTTTTTGCAATAATAGTGAAATGAACATTATGTGCTAATTACTCTTTTAATAATTTATTGGTGACTCATTTGCATTTTTTTTTAAAAAAAAATTGGGACCGTAATTGCAATTAATTTTTTCTTTTTCCTTTTGTTCTATTTAAAGATAATGGTGTATTTATCATTTTACAATTTTTAATTGAGAAAATGGATGAAAATAATTTTTTGCACCAATGAAATGTAGAAATAAGGGTGAAAATGCTAAAAAATGAAAGATAATGACGTTTTCCACAATAACAGTGAAAGGTCCACGTTACGTGCCAATTACTCTTTTGGTATAATCAACTACGATACTTTCATGAAGATGTCCATTTTACATGTAATAAAGTTGGAAGGGAAAGAAAGTTGAATTTCACGAGTCAGTGCCTAATTCTTGGAACAAAATTTGGGTAATTACTCTCCATAATTATAAATAACATAATTCATAAAAAAATGGACTCGATAGTTGCGTTCGATTGGTACGTCCACTTCCAGCTAGTCAAGTCGATCCACAGGACTCGATAACACATTATTCATAAAAATTTGTTTGCTTGCGATTGACTGGTACGTACCACGTCCTGCTAGTCGAGTCAATCCACTGGACTCGTTATCGAGCTCGACTCAACTCTCATACCCGCCATGACACGAATCGAGTTAGCGATCGGTTTGCTCCACCTCCCTCCTCCCTCCTCCCTTCCGAATTCCAATTTCATTTTTTGAACTTTAAACCACCTAAAACTCTTCGAATTCCAAACATCAAATGCACAAGAGAAAAAAAACAGATTTTTCGTGATGAAATAATGTCGGAGATTCACAACGCGGCAAGGATGCGGAACCCATGGGCTCTTCATTTCCAGAAACTTGGGCTTCAGCTCAAATGCGCCCTTTGGTATATTTCTTGTAAACATACGAAATTTCTTCTTATAAACTTATGGAATTTTACGTAATTTGGGTTGCATATTGATATTATAGTCTGAACTTGCTGAATAAACCCTTGCTGCTCCCATGCAATCACATTTTCTGCAAGTAAGTGTTTTGTAGTGTGTAATTTTTACGGTTCTTGGCCCTATTGTGATTCATTTTCGTATTTAAGTTATATATGTGTTCATGAAGGTTTTGCATTCCAAAATCGAGCCGATTAGGAACAGAATGCCCTACATGCAATCATCTGTTTGCTGATGGAGGTATTAGTTATTATAGTCTTATCGTGATCATTGTCTCTGTTAAATTTGAATATGAAGAATAGGAATATTTGCCTATTATTTTTCATCAAATCTTTCCTTTTCATCTTAATTTGGATTTCTAAGAAATTTACTAGGAAAATATAACATGCCGAATCAAATTTGAGAACCCCTATGATCTAAAGATCTGTGTAGAAATTAGGCTTTTTTTTTTTTTTTATGGCATCCGTAGCTAACTAGTTTATATAATTTATATGGATTTTTATCATTGGTCTCAAACCTATTGAAAAGAGCAAGATGATCCTCAACCTTTTACTATAGTTTCACAAAAAATCCTCAAAGATGAAGATTGTCTTAGTTATCTTTAAATCATAATGTAGCCCACAAGAAAAAAATGCCTCGCTTTAAATTTTGAGCACATAGCCAAGTTCAGAAACAAAATTTAGCTCTATAATTGTCTACATGTGAGGATCACGTCATTGTTTAGCAGTGATTCTGACAGTTTTTGGGGATGGGGACTTACCAACTTGCTACTTTTCAATAGTTCAATTTTTCCTAATCTTTATTGTTATTTGATTAGAGCACTCTTTAACAATCTATACTGTTGATGTAAAATGTTAATATCTGAATAAATTGATGTATGTCGCAGAGATGAGATCAGCTCCATTCTTGGAGAATATCATTACCATTTACAAAAGCATGGATGCTACTTTTAACACTATCTTCCCGCATTTGTCTAAGGGTAACACCATTGATAACCTTTATGGTTCAAGCTATATATTTTCATATTTTCTTCATCCCAATTTGATATGGGCAATGTGAATGCTACTTATCTGTATGATTAATTCAGGTTCGAGAGAGTCATTAAATCAGACCCCGGAATCAGTTACTATCATTGATGACAAAACAAGAAAGAAACTTGATGAAATAGAACTTCAAGGAAGTGAAGTAGGCAGCAGAGATGGGGTATGATTAAACCTCTCGTGGCATATTCAATTAAAAGTACAACGTCATCCGTATCTTTACAAATACACAAGTGTTTGGTTTCAATTTTGTGTGTTTTTATTATTATTTTTATACTTTATAATTTATAGTGAACTGCTCACATTATGTGACATGCATTTTCTTCTGGATAAAGTATAAGCTATAAAGTCTACACAGCTATTAAATATGTGTTTCTCGCCAACCGGGGGAAAACCATTAATATGTGATATACATAGTTGATTGTTTAATGGTCAAAGTTTTTTCTTTCCATTTTTTTCCTCCTTATAGAGGGCTTCTGACAGCTGCCCTTTGTTGGTTCTTGTGCTTGACTGGTCCATTTTTTTCATGATATCCTATTAGTTGACTGTGAAAGGGCCTGGTAACAAAATTGATGAAATTAGACCAAGCAAAATGATCAAATCATAACAATCTATGAATCCACCATGTACGTTATCTTGCTAAGCTTATCTAGAAAGTTTTAACTATTAAATCATAAATTCTACCATAGAAATTTTCATGCTGTTGTAAAATTCAACGAGCAAACTTTTTGAGCTTGAGTGGGAAAACATGTTAGTTTCTAAACATGCCAAATTGTCGCGGTACTATATTGTGTATCTTTAAGCTTCTGCGGTTCACAAGTGCAGAGTTCTGGAACATATAGAGCCGAAAGATTAGTTGATGGTGATTTTGATACAGCTCCTGGTGAAATAGCTGATAGGACTTTCCATCAAGACCCATTGCACACACGGGATGCCAAAAGACAAAAGAAACTAAATTACGGTTTGTCTGATTCAGTTGGTGAAGGATTAGCATCTCCTTCTGATAACATAGCAGTTTCCAACCTTAATGGGGGACTCCGTGATGCACTAAACGTGGACAGAACTGCTTGCGCCTTCTGTCATTCTTCTAAGGAGACAGAAGTAAGTTCAACCTGAATAATGTCTCTTATATTTCATTTGGTAACATCGTTGTGCAAATCTTGTGCTATTGACTTTCTGTTGTTGCCATCAAAACATTGTGAATCAGAGGAAAAATATATCTCTTTATGTTTGAATTATTTGTTTCTTTGATCTAATCTATTATTTCCTACATACTGTAGTGGACAGGACCAGTGCTTTACTATGTCAAGGGAAAGGAAGTAGTAGGAGATGTCACTGCTCTTACTAAGGCCATTCCGGTCCACAGCAAATGTATTGAATGGTATAAATTCACGGGAATACGCTTTATGCTCTGAGATTGGGTCTTGGTGTGATGAATATTATAAGAGATATTATTTGAATTAATTTTCAATTTTAATAATTAGTTTACAAAACATTATTAGTATTTGATTTAATAGCTTTTATTAGATATTTTTTTAATAAAATTTAATCTTTGAAATCCTATGTAAAAGGGTCTTATACTTTGTAATAGAGACAACTTTGATATGAATCAAGATTGATTATCTTGCCATCAATTCTTCTTTTCTTGCCCCCTTTCTTTCTCTTCTTCTCTTCCTTTCCCTTACTCCCATAATTGTTCTATTGCATCCTACGTCACGGTGTTAAGACTTATAACCTTACAAAGGCAATAGATATAATGCAAAATGGAAAAATTCCTGAAATAGAAGCTTCTTTTCCATTTTTGACAACACAAGAATTCTTCATATTAGATATTCTCTTTCAGAAGTGTGAACAAACTTTTTGAACCATTAGGGTTCTTGTTGACTCCAAGTTGAGCCTGTATTCTTTATCTTTGTTGTTTTATATCTTGTTCTAAATTGATATGCTTGCCGTAGGGGAATGTATCACAATAATTAGTTATTAATTATTTATTGCAGGACCCCTCGAATTTATTTTGTTGGGGAAATAATGAAGAATTTGGAGTCTGAAGTGGCGAGAGCTTCTAAGCTCAAGTGTAGTGGATGTGGATTGAAGGGAGCAGGACTTGGTTGCTTTGTAAAGTCCTGCCCTAAAAGTTACCATGTGCCTTGTGCTGTTGAAATTCTGGATTGCAGATGGGATTGCGTATGTTAACTTTATTACGCACACATGATCTGTCGAAATCAAATCCTAATCCCGCTTTCTCTGACCATTATATATCATAAAACCAACTTGCAGGAGGACTTTCTAATGCTCTGTCCTACTCACAACTCTGTTAAATTCCCAAGGGAGAAATCTAAATCTCGAGAGTTTGGAAGGGACGAAAAGGATTCCTTGTCCACTAAAACGTATGGAGCTCTTTTTAGGATCATCCTTTTATACGTTGACCTTTTTCCAACAATTAGTAAATTAATTATAACTTGAACAAAAGATAGTTTTTGAAAAATCTTACTGTGACTTGTTTCCAAGGTTTCGTTCACTTGTATAACTCATGTAATGGGATGTGAAAAGTGATTTATGCGCTGCCTAATATACCATGCTTTAAGTTGATTTTTTGCCAAATTGAATACTGAGGAATTGGGTGACTAATTCTTATTCTGAAATAACCAAGTTCTTTTTCATTTTGTGTCAATTAATATGTTGTCAAATAATGATTTGAGAAATTAACATGTAAGAAAGTCAAGGTCATCTTTGCTTTTCTCATGTTTTATGATCTAAGAACGTCTTACTGTGATATTTCTGAAACTTACTAAATAAAGAATGATGCTCTATTGGAAGTCGATTGTTGGAAATTTGGACTGCTCTTCTCATATCTTTTTAGTGTCACAACAAAGAGCTCTGAGGTCCGTCAAGTTGAGAGACTCATTTGACAAACTACAGAATATTATTTAATTTTGGCTGGTTGAAATTGGTATGTCCGGTTGCATTTATTGTCCATTTCTAAATTGATGTGAAGTCTTCCATCATGGGTGCAGATCCTCTAACTCATTGAAATTTTGGGAAACATCAACTACTGGACCAAAGCAATGGTTTTTCTGTGGATCTGCTTTGTCTTCAGAAGAGAAGGTTGGTACTGCTGAAGATTAACTATGATATATTATTTATGAAGATCATTAGTAAAGTAGAAAGATCTGAGAGATATTTTTCCATACTATTGATTCATCTATTTGTAGTTATTGAAGTTCAAAATGCATAATTAGATCATGAGAACTGCTCAGACATCTCCGTAAAATATTTCTCTTTTGTACATTTAAAGTAACTTTTTCCGGCATTTGTTTTTCCTTCTTCCCCCTTTTGGGCGATAGAAGATAAATATGTTCGAATGGGTAAGTGCCCTTTTCACCATAGAGTTGGTTATATACCATGCCCCAGTAGAAATGTCAAACAGCCTAATTATTCCCTTTTAATTTTGTGTATGCAGTATTTGCTGGTCAAGTTTGCTACCATGTGTGGAGCAACTGTGTCCAAGTTTTGGAACCCAGAAGTTACACATGTAATTGCAGCCACAAATGCAGAGGGGGCATGCGATAGGACTTCTATATTTCTCATGGCAATTTTGACTGGACGCTGGATCCTTACAATGGATTGTAAGCCCCACGTACATTTCCACTTATGTTTGAGCAGCAAGTTTTTTTCCTTCCCGGTCATTTTGACTTCCATTTGCTTGAATAATTTGGCTATTTGAGAGGAGTCAAGTATTTTCCTCAATGATTTTTTGCCTTTTGACTGGGCATAATGATAAAAAAAAAAATTGGTATATCAAATGACTTGTGCTATTGATTGGGCAAATAATTGAATTGATCCACGCTCGGAATGAACAAGGAAAATCTTGAAAAAGATAATTGGATAATTTATCTGCTTGACTTATTAATATTCCTAGCAATTCACAGTACAACCCATTTGTTTTCAGGGATAAAAGTCTGTATGGAAGCAAATCATCCTATGAATGAAGAACCTTATGAAGTTAAACTGGACAATCATGGTTGTCGTAATGGCCCCAAAACTGGCAGGGTTATGGCATCGACTAATGTAAGAGTCACTAATTTTGTAAAAGACTTGTATTCTTGTTCATTGTTGTTACTTCTTTTGTTATTACACAATATCTAGACATCATGTATTAGCCACCAGGAAAGACATATCTACAGATAGTCTTATGAATGGTGAAAAAGGACACATTAGGCTATAATCAAACATTGTCACTATCTAGTGGTATCTAGAATGTTAAGGTTTTGGCTATATGAACAATCACTTTGTTGAAAATCTCAGTTTGTGTAGATGCATTCGTAACTAGAAAGCTAGCACCATGTGCTGATCAACTTTTTCCATTGTTACACAGGCACCAAAGCTTTTTCATGGTTTGAAGTTCTATTTTAGTGGGGATTTTGTGCCAGCTTACAAGAACGAACTTATAGATCTAGTTACAGTTGGTGGAGGTACTGTTATTGATAGCATGGAACAGATGATTGCAGAAAGGAACGAGACTCGAACAACTACATGTTTTTTTGTTTATAATTTTGGTTCCCGAGAAGGATGCATATCAGAAACAGCAAGTTCACCTTATGTGCAAAGATTAGCAAAAGCACAGAATTTAACCGAAGATTGTGTTTCTCGGGTCCTTCCACATACATGGATTTTGGAATCAATAGCTGCATATAGGTTGCTACCTTCATTTTGCTAAGAATTCTATTTACCTGTCTCCCTCATCTTGGATGACATAATTTCAGTTAGTTTTATTTTGATATGCTTTAGGAACTGTTGTGGAGGAATACTTATTGGATGTTTGTATATTCTAGAACTTAATTCTGGAGTAGATTTAATGGGAATGGCTATGTTAACTACTGTTTGATATGTTGGACTATAGATCATTTTGTATGATTACATGATTCAAAAAGTAGGTTAAATTTTTGTTTAATATCATTGTGCAGACATAGTGTTGAAAGGTGTGTATATTCTAAAAGAGTCCTGAAATAGTGGAGTGGTTGAAAGATTGTTTCTTTTATGGCATGTTTGGTATATTGGACTAAACAATAACGAACGAAATTAACGAAGAAAAAGTTTAAATCCAGCCGTGTTCTATGCTTGCAAGATTTTTACATTCGTTATTTATAACTATAACTATTTGCAATTAGATTTTAACAATTTCCATTCAAATTTTCAATAGAAGCATAAAAGAAAAAAAATATTATTCTCCTCGTTTAAATTTGTTCAACTTATATAGGACGAGACACTGGATAAATTAAAATTTAGATATAATAATATTGCAAACGTATGATTGATTTTTTTGTTCACATTTCATTTCAAGGATAGTGCAAACTAGACGGTCAACTATTTCTTCTAATTTATTGCCACATTTGCAAGAACGTCTAAAAACAACTCGCAAATATCAACAATAGATTGTTCTATAAAAATCACATAACTCAAAGTTTACAAAAGTTGAAACAACTAGAAGAGTTTTAGAGTAACTTCTGTTTAGAGTATTGTTATCTAGTGCCAGTTTAAATGATCGTAAGATCATTATATACTATTGGTCGGAAAAAAAATGATTAAAACCAAATTGTGTACGGTAAACGTTAATATAACGTAAATGGATGCTAGATATTATTCAAAAATTTAACTTAGCAGTAGTCTAGAAAATGAGTAGATTATTAAAAATAGAGTAATGCTATTCATCCCCATTGGGAATGAAAACACAGTCTTTGTGACACTAATGTGGTATTAAATGATAGGTGAAATTAAATGATTTATTTAATTTCACCTTTCATTTAACCTATCATTTAATACCACATAAACTGTGTTTTCATCCCCACTGGGGATGAATAACATTACTCTTAAAAATAATAAATTAAGCTAGATATTAAAATCTAACAATCTGACACGTGTCTTATACAATTAATGCTTTAAATAAAAGTTTCCTAAATAAACAAAATAATTAATGCTTTAAATAATAAATAAGAAAAATGCTATTCATCCCCGGTGGGGATGCAATCCCAATCTATGTGGATGTAAATGATTGGTTAAATGATAGGTGAAATTATATCATTTAATGCCAAATTAACGTCACATAAATTGGGGATGCATCCCTGGGGATGAAGAGCATTTCTCAATAAATAATACAGCTGGTATCCATCAGCCCCAACTCTAACGGTCACTTATTCTTTCAAAACACTGATAAAGCCTTACCCACCCCACAAAACTTGACCGTTTTTTGCTCTCCGTTTCTTTGAGGCGGCTCCCTCTTTGCCCTTGTTCTTTTGCAATGAAAAATATGAAGAGCCTTTAGCCCCCCTTCAAGTAATCCTTCAAGTAATCTGAAGGTTCAACTCTCTGTAATCAAGCAAAAAAGATTATACGCTCATTCGATTGATTCTCTAAATGGGTTGTTTTCTTGGTTGCTTTGGTGGTGAAAAGGATTCAAAACGGGGCAAGAAGAGGAATAATGGGGTCATCCCTAAACAACAGGTATGACTTATGAGATTTTTAGCTCACCAGTTTTTCAGTTCCTTCTAATTTCTTAGTTTTGTGCTTTTGTATAACTGATATTAAGGATTTTTAAAGTAAAGCCAAATGGGTTTTGGTTCTTTTAAGGTTCCTAACCTTAGAAATTGAAAATTCTGACTCCTCGTTAGCGACAATACGCAGTTATGTTGGACCGTGAATGGCCTAATTACGTTGCATAAAGGAAATTATGATTTGTTTGTTGTATTTTTTTATTTTTTACATTTCTTGATCCTTAAAGATTATTCATGCCAATGCCTCTTGTTTGTTAATTAGATTGAACTGAATTAAATTATTAAAATCTTATTACAGAGAGAAGGATATCAGAATGGTCAGCAGCAAAGTATAATATATGCAGAACAGAGCACCACAAAAATAACCCCTACCAACTTGGTTCCTGAGGGAGAGGACCAATTGAGCCCGAATACTCGAAAAAGAGTTACATTTGATTCAAATGTCACGACATACGAGCATGTTTTGGTCAATGAAAGTACAGATTCTTTACGAGGGGATGATAAAGCATTCAAGAAAGAAACGGAGGAAAGTTTGAAAACACAGAGTCAACTTGACTCCCTATCTGAAGACAACACTTCTGTGATATCCAGTGTTGCATCCTATCCTCCGAATCATAGGTATCACAATGTTAGAGACAACGATGATGAAGCAGAGGAGGAATATGGTGATAGTGATTTGGATGATTTAGACGATTATGATGATGAAGATGATCATGATGACTATGGTATTGATGGCCAAGAAGTGTGGACTGAATCAGTTTTGACATCATCAAGGGAGTCCACGACAGAAAATTCTCCGGTTCGACCAATACACGAAGAAGTAGAGAGTCATGTGATAAAAACCGGTCTACTTGAAAACGAATTCGAGAGATTAGCCCACAAGACAAATGCAAGAGACAGAAGTGTTTATGTTAATTCTGTTCTGAATCCTATAGAGAACATTACTCAGTGGAAAGCTGTGAAGTCTAAAGGGACAAAGCCTCAAAAGCAGAATTTCAATCGAGACTCGGATCAATCCAAGTGCCGGAATCAAGAAATAGCCGTTAATGCAAGTCTTTCCAATTGGTTGGTTCCGTCTGAGGTCTCTTCTGCAAAGAAAATGAGTCATAGCGAACTTGAGACCACGTCACAAGGATCAAACTCGGTGATGAGTTTTGAAGATAGACCGATTTTAGGTGCATTGACAATCGATGAGCTGAAACAGATCTCGGTATCTTCGACCCCACGAAAGTCACCAAATCAAAGCTTTGATGAGATGCCTATTATAGGTACTGTTGGGACCTATTGGAATCACTCGGATTCGGCCAAGTCACCTGAATCAGTCTCTTCTCGGAAGGGCATACCGAATACATCCAGCAAGTACAAAGAGGTGGTTAAGTGAGAATCTTGCACACTTTCTGTTTGGTGTATTACGTATTGTAATTATAATGTGGTATTATGGTTTGTGAATTTTAATAATCTGTTTGCATTTGTTTGTTTGTAATTCTTTTGTTTGTGATCATTCCGATGTAATTGCATATGAAAACTGATATATTGATTGATTCAGTTGATTTTTATTTTTATTTATTTATTTATTTTTGCTCATTTTTCTCGACAACTTTTCTAGGACATACAAATTCAAGCCATTTCATGGCAATCCCACTTGACCTTCTCGAAGTTGTTCCTTTGATAGGTTTCCTTTTCATGAAAATTAAGCCGTTTTGCCAGAATTTGGTACCCACCCTTCTGACAGAAGAGTGTTGGCGGGTTTTCATTGGTGCAAAAATTGTTGTATGAACTTGGCATTCTGTCAAAGAATGAGTCAAAACTATCTGGCAATGTAGCAAAACTGTTAAAAAAGTGCAAGAAATTTTCTTGGTATCGAACTTGACTTGATAGAAGATGTGACTAATAAGATTCGTCCATATATCTACAATATTATAATCCTTTGTTTGAGCCTCATTTTTCACAAAAATGAGTTTTGTATTAGTAATTTTTTTGGAAATTATGTCGTTCAAAAGTACGAAAAAAATTTGGGTTCATGTGCAGATTATTAATTATTTTATTGAGAGAATGTATTTTTGAAAATGAGTTTTTAGATAATGAAGTTCAAACATAACAAAATTACATCATTAGAAACAAATTTCATGTGTTTAGGTGACTGCGACTCTTCTTTTGATTGGGGGACGAGTGCACAAGCAAAACATGTATGAATTAAGCTAGTGTGCCAAAAAATGTTTGCCCACCCGGGTGACCAAAACTCACATAGTGTGGGACTGACGTGGGGACCCGCGTGAAATAAGAAATGAAAAAAAATGCTCACCCCCTCCCCAATGTGTGTGTTCTGCCACCCTCCCTGGCACAGTAGCTCTGTTCAAACATGTATGAAGTGAAACAAAACTTGATATGAAGTAAAAAAATAAAAAAAGTCATTGTTCAACTCTTTGACAATACGAAAAAATTCATAGCATCTATATGAGCTTTTTTGTCAATACGAAGAATCATTGTTAAACTCTTTGTCAACAAAAAAAAAAAAAAAATCAAAACCACGTATATATATACGGGCATTGATGTGTTGTCCCTCGAAATCAAGACATTGGAATTGGACTAATAAAGTAGATTATTATTTTTTATTCTCTGGAAAGTGCAAATATTAGTCGGATCTTCTTCCATAATGGTATAGAACAATAGTCTAATTGAGGTAGATTTGACGGCAATTTGTATGTAAATAAGCCCGAGGGAGAGGAGAAGTTGAGCCGAATCCTAGAAAAAGAGTTGCATTTGATTTTAGTATCTGAATAAACGAGCATGTTTTAGTAAATGAAAGCACTAATTTTTTACAATGGGACTGAGAAAGAAAAGGAGATTCATGATGCATTATTATGCAAGAAGCGTATGGTACCTTAGAGTAACTAGTTCTACTATTTCCATTGTGAACACATCCAACCTGGCTGTTAGTGGCAATCCAAAATTTGCAGTAACAGATAATAATTGATTTCTGTTGAGAAAAATATAGATGAGTAGAAAATGTTTGCATAGCAATCGAGGATGTCGACATCGACCATTTCGGCTTCTCGGTATAGGAATTCCATCTGTTTCATCATATGCAGTGTAGGAACTTCTCCTTCTTAGCTTCCCTTATATTTCTAGTAAGAGATCATGGATGTTGCAGGCTTTGATCTTGCCACTAATAAATATAAGATTTCTGCCAATTAAATCCTCCAGGTACTCTTCTGCTGCCTCTTCCGAGGTTTTAGTTCTTACTGGTTTAGAAATCTTGTTTTGGGGTGGATTCAGGATCTGCTCTCGAGTCTGCACAAGAGAAGCTACAGCTGATGTACAAACACGAGAAAGAATGCAAGCTCTTAGTTACACAATCACAGGTGTAAAATTAATACAATAAACACTGTCTTATTAATAATCCAAAACTGTAGTGAATTACATTTTTGTCAAGTACTATAAAATCTAACAAGGAAACTTGACTCTGTAGTTGCTTCCCTCCAACACCAACACCTCTATATATCTTGCCTTGAATAGATCGTTGGATGGACGCGAACTTGAATATCTAGGTTCCCGAAATCCTGCTGTTCTTCTAGAATTTCCATTGCTGATTTTGCAGCAGATTCGCTAGAGTCGTCAATTTCAATGAGTTCAAGCGTTGATATAGCTCCAAATCCTGAAGGGATCTCCTCTAGATGGAAGCACCCCCGAATACTTAAGCGTTTAAGGCTTGGGAAGTGGGTTTCATCAGCTATCCAGCACTTCAAGTCTATGACCTCAAGTTGCAGGTATTGTAGTAGACGAAATTCTCCTTCATTTGCTTCCCATTTTGGGCCTACGAACGCGTAGATTTGCAACTTGAGTGCTTCGAGATTGGGCAACGAACCAACAATCGTCATATTTTCCCATGAAATTGCGCAACCACTCAATGTTAATTTTTTAAGGTTGAGTGGAAAAACAAGATTCAGTGTAGCATTCAAAAACGCTGGAGAATACTTGGGAACAAAGACGCATTTCAGTGTTTCAAGCTGATGAAGACAGACGAGATTGTTCAGATAATAGGACAAAATGTCCAGGTCTGAGCGAGGAGCGTACGAGATTTTCAATTTCTTCAGGTTCGGAATCATTCTAAGGACCTCCTCAGACAATCTTAAATCTTTTACTCGAAGTGTTTCCAGGTTTTCGAGAACAGAATTGTACCCATCAACTTGTGCACCAGAAGGATCAGGCAAGACACTTCCATTTAAATAGAGATGCCTTAGTCTTGGCATCTTCCAGATTCCCAATGGTAGATATAGTATATCCACGAACGTGACTCCCATCCCTCGATAAAAGATTAACGTCTGAAGATTACAAAGTCTGGATATTGATGCAGGAAGCACGCCATCGTAGATGAAAGCAAGGTACCTCAGAGTAACTAGTTCTACTATTTCAATTGGGCATACATCCAACATAACTGCAAGCATATCCAACACCCTGAGCAGTCTGAAATTAGCAGTAAAAGATAATACTTGACGAGGACGTCCAAAAAAATATAGAAGAGACTGGACAGATGGGTTATACTTGTTTCCAAAGGAATCCAGGATTTCTGAAGGAATACTTAGGCGACGTTGACTTAATGGCGTTTTTTGGAAAAGGTAATCAGCCGATCTCATGACATGAAGGAAATTCTCTTTCTTAGCTTCCCTCAGACAAATTTCTCGTAAGAGATCATGGATGCTGCAGGTTTTGATTTTGCCATTAAACCGATGGGTTTGAACCAATATAAGATTTCTGCCAATTAGATCCCCCAGGTGAGTTTCTGCTGCCTCTTCCAAGGATTTCGTTTCCAATGGTTTTACAAATCCTTCAGCAGCCCACAACTTGATGAGTTTGGAAATGGAGATCTCATGAGCTGCTGGGAAAGCTCCAAAGTATAAGAAACAAGCTTTCAAATGATGTGGCAAGTAGTTATAACTCCAAGACAGAATCTCTAAGCACTGCTCGTCTTTTGTACTTACAATGGATCTTACATTTTCTGCAACGTGCTCCCAGTAATCTCGCTTCTTGCTGGAATTAGACAGGTGTCCACCAATCACCACAATTGCTAATGGAAGTCCCTGGCAATTTCGCGCTATCTTCTTTCCGATTTCCTCCAATTCTGGATGACAACATTCATTTCCAAATACCTTCTCACGAAGCAGATTCCAACTTTCTGTCTCATTCAGAAGATGCATCTGATGATAAGTACCACTAGATTTTACATAGAGAGCCACATTTGATAGACGAGTAGTTATCAAGATTCGACTTCCATTATTGTCGTCTGGAAAGAATCTTTTCACCTTATCCCAGACATTAGTATCCCACAAATCATCCATTAAAATGAGATACCTATTGCCCTTTAAACTTTTGTACAGACGCTCTCCTAATTGATCATCACTTGCTTGATTCATTTGATCGCTGAGATTTTTCATATGACCTAGAAGGCCTAGCAAGATTTCTCTCATGCGATATTGTTGAGATACTGTCGTCCAAGCACGGATATAAAAGTGAGAGACAATAAAGGGATCATCATAAACATTTCTAGCGAGAGTGGTCTTACCGATGCCTCCCATCCCAGTGATTGAGACAATTTCAAGTTTAGATGGAAAGCCACTGAGCCGATCCTTTATTTGCATCATATCCTTTTCTAGTCCCACCTTAGAGCTCTTGCCACTTGAAACAAATGTCGATGAACCAGCAGGCTTTGAACTCTTTGATTCCAGATTCTTTATACTGCCTCCTTGTTCAATCTTCATCACCTCTTTCTTTATGGAGTCCATTCTTTCTAGAACTTGCTGCAAGACTTTATAAAAGCTTCCGTAATTTCTTTCTTTATTGCTTTCAGATGCAGGAAGAATAACTGATACGTAAATCTCATCTTCAGATGCATAGGCCGCATCTCGGATTCGAGTTATCAAAACTTCAACTGCTCCATTGCTCGTTGAAGAGTCCTCCAGAAAATCTAGTAAGAAACTAACTCGTTCCTTGATTGATTCGATTAGTTGTTTATCAAGAAGAATATGGTTCGGAGCTGGATGCAGGATCTGATTCAAAGTCTGCATAAGAGAAGCTAGAGCACCATAAGCCATCTCAGATCTCTCACCACGACTGCTGGGTTACATTATCATCAAGAAATTTCAACTGGCTACTTATTCAATTCATGGGACAGGCTGCCAATGCTATTTCTTTAATGTCTTTGAAATGTTCTTTTCAAATGTCTTTTTCTTAGCTGTCTGAAGACCGGGTCCGGGCTTCAAAATCTGAAGACAAGTAGGACCAAGAAGCAACTGATGCAGCAATGACAAATTCATTATAGCGTTGATTTTTTATTTCTTTGAAGAGGTACTAATATATTAAATTGAATATGTATGTGATACTTACGCGTTTGTCTATGTATGCATTGATCGAAGTTTTGGGCACTTCAAAGTTGCAATGCAAAGCTTTAAAGTTTTAGGTGAAACAGTGAGATTTCAATAATTCAATTAAAGTTTCTTGGGACGACTGTTGACGATGTCAAAAATAGTCGTATTTGAAAGAATTAACAATTTGTGGATAGTCTTTATACTTCCACGTTTCTGCAAAATTACTTCATCATAAAGAATGTAAAAATCAGATGCTTAACATACTGAGAGTGCTCATATTCACACAACCCATATTATTAAATCACGAGTGTCAAAAATTGTACGAAGTATAGAACTTACAGAAATCATGATACATACTGAAGGGAAAAGGGGTTGGCATCATTTTCTCACCAAACTTCCTAATTATGTCCATGCTCATCTCATAGACCATAAATCTTAAAAGACTTCGAGAAAATAACAACCGGAGTCATAATGCTCGTTCACTAAACCATAAGAGGAAAACAAGATGATAAGTTTGTCTCGAGCACTAACTGAACATCTATCGAATGATAAGTCTTACAAGGGATTACAAGATGCACACTGGCCTATTCATGCACTTTAGCACGTTTCGAGGATGGTGATGTGCCGTCAACGTTTGCCTCTGAATTTTTAAGAACTTGAGTCTCCTGAGCTTTATATTTCTCTCCTCCGTCTTGAGAGTTTTCTCCTGATGCTGTGGATATGTTAGATTGGTCACCTCCTGTTTTGCTGATAGGTGCCTGTAATCCTGCATCATCTCTGGCAGGAGAACTTTGTGCAGCACCCGACAACTCTTTAATGGAGGTCTCCATAGTTGATGAAGTCCCCTTGATCAAGTCAGACCCGGAGTTGCACTGTTTCTCAAACATCATCCGCAGGTATCGCCCTTGTTCTTCAATTCGAAGTTGTAGATTTCTTTGAATCTGCAGAACGGAATAAGATAAGCAGCAGATTCGATACTTATAACTCATCAAACAAGAGCGACCGTTTTGCTAAGATAGTTTCATTAAATGACTCCATGATAGGGGAGATACGACCCAACGGCAATAATTGTAATGGTGAATATTTATAGAAGACACAGGGCTACAGCTGCATATAATTGTACATGTTCCCAATTTATACAATTGCAGGAGAAGGGCAATAAAGCAAGTGTAATATCCGTGGTTTGTGCCACACATTAATGTACGAATATTTGAGATCATACTTCATATTACCGAATTTGCAAATGTGACTATATATTTTACGTGCTTAAAATTTCTCATATTATGCTACCGCCAAAAAAAGTAGCATTGGATGATATTCAAAAAAAAAAAAAAAGCCACTGTAAAGCATAAATTCATACCTCAAGCTGTTCATGCAGACGCTTTTGCACTTCCATTTGCAACCTCAATGCTTCAGTGATCTCAATTCCCCTATTTTCCAGTTACAGAAGTATATAATGAGAGGAATATGGGACACAACAAACGGAAGGGGAAAGCAACTCAATTAATTAGTTATAACAAGTCGAGTGCCACTTTTCCAAAAGTTTCACATTTGTCCCCCATTTTGGATGAAACTAAAATCAAAGCAGGGATATTTCCTGGTTCCAGGTTGTCCACACACCTCAATGAACAATCTTCCAGCAGCCATCATCATATTAAATATCATGTAATTTAAGAAAGACAGGCACCAATAGTTTGCTGAGAAACTACTCTATTAACACGACCAAATGTGTTGTAATCGTAAACATCCTCCATACTGTGACCCCTCCTTTCAGAGTTGTAGTTTTGTTCATTCTACAGGGGTGACAAAATGAATTGTGGAGTCTTTCCTAGTCTGTAGTTCTTCATAAATCTAACAGTAAATAATTTTTCTCTAAATTCCAATTTCTAATCAGGATCCAAATAAAAACCCTTGTACTACTTAGGTTGAGCAGATATTATAATATCATGGTGAGAAGTCTTTCCAGAAGTCCTCGCCAGTGCAGAAACCAGTTATGCAAGCTATTCGCAAAATCAACTTGATAGAAAATACAGATGATGTGTAAGGGTGAGTTGTCAAACTTCTCTATCACAGAAGGAACTGCGTGCAGCAAGGAAAACATAGTATACAATAGAGAAAAAATGCCATAGGTCCATCCTCGAAATTAAAGAAGCTGATTAGGGGAAAGAATGATAACATCCTTTATCCACGAGAGAAAATCTCCGGGCGAAGCCAGAAAATCAGAAGTGGTGACTGCAATAAAAGGAAGATACCTATAGTTTAAACTTTATAAAGTTTAGGAAACATCGAAAGAATAAAAAATCTTTCTTTTTCCTTTTGTATTGGGTTGAGAGGGATGAGGGAGAGGGTTGGCGTATGAGTATCCAAAGCCAATTAGAAGCTCCACAATTGTACATCTGTGATCATTATGGTCAGTCAACTTGAGCAACCATATTTCCTTCACTCTGCAATACTTGCATCTTGTTAACAGATAGTTTTCAGTGCCAAATTTATGTATAAACAGAATAACGAAAGAACTATTAGTCTATATTCTCTACTCAATTAACACGTCACACTTCAGAAGTATAGACACAAATGTAATTTGTCCACTCTAATAAAAATCAACTGCATGGTGTGATACCCTCATATTTAAGTAAAACAAAAATTAATCCTAAATTTTGTAATAATGTTTACAAGAGGTCAATCAAACTTACGTTTTCAAGTCCAAGGATGACAATTCTTCAACAGACGGTAGTCTTTTCTCTGAAGATTCTGCAAAAGGAGAAAGCTGTTTCTTTTTAAGTGATGACCGAAAAGTGCTGTCTCCTAAGATTCATCATATCCAAAAAGCCATAAATATTAACCACACAAAATTCTGAAGAAAGAATAAAAAACCTAGAGTTCATGATTATGATGTAAAACCATGGCTACCCATATAAACTGGCTGTTTGGCACATACCTCTCGTTCAGTCATATATTACCTCATTAGGTGTAAAAAATCATAGTTTAAAAAGGGTCTGCTTGAAAACTGATGTTTTGGGTTCAGATATGATAGAGATAGTATAAAGAAACAATTTTGTTTCTGAACCAATTTGAGCAGCTCCACAAAACATCTGTCAACAGAAAACTCAAGAGTAAAAGCAAGTGATTGAAAAGGTTATTGACAAAATTTCTCCACCTGCTCTGGTTGGTAGTAAGTACTGTAGGAGAATTTCATCAGAGGATTCTTACTCATGTAAAGGACAGCTTGTTTGGGCTATAGGGTCTATGAGTCAACGTGGATTGTCCGACATTTAGTATTTACATGAGCATAGTTCTTTATGTTACTCCATGGCAAAGCTATCTTGTTATCGTCATGTTGGTAAAAGAACATATAAATAGTCATGCAAATTTGAACCATCAAACTTAGTTAGATAACAACAAATTTGAGAAACTTTCCCTCCATAATTCTAGAATCTTGCTGCTTTTATCACCTCCAACAAACAAGTATAGCATGCCAGCCTTATTGTGTTTACCATTTAACATATTTAAGACTCGGAAGAGAGTTCAACCTGTTAATGCTGAAGTCTTAGCTTTGCCATTACAAAAGCTTAAAATGTTAGCCCCTGTTTGGTGGCCTTTAATTTATTTCTTATACTCATTTTCAACAACACATTCACACAATAAAATATTCTACACATAAATCCAAAACTTTTTCCTCTTTTTAACCACACATTCTCCAAAAAATACCATTGAAAACATAGTTTTCTCAAATTAAAGGCTACCAAACAGGGGCTTAAATTAATGAGGGTCCTTCATGTATTGGCCAGAAAATCAAAAGCACAGTTAAGATTCTTCACATGAAAAAATAAATACAATTTGAATTATGATATGCCAACTTGATGACAGAAAAAAAAAAACAACCAGAACTAAATGGAAGGCAGTTAAGGCAGGTGCTGCAGTTACAGAGAATAAATTGGCAAAAATGAAGAACTAAGTGGAAAATTTATAGCTTTTTAAAAGTTTCAAACTTCAAAACAAAGTCAAATTGTTACAATAATTAGCTTGATTAATTTGAACACCCAAGAAACAAATAAATTCATATGAATTAGTGACATAATCATGTAATCCATCTACTACTTTAACTTATACACCATCCTTCTCCAGTATTTATCTCAAATTAGGGCAAAGAACCAAAGAAGAAAGGTAAATCTAAAGTAAATTTTGAGAAAAACTATAGCAAAAGGTGAAGCAGAAGTTGTTATACCTTCTGTTGTCTCTGGCTTGTATCTAGCTGTTCTGTACTTCTGAAGTTCAGGAAACAGATTCCATAAATATATATATGGCAGTGAGGGTCATCATTACAGGTTAAAATTGTTATGACCAAAGAATGCAAACCTGCAGGTGACTTTTCACATGATAAATTGTCAAACCTTCAACTTTCATTAGCTTCAAAACACCCTTGGGAGTAGCTCCTGGGGTCAAGAAGAATTATTAACATCAGTAGATGGCCAATATGTTTTGATCAAATGATACTGAAGGAGAGGGAATTTACTTTCACTCCCACCAAGTTTGTTGACTGCTTCGACAAAGGCTTCATGAAGTTCTGGTGTCCAACGCATGCGTTGTTTTACTGGAGCCACATTTGCTGATGATGATTGAGTAACAACTGTGTTTGTTTCTCCAGGTGTACCTGGAGGCTGTTGGGGTATTTGGGATGGCTGCATTGAAAATTTTACTGGCTGCTTGGACATCTGATGTTGCATGTATATTACAAGAACAAAGAAAAAGCATACTATCAATTATCCATTATCGCATTGAAGAGAAACAAAAATAAAAAATGCAAAAGCAGGCACATTTCAAAGTCATGCATAGAGAAAAACTTCAACCTTTGGTTCAACATTTGCATCAGCAAGAAGCTCATTCAAATCAGAGGTCAAAGGATCATTATCAGTAATAAGCTGGTCAGCCCATTCCTGCCAATCATTTCTTCTGCTAAGATCCTCAGATGAAATGCCAATGTCACCACTGTTGATACTTTCTAGCTGACCATTCTGGATTGAGGTACCAAATGAATAATCAAGAAAATCAGGCAATGAATCTGGACCCCAGGAAGAGCTGTTATTTTCTTTGGTATATTGGCTTGATGCTGTGGATTGGAGAATTCCAGAATCACAAGAATTTGGTAATGTAATTGATGTCCCATTCTTTGCCGATTGAGAAATGAAAGGGGCTTGCCTTAGATGATGCTTTTCTTGCTTTGGGACAGATGAAAAATGAAGATCACTAGAAAATCCTGAGGATGAAGAAAATATATGACCAACAACCCCACTGTCGGAAGACAATGATGAAAGGACAGCTGGAGGATGTTGCATGAGTTCGCTCTCTGTGAAAACCTGCTGAGAGTCCCGTAACTTGGGATATGTCTCTTCCAAAGGGATCGGAATATCAGGTAAAGAAGTCCCAGATGCTCCGAATTTACCTAGTTGTCTTACACCTGATCTTTGAATGGATAAAGCTGGGCGTGCTTCCATATTTGCCTTGTGAGTAAATGATAGAAATTTCAACTTAAAACTAGCTTACTTTCCAGTTTCCCCCCTCACCTAGAACACCTGCACCATAAGAATACCCATCAAACTCATATCTTGAATAAATTAGCTGATAATGCATTAATATTCTACTGAAACAAATGCTCAGAAGAAAATACAAATTTACTAATCTAGTTAGGAAGTTGTAGAAAGAGATCTTCAGATCTGCTCAGACAAGTTAAGATTGAAAAATTAAAACTAAATATGTGATGCCTCATGAAGCATAACTTGTGAATTAGGTTTGATTCTTGCAAAGATTGAACACTCTTTGATATACAGGGCATTGAAGTTAATTTTTTGCAGCCAAGTAAATACAGGGAAACTAAAGTTTGTTATTTCTTCACATGATCAATGATAATAATGCATGTCAGCTGAGCTTTAATGAATGACAATATGCCTAAAAGTTTTATATGCTGTTGTCAGAACTAGAAACAAAGTATGTACACTATTCGGAGAATGTGCCCTTATAACGGACTTATGAGCAAACACTCAGTCATATTGCCCCGTCCATTTCCACACAGAGGCATGGTGTTAAAAATCACTCAAACTATCTTAAAGCAGTCCATCTTGACACAAATGAACTTCCAACTCAGTACCTAAATTTTTTTATTAAGAAACGATTTGCAGTGAGCTTCTGTTCTGCTTGTTGGGAGCTCACAACTAAGAGTGCTTTCTGAGTTCTGACAAATGAAAGAAATCACTGGTAGCTTTTAAAGAGCACAAGCACTAAACTCTTAAAGCTAATTTTGTTTCTCCTAGCTGCATAGTCATCATACACAGTGTTAAGCTTTTCCTTGCATGAAATCAAACCTGAGGGTCACAATGTAACCATGAAGGTAGATTAAAGCATTAGCATCAGACCACATATCCAGAAATCTAAATAAGCTGAGGCAAGAAAAAAACTGAATCAAACACTGTCAGCTGAGCTTGAAAAGGTATCAGAACATCTATAGGGAAGTCTGGTTTGTAATAAAATTAAGACTTGAATGCTTTCCGAAACTTAGTACTTCCATAAAGACAGCAGTACATATGCAAGTGCGCCTCTCTGTGAACTAGGAACTCAATCAGTATTGGTGGTCTCACCCCACATATAACAAATGGGAACTCCTCAACAAAGTGCTCAAAATATATAGATTCATCAAATTAAATTGAAGAAAAACCTTACCAATCAATGTACGTTTGCAAGAATGGCGATTAAGACAAACTTCAAAGAAGACATTTAGCAAAGAAATTTTCATCATCTTATAAAATATTAGTAGTGTATTAGCGTGTTAAAAACTTAAAGTTGAATCTTGGATAGGTATGACATACCCATCGGCAAGTCTAATTAACCAGTCACCTGCAACAGCAATTCCCTTAAAAGTTAATCTTAAACATTTTGCCCTTGTTGGTTTCAAAAATAGTAGCTTGTAGAGTAACTTCCTGAGATTAGGGCCATAACGACTTGATGGCTTAGTGAAAGTCAAGTTCAAACTTTATGCCTGATAGGACGAAAACTTAATACCGGTGCATTGAGAGATTTCCATTTCTGGGAGGTAATTGACCATTATGATTTTAGCTAACATGCAAGAAAACCTCCAAACCTGTTAGCCAATATAAAACCAACTATCATCAGCTCCCATTTTTACTGACAAATCCCAAATCTTATACCAATAAACCCTTACTATTATAATACTTCAAGCAGAATTAGACAACAGAAACCATACATGGAAACATATTTTCTCAAAAGGGAAAAATAATCAAATTCACTCAAAATTAGAAACAAATTCCCATGCGTTAATCCGAGCACGAAATCATTAGTTTTCAATTGCACATCAAACAAAACGACATCAAAACCACATATACACGCACAGATAAAAAGATTAAAGAACCCCGTAAAATTAAATCACTAGACCTTCAAAAATTAAAATAAAATCGACGATGAATATTCCTGAAAAAAAAAAGACAATAAAAAATTTATTAAATTGGAAAAAACATGAATTCTGCAAATAAAATCCTTACCTAAATGGCAAATGAATCACCAATTACGAATCAAACAGCTCAATTCGAAATTTTATGATATTAAGGATTCTTCGACAGGCGAAAAAACGACAGTGCATAGAGATATACGTATAGAATATGCATCTATAGAAGTATGAGCGTGTTTTCCGCAGGTTCCGTCACCGGCTGCGGCAAGTAGGAATTGTGCGGTCACGTGACGCGTGCTCCTTTCCCTTGCTGTTGTTGTTTTGGCTTTGGCTTCTATAGTAGTTCATGCCGCCAGGTCAATAATTGTATCACGCTCATATCGTGGCGCGTGTGGGCCACATAATTAAAAATAAATTTCAATGTCAAAAAATTATATTAAATTATTAATAAGAATATAATCTGAGTAACTGAGTTCCAAATAAAAAATATACAGTTTTAATACGGCATTATTTGGGAGAAATTTTGATTTTTCTACAGTAAATCAATTCTCATTTTCAACCATATATTTTTCAATAAAATAATATTTTCCATCACACCAATAATTTTTTCTTATTTTTCAACCACACATTTCCCATCATATCACTATTTAAAATCAATTCTTCCCCCAAAAATTCCTCTCAAACAAGCTTTATATCTGTAAATTGTAATTATGATTACAAATAAATATTCGATTACATTAGTGTAACTAACTTTTAAAAAAGTTTAATATAATTTAAGACGATGAAACTTATAAAGTAAACATATTATTAACTTAACATAATTTTATTATTACTGAGATAAATATGAACAAATATTTTAACTTAGAGTGTGTTTGGTAGAGATTTTTTGGGGAAGAATTGATTTTTGAATAGTGATATGATGGGAAATGTGTGGTTGAAAAAGAAGAAAAAAGTATTGATGTGATGGAAAATATTATTTTATTGAAGAATGTGTGGTTGAAAATGAGAATTAATTTACTGTAGAAAATGAAAATCTGTACCAAACAGGCCCTTAATTTATTTTTTACTAAATCAAGTAAACTTAGTGTAAGTTGCTCAAACTTTAAATTTAAAATTGAACTTGACAAATATGCTTTATATTCTTTTTTTTTTTTAAATCTATAATTTATCATTTATATATTTTATAATACTCGCAATTAAAAAAAAAAAACTTAAAAGTAGGTAAAATAGACTTTTATACTTAAATAATTAGATTCAATAAAATTAAGCGAAGTTACTAGTTTTCACAAAATTATACACAAGATTGTGATCACTTTGGAAGTACATAAAATTTAATTGAAGTGGGACAAAGACTTGGAAAAATCAAAGTCGTTAAGATTTTGATAAATACTTTTTCTCAAACATACATATTGAAAAAGTTTTACTAATTGTCTCGTAAGAAGTACCATACCGCATTATTACACATAATTATTTCAGTGATGCTATTTGTACATCAAGATGTACGGGTTACACCCTCCTCACATGGAGGATGGGACCCACTCGAATGAAAAATATTATTCAAGTGGGTTTCACCCCCATGTGACTATGTGAGGGGGGGTGTAACTCATTATGTACATGTCTTGATGTACAAGTAGACTAATTCTAATTATTTTATGTACATTGGATCCTAGACCATAGGATCTAAATTGTTTTGGAAACATCACATGTATTTGAACTAGTAAATTATGGGAATGAATTTCTACGGTCGGACGAGGGATGTATCCATTTATAATCGATTAAATATAATTTAAATTGGTCATGCTAACTTTTTAGTCATACATTTTACAAATATTCCCTGAGTACAGGGAATATTTACAGGATGCTGATGTGGCAGCATCCGGTGCATTTGTGTGTGTATTTTTTTTTCTAACTTTGAATCTGTGTTGTTGATTTCAAATTTCTGTATTAATTCTGTAAAAATTTTCTGTACTTGTAGACTAACTCTACATTTTATAAACCCACAACTTATTATCCATTTTTTATACACAAATTCTGTAAAATTACTTAAGTTTACAATTTAACAATCTCAAACAAGCAACCAAAATTTGTTAATTTGAAAATTAAAGTTCTAATGAGTACAAAAATAAACGCACTAACTCTATATGGGACCAGCAATTCCTCTTCCGACCACTGGTGTCTCATAGATAATATTTGTTAACTTGAAGTACTCTCTTTTTGTCGAGCATGAAACTCGTACATTTGGATTCAACCAAAAACCTTCAATAATTTTGAATGGGACTTGAAGAGGGACCTTCCCCTTTCATGAATAACAAGTGGGGGAAAGGATTCTCCAATGTCAATGTCAATGTCAATGTCCACTCCCCAAAATGGATATCCAGCTTAGCCAGGGCTTGCATAGGACACGAAGGCCATTCTTTATAGCCATTCCTTTTTATCCTAGATATTATGGACTGAGATGGTGAAAGGGGCAGGTTACACTGCAACATCAACATAGATTACCCTACCATCACTGACCTTAGAGGGTTCTGAAAGGGTACATGGACAGTTTATATAGAGCATTGACAGCATCTTGGAAGGCAATATCCCTCTGATTTTGAGGGGGCACAAAGCATGGCATTGCCAAGATTCCCAACAATACTATACTTTAGGAAGAACCAAAGGCTCGTCATGTATGGAGGTGCATATCTACTTTGAAGTGATAATCTTATTTTCACGTTCGTGAATCACAAATAAAATGTCGAGATTATTTATATTCATAAGAATACAAATAGATATAAAGACGAAAAGAATCTATAATAATTGCATTCAACTATTTTGGAAATAAAGAAACATCACCGTAAATCGAAGAAATTTTGCAAAATTAAGGACATTAATAAATTATTTTTTTTACCTTTTTACTCTCCTAAACCTAATTTTTAATTTTCACTAGTAATCAAGTTTAAATAATTCTCTTGATATTGAAAATCAAGCTAAAATATTGACTATTATATTGTTCAATCTCTCGTGTGCAATATAACGTACCGTAAATTGTGAAAAGGGAACAAGCAAGCAAGTGCCGCAACATCCTCACTCCCTCCAAAACGGACAAATACAGGTAGGTTGGACGGGATGTCGTGGAAAATTAAAAGGTGGGTTGGACATCACTTAACAATATTAAGAAAGCCAGAAAAAATCAAACTATTGCATTGTCCGATTCTGTAGAATATTGCATAACAAACGTGCCACCAGAGCAAAAGCCTTGCAGCACATGATCAATTGTCCAAAACTGGTCTTAAATCTAACAAATGAAACTGCAGATCCACTGCAAATAATTCTCCTTCCCTATTTCGATATATGAATTTTCTTCAAGAAAAACTCGTAATTGGAGCTTCAGGACATAAACTAGGCAGCAGCAGAAGGAAGAGGTTCGGTGTTTATAATATACACGAAGATGTAGCAGTTATCCTCTCAAGAGTGTTTATATTTCTCTCATTTACTCAACTAAAAAAATCTAAAATAATGGATTCTGATGGCATTACAATACAAATGGAGTTTGCTTGCGAAGGAAATGAATCATGATTTTACATAAAAAGAACTCAACTTTGCGGATTGCTGCATTGCACATAATGTTTGTCCATTCCAAATAGAGTAATGGGACAGTTTAAAATCCCACAGTGAATAGAAACTAAAATCCCCTGAGATTGTGTCCTTACGAATAGAGTCTTCCCCTGGTGTTTTATTTATCCAGCGTTTGAGATAGTATGGACTATTTTCAGGTGAGACTCGAGGGATCCTTTGTGATTCATCCGGTAATAATTTAGGGTGTTCTTGTGGGTTTGGAGTATGTCGTAGATTCTATATGATTGTACAAATTTTTCATAAAAAGTGAAATATATGTCTTAAACATAGTTTAGTAGTATTTTACGTAAATTTTTGTTTTGTTATTTCTCAATATATTTTATATCTCGACTTTCAAAAATTCTTTGAACCAGGATCCCGTTGGCAAATCGAGAAATTGGTCTCAATTCCCAACACAATCTACGGAAGCTCAACTGCAAAAAGAATCATTAATGGAGGAGTTCATGATTTATTTATTTATTTTTTTTTTTTGTGCAAAATATGTGGATGGTGGAGACTAAGGGCAATCAATCCAAATGCAATGGGGGTTCGATGAGTTTCTGCTCACAAAGCTACATGCTACAGCTGATTAACTCAGTCGGGAGGTTGTTCAAGTAATGTCATTTCACCAAATAGAAGTATCCAGATCAAAAACCAATAATGTCAAAACAATGAGTGATAAATTAACATTAATGAAAATATCAATCCTTCCGCTCTTCTTTTTCCAGGTCAGATGAGTATCTCTTGTTACCTTTTCCAAATTTCTATGTCAAAGGTCCAAATGTTTCTTCTTTTTATTCTATTTCAGTTTCAGTTTGAGTTTTACCTTTTCTTTTCTTTTTTTCCCTGCTATTTTCGTTTTCTCTTTCTCCTTTAGCTTCAGATTCCAACTTCTGAAATGAAAAGGCAAAAAAAGCCTCTCTTAAAGGTACATCGTATTTGCTTCTAAAGACTGCAAGTCACTCAAAACAAACAAAGAAAAAACATGTAGAGATAAGATGAAACTAGTTTGGAACCCTCTCGTTCAAGTAAGGTTGTAAGGAACTCCTTTGTAAATAAAAAGCACGCAAATAAAATAACATGGCCTGAATAAACTCGGAGTTAACAAAATCACCAAACCGAATTTGTATAGTGAACTCCGATAATCTTGTAGGAAAGAAGTGCATATTAGGTACACAATTCTTACAGAAAAGAGTTTAGACAATGATCAAACAGAATTGGCACCGAATGTTCTATGGGATCGGTTGACATGGATGACATAGAGGCACCAAATTCTCTCCGCCACCTCACCTGGAAGCATGATCCATGAATAATCAGTTCAAAACAGATAAAGGGAGGCAGAGAAGAAGAAAGTTATGTCACTGAACTCACATTCTCTGTGCTCCTTCCCGTCAGTAGTACAACTACAGCATCTGTGCAGAAAAAGAATTGCAACATTTTACAGAAAGAACGCACTCTTACAAGGATCAGCAAATTTTGTAAGAAACCTTAAGAGAATCGAGACATTCAAAAACCTGGTAGTCAAATAATCTTCTCTGAATTGACTCTCTAGTTTACTTAGATATGATTTGAAGAGCTGTGACCTGCAATCAAATGATCCCCACCTTCCTTTGTGTTATTAAACTAGAGATAGCTAAATGAAACTAATGATTATTGATTACGAAAAACAATAAGGGACAATTTTCAAGTTGATGGATGCAAAAAGAAATCCTCAATAGAAACTGAAGCAATATATGCTGCTACACCATCTCCATGTTAAGGGTGGTTTAGAAATTTGTGTCCTTGTAAATTTCGTCAAGGGAATTTGAATCCTTGTAAATTTCAGTTTTGCCCTCATTTGTTTTATAATTAGGGAGCCATCATTAATCACCATCAATAGAGAAAGAGAGGTTAGAGAAGATTGGCGTGTGATTTTCTCTTGTAAACTTCTTTTAATCATGGTGAATTACTGCACAGTGGAAGATGACATAGTTTCATATTGAGATAAATCTCTATAAATCTTGTGTATCTTTATTTCTTTCTTCTTATTGATTGCTCTCGGTGGAACAGAATTAGGATTTTTTTATCATCAACACTCCATATGTCATTGGATAAATACACAGGTATTATAGAACTTTTAAAAAGTAAAAGTTGTACCAGGAAGGAATTGCAACTGCTGCAACGATAGGGGGCAGTTTCCACAATTGGTTGGGTTGATTGCTCAGCAAAACTTCCAAATAGTCCAGAACATTTTTTTCCTGCTTTAAACGAACACGGTTAGGAAAATAATGGCAAGGAAAATCAATGTAGCTGGAATAATTTAAGACATCTCAACGAAAATAATAACTTGAGGAAAATAGAAAAGGAAGAAAGAAGCCCAACAATCTAATATGCAATCAATCCTCTCAACGTAAACTGTCGTATTCATACATCATGAGAGTAATGTCTACAAAGCCACTACTAAATATTGAAAATTTGAAGCAAGTTAATCGTCATTGAGTGTAAACACACTGAGGTGGACCTAAATAAAAATTATTGCAATGAAGTTAATTTTCCAATTTATTATATAAGTAGTCTATTTTAATTACTCGTGACACCCACAGGCCCGAAGTATAAATACTATCACAAAAACGTAAACATTAATATTTTTATATAAATATAAATTCTATAGATACAGCAGCAAAGCTTTCATTAATAAACACAGTTGGTAAATATTCGGCTCAAGCAGCAAAGGTCATGACACAAAAATATATTAATCCAGCCTCATGCTGCATCCATATGCAACTTCGATAAGGAGTATTATTTGTGTAGCCAAGGAACCTCATATCTTATGAAGTGTGAAAGGTAAAATTGATTAATTATCTGGCGATGGGGAGACAGACAGGATTTTAAGTCGAACTTACTCTTATATTTCTTATATAATTGAAACATCAAAACTGCACACGCTTCCCAACCCAATGCACTTCGGCCTCGTACACTGCCACCCTCCACCTCTTACATAATGCTCTTTTCGAATAACTAAACTATTGTTTGTTTTGTGATAGTGTGGTGATGAGGGTGCAAATGTTGAACTATTGTATCACATATCCTTAGATGTAGGACCAAACTCCAAAGTCATGCAGCAACAGAGCGTACCAACGATGAGTATTAGGCCAATCCTCACTTAGAGAGTGTAATCCCTATTTATTACCTTTGAGTTCAATGAGCCTGCATTAGAACAAAGGTCTTGAGATCTTCCAAGTGATATGCTGTGCACATTATGATATAGCTTGGAAATGGGAAGAGATTCATAAGAACTTGACATTAATTGATCAATTAGAGAACTCCATCTATCAGCAATGCACCCTATTGACAAGAGTTCCTGCCATAACAAGGGATCAAAGATAGAATGTCACCACATATAATATATAGGAAGACAATAGATTGAATAATTCATTTGTCACGTCAATAAGCTGTAAATATGATCGAGTAAATATAGAAACAAAGCTGTCATCATAATATGGTCGAAGTATTTATATGGTAGGTCAACAAGTTACGAATATTATTCGGCATTATAATTGATTACACAATCAGCTATCCATTTGCAAGAGACAGGCATCTTTCTGGTTCATTTCAAACATCATCAATATAAAAACAGATAGACTTTTGACTCAATCGGATAACTCACCAGATATTTACAGAGATACATTCCAGTATGACTGTATAAAGACGAAAAAACGAGGAATAACTACCAAAGGAAAGCAGAGTGTCGCTAACTTTATAGGCTAGGTAGTAAATTATCAATTCTTAACTTCTCATTACAGATTATTCATATTATTAAAATTGACCAGGATGTTCTGCTAACTTCGGCGCTGGAGTAGTTAACAGTTCCATTCAGATGCATGATGGGATGAACGAGGTAATCTAAAATGACATATGAAGCCATAACAGCCTGTTCCAACTCACCCTCTATGTACATGTGATACCTATATGCATACACAAATGCATCTCTGAATGGTTAGTAATAGCAAAGGACTGATCATCAAAGCATATAATTTTATTTTATTTTTGAGAATTTGACATTTATTAGTGTTTTTGAGAAGCGGACTTACTATTGTTTCAGATAAATCATCATCAGTTTCTGCTGAAACATTGAGTCGTCCTAGAATTTGAATCCATTGGTCTTTAGGAGCAGAAAAAATCAAACTGGCACCAGAGACCAGCCTCATAGTTCGCTTGTCAAGCATGTATAATAGATTTCTCGATCTCCATTGATTCCATACAAGTGATTTCACTGGTGGTTCTTCTGTACTTTGGGGCAATAGAAAAAAACAATTACACTTGAATCAAGAAATTCAATCAACAACAGAATGACCTGCCTGCATCTAGTTAAAATACATTAGTACACGTGAAGGAAGAATAAGACCAAAAAAAAAAATAGTCGACAAGACATTACACTATGAAATGGGAGGCAGTTACAAGGAGATGCATAAAAAAATATATATCACGAGTATATACAGTCTCCATGAGATATAAGCAACAAAAAAACAGAACTACATCTTATTATCATGTCATAAAAATGTTCCTTTTGCTTTCACAAGATGAAGGAATAACAAATGAACAGGGTTCTTAGTCAGTGGTCTGATAATTCATTCATATTCAACTAATTAATAAATGAACTGAAGATGATAAACTAGTTAACGAACATTGTGAAACAGGCTATTGATACGAACTTCATTTTCTAACTCTTAAAAATGAAAAAAAAATATCATTCATTACCTAAATATCACTAACATCTTTAAATTGTATTGTGCTTCCACTAATTGATTTTCTCTAAATCGAAAGTTATTAAGATCACATTTATTTCCTTAAATATTTAGATTTTTCATAGACATTACGAGCAGAAAAACTATTAATGGACAGCTCTTTTCACTTAACTTGAACTCACACGACCACCTGCTGAGTAAATTGGCTTGCCAATCGTACGCTTTGAATACCAATAAATCACTAACACCAGCTCAGCATACTGGAATAGATCTAGCAAGTACATAACTTACAATAGAGAAGTCTGGTGATGTATCTGTTCTCCGTATGGCAAATTACCAGGCTCATTGCACAGGCTTTGTCCAATGGCCTTTGAGAGAATTCCTAAACCTGTCTGCACAACAGATATGCACGACACTGCATGTTGCCTGCTTTCAAATTCTTGTATAGCACACCTACTAAAACCACCATCCATCCAATTCCCATGTTTTTCACTTGGAGTAGCATCTGGAGATGAAAATGTTAAGTCATCTAGTAAAGAATTTGGTCTACTTAACTTTGGCTTTATTGATTCATTCCGCGTCAATCTTTCAAGATATACATGAAGGCAATTGTTGTCTAGCCTGTGAAGCTCACCAAAATCCATCTCAATAGCGGCTGCTATTGTAGCTCTGAGATTTGACTCCCTCAAGGGCAATGTGTGGATCAGGTGTTTCACAATAAGATTGCTTGCTCTAGTAAGGGTCGTGGAAGACAGATGTGCAAGACCCTGTGAAAAAATTCCAAATAAATAAATAAATAATCGTTGGGGTTGATTTACAACAATTAGCTATTTTAATGGTATAAAAAGTTATGAGGACAGACTGGAATGTTCTCTACCTGAGGGAAATATTGACTGGATGTCAATTCGGATAAAGCTGCATCAACTTCCTCGATGGAATCCTCATAATCTATCGAGCATGTCAAGTCCTTAAACACCTAACCATGTTAATTAATAGAACAATTATGACAAGCACTATCTTGATACATGAACCAACTATGTTATTGCTAAATTAAATTGAGTGTTTGAGTTTCTAACATATATTAACATCAAGAAAAATTACAGTATCGGCAAAATGAAGACTCAACTATCCGAAAATTAAAATTTAATGAAGTACCTTTCTCACAGGCTAACAATCACTGGAAGAGAATTTAAAAAAAAAATAAAATACAGCAGTGCCACCCAATTTAAAAGTTAATACTCTCCCAAGTCCCAACACACTTTTCTTCAATATAAATTTAATGGAATAAACGATGATTACACTCAAAATTCAACTAGATTTTCTCGATCTCAACCCAAGCGAAAACCTATAATTTGATGAAGTAAGGGCAAAAAACAATAGAAATTTTGTACTTGCATTCTGAAGAAAGGTAGCCCATTGGAAGGCTTTCTTGATATTATAGGTATCCCAGTGCGCATGGCGGCCGGTTGATTGATACCCAGAAGCCAGAATCAACACGTCGACGAAAGCTTTTACAAGTTTGATTAGATCTTCAAGGGATATGTGAGGATAAGACCAAACCATTTTCTGATTTTGAAACCTAAATTCAACCGCTGAATTTGCGAATCAGGGAGAGAGAAGCGTCGCAGTTAAGCCTCTGATTTCCCGCGTCTGAAAATGGAAAAACATATCCGTATATGTACGGGCCGGGCCGGGTCAAATGGAAAAACAACGGGAAATTAGACCACATTTGGCAAAATTTAAGGGTGTGTTTGATTCACATTATTTTGGAATAATGTATTTTGAAATAGTAGATTGATGAATAATTTGTGATTGAAAAAGAAGGAAAAGTTATTGATGTGATGAAAAATATTATTTTATTGAAAAATGTGTGGTTGAAAATGAGTAGAAAAATGAAAATGAAAATTTTAGTACTTGTTTGGTAGGGATTTTTTGGGGAAGAATTGATTTTGAATAGTGTTATGATGGGAAATGTGTGGTTGAAAATGAAAAAAAAATCTTTGATGTGATGTAAAATATTATTTTATTGAATAATGTGTGGTTCAATTCTCAAAATTAGAAAAAAACACCCCCTTAATGTTTAAATTTTATCTATAGTTCACACATTTAGTCCATGTTTGAGTCACATTTTTTTTTCATTCTCATTCTTCTACTCATTTTTAATCACACATTTTTCAATAAAATAATATATTTTCATCACATCAATAATCTTATCTTCTTTTTCAACCACACATTTCCCATCATATCACTATTCAAAATCAATTCTTCCCCCAAAAAATCCCTACCAAACACACACTAAATTATAATTTTTTAAATTTTATCTATAGTTCACACATTTTGTATTCTAAACTACTACTCATTTATTATTTAGATATTTGGTGAGACATACAATTTAATTCATGAAATAATCAATGTTTTTTTCATTTATTTATTAGTGTAACCACGGCTGGATTTTTATTTTCTTTTTCCATTATCCATTTAATCCATGTATGTAAAATGTTAATACTATTGTCAAGATTTCCACGTATATCATACCTAAAAATCTACAAGAAAACAAGACGATGCTCAAGTGTTGTGTTTGAGTTATTTATGAGTAATTGGGATATTTTGTTCTAATATATGTAGGTCTTGGTTTGGATTGGATTGATCCAAGAATGTTTCCTAAATTTTACAATTGTTTCAAAACATATTCGGATGTTTTTGAATATAAATATGGAAATAAATTAGGAACATGCTTTACAAATGTCGCAAACATTTAACTTAGCCATCCACGGTCATGTTTGGCAAAGTAATTCATAATTTAGCGCATGTTTGGTGGCAATTTTCGTTCACATTTTAATGAAATATTGGACCGTTACCTGCCGTAATTGTTAACTTCCTTCACACTATAAGATAGACATAGGATCCACTAACGATATAAAAATGGATTTTAATTTTACAAATAGTGAAGCCAGACATTTAAATTGGTTAAAGACGAGGTTTTTCTACATATTCAGATATTCTATGAAGCTACAACTTATCATTCACATATTTTATGAACTCATTTATTAAATTTTAATTTATTTATTATAGCCCCAAACAAGCACACATTAGAAGACAATGAATTGGAGAGCATTAATGGCAATACTCGTAAAAACATCCAATTTTTAATTCATATTCGAAATGTCTTCAACACATTGTGTCCAAGAATGAGTTCGACCAATTGTGCCCAAACGATTGGTGTCTTGAAGGAACGAACACGAAACTGATTAACTCTTGCAAAAATCCCACAACAATTAACAGATTTCATCTCTAAACAAAAGCATCAAATTTTAAAGACTCCAGAGGCAACAAAATCAAGAACTACCAAACTATTTCTAGACAATAGCATTGGCAGCGCTTGCAATCCTAGGCCAAAGATCAGCACACTCTTTTCCAATTGGGCCGGTGATTGCAGAACCTACAAAGACCATACCAAAAATAAGAGAATTTAAATAAAATTCAACTATTTTATAGCTAAAATCAAGTAGATCGTCGATGAGCAGAAACGAAGACAGAATTTCACCCAATACTTGTAAAATGAAAGACCATTACCTTTCATTTCACCCTTGGGATTCACAATGACACCCGCATTATCTGTGCAGATGCAGAACACAGATATTAGAAACAAGTTCATGATTTTTCAAGTGTAGATAAAACTGGATAAACAAGAAGTATCCCAAATCCCATGAACAAAATTAAAACCGTTCGCAGATAATACGATGAATGTATTGCAAATAATCCACAAACAAAAACCATGTTAATGAAAGCAAAGGAGAGAGACATATAAAGCTGACACAACATAGTGCTACCTAAGTGTAAGGGCATAGTGCTTATTAGAATCTGGCAACATTTTCTCAATCTATGATGATCTAAACATGTTTTCCAATTTTAAAGCAAGCAATTGAAACAACAAAAAACCTTAGGGCATGACACACAGTGCTTATGCTTTTGCTTCTCGTAGAAGAGAAGGTGAGGAAGTTAGCTTATGCCAGCTTCAACTAGAAGCTCTTTTAGCCGGACAAAGAGCTTTTGCCATCTCACAAGCCTTGCCTAACGGACCCAAATACTTGTCACCATGATGCAGAATAGGGAGTGCAAGAAAAAAATACACGCGATTCTTAAATATACAAACCAACCCCATAAAAATATCATCTATTATAGCATTTTACAAAGAAGAAGCAACCTTATGCCAACAGAATTGGTAAAAAGTGCCAATCACATAACATAGAACTGACATGAAATGCAACAGCAAATGAATCAGAATACGTTTTTCATAAAATCGTCAAGAAAATCATGTGTGTAAAAAGAAACTAATTGCACAGGACAGCACATGCACAATTTTATGAGCCTGTCCATTTGTATATAAATGTAAGTATAAAAGTTATTGAGGGGAACAGGTGTGTTGAGGGAGGGAGAAGTGTGAATATGTATAGATACCTTCGAAGTACATGAAAACGCCGTCCTTTCGGCGCCATGGTTTGCGTTGGCGCACAATGACAGCGGGCATGACCTTCTTACGGAGATCTGGCTTTCCTTTCTTCACTGTGGCCATCACCATATCGCCAACGCAGGCAGAGGGCAGTCTGTTGAGCCTCCCCTTGATCCCCTTCACCGAAATGATATACAGGTTCTTCGCACCGGTGTTATCGGCGCAGTTCACCGTCGCCGCCACCGGCAGACCCAGCGACATTCTGAACTTGTTACCCGCTGATCCTCCACGTCCTGCACAAATATCAATTGCAACGAACCAATAGATTAAAAAAAGGGAACGAAAGAGTTAAGAGGAAATTGGATCGTGAATCAGATACCGTACCTCGCTTCGACATTTTGCCTCTCCTCTCTCTCTCCCCTTCTGGTGGCGCTAGGTTTTATATGAGAGTTTAGGTGGGCTAGGGTTTTTGTCGACTTCAGGGGCTGTTTGGATGTGACAAAAAAAGTAGTTTTGTATTCTCCATTTGTAATGCCAAATTTCCGTCAAGTAAATAATTTTTCAAACAAAGAGTTTTGTTTAAAGTTGAAAGTAAAAATTATTATTTCAAAATTTCTTTGAGGCTCAATCCTAAATGTCCGTTTGTTTTTTATTCTCAAATTTTACAGTAAATCAATTTTCATTTTCAACCACACATTTTTCAATAAAATAATATTTTTCATCACATCAATAATTTTTTCTTCTTTTTCAACCACACATTTCCCATCATATCATTATTCAAAAATCAATTCTTCCCCCAAAAATCTCTACCAAACAAGCACTAACTCTTGTTTGATAGGAATTAAAATTTAGATTTTAATTTAAATCAAAGACAATAATTAATTTTAATCACATATTTCGTATGATTCATAATTTTTCAACCACACATTTTATCAATTTTTATTAAAATTTATTAAAAATCTGATTTTAATCTCGACCAAACAGGAACTAAATAATACGGTACCATGATGTAACCTAAGATTTATCCTTCTATAAGCCAAAGTAGCTAAAGTATAGCACTTGGAAAGTCATTTGAAATTTGACCTCTAATGACATATTAGGTACATAACCATGTCTAAAAAATATTCTTTTAAATTTTTTTTTCTCAAACTCATTTTTAATCACGTATTCTTCCAATAAAATAATTTTACATGTGAAATCATAAATTTTTCTACTCATTGACCTTACATTCTCCAAAAAAAATTCATTTTTCATTAAATAATTCTCGAAAGACATACATTAAATCAAGCTCGTAATATTAAACACGCGATTAATAAAATTTCACCTTATTTATCTTCTTGCATGGTTGTAATTTGTCACCATATTACTAAATAGTGGAAGTTATTATAATTACTTCATTTTGCTTTTCAAGGGATTGCTAGATAGTGTAAAGATTTCAATCGACGCTAGAATTCAACTATAAAGGGAAAATTTTGAGTTTTTTTAATCAATGGCCAATACATTTCATTTTTGGGTTATGCTACATGTACCGAATTTTTATACAAAATCTTTTACACCCCACTCACATTAGGAGGTGGGGACCACAAGCCGGAATTTTCAAATACACATGGGGCCTGCGCGCATTGTGAGAGGGGGGACACCATTCGGTACCCCCCATTCGGTACATTTAGACTAATTCTTCATTTTTATTTTTTTTTTCAAAAAGTATGATTTATGTTCTATATTAGCATATAGACTTGCCATAGTTCTAACTATTGAGTGTTACATTCCATAACAAACCATGATGGCAATAACAAGTGATGTCTGATAATACTATGTGAATCAGGATTGAGGCAAAACAACAAAGGATCTTACACTTAATAAATTAAAAGTTAGCTACATAATTCTTTTTTGCCGCCCCATTCAAATGGGGACGTAAAATCTTCAACGAAAAGGCAAATTAATACAGAACCAAGTTGAATCCACAAGTAAATCACTCCATTAACAGTGTACGTACAACTAGCTAAAGTAGACAACACCTGCCTTAGTTGACTCTGCTAAGCAGAAATGAGCAAACATCACATGAGGAAAGGTCCAAAACTAATGCCGATGAGATCACATGTGCCCTAATGGCACTGAACCAGCATTAACGAAGAAAAAGAGGTCGGGTTTTTCACTATACTTTCTAGTACTGAGTACCAAGCATGCACTAAGGAGACATCTAATCATGCCTATAAGTTAAGTACTTAAAAATTGGATGCTTTACGCCGCTGCAGAACCTACTGCAACATTGACGGCGAAATGCCTTAACTGGGTGATTATGGTCGTCAAAATCAATACCATAATCCTGCGAGGATAATATCGAAATTTCTTTATGAAAAACATAATAAAATTTATGTGATGCATGGCTATCAATTTTTATTTACTTAGAGAAGGCACATGATTGAACATAGACATGGATAAAAGAAAGTAAACATTGCAATTAACTGCATATATATTATGCATAGCAACAATCATAGACACAGAAATGGTGAACTAAAAGGCATTAGTGAGAACATTTACTTAGAAATCAAAATCTTATATGATGCTAGATTTCTATACATATAATAATCCTTCAAGTTAGAGATTAGTCTATACTTGGCAATTTTCCTTGTGTATTTCTTCCCCTTGGCCAATTGTTCATATGTAAACAAGCAGCTCTAGATACTATTGGACTCTCCATCTCTCCATTTTGACTTTTGGAACAATAATTTTCATTTCGACTTAATACATTTCAGTCAGTAACATTAGTTAATTAGGTGAAGTTACGGAAGAGAGGGATTCAAACCCTCAGTAAACAAAATCCTACATAGAAATTCTAGCACCCAATTTTTCTTAATCGGAGGTTCGATCTACGATTTATCATTCATAGAGTTGATAATATACATCCATTTAGCAGCATCTTAGGATGGCATAGCCATAGAAGGGCGAGGTTCAAACAGGTTTATGACGTTTTCAAGACACCAAAAATCCTTTTTCAACGACGTAGAGCTTCCTCAACATGATGCCAAATTCAGTAAAATGTGGTATAGATTCAATGATATTATAAGTGCAATCATGGAAAAGCTTATTATTAAAGCATCAATGATACCATGGGACTCCAAAATCAAGCATGAAGCACATGGGGTTGGGTCTAGGTCCGAACATAGCCAGGAACTCCTACCTGTAACTTGTGACTTATTCCCCTTTGTACCACTCGATTGCCACAATGTATATTACACCCACATTTCACCTAACATTCTTTGATGAACTTCCTCACCCAAAATTCTCGATGGAAATGACAAATAAATAATTTATTTTGACGACTTTTTTATTATGCCTATGTTTTCCTTATTTTTGAAAACTCATTTTCAATCATGCATTTCAATGAATCCACAACTTTTATCAATTTTTAAATAATACAGTTTATGAACTTTTATGAAAATTTACTAAAATTCAAAATTTTAACTAAACCAAGAAGATAAATTTTACTACATTAATTCATATCAAAACTTTTTAATACAATCTACCTAACTTGGGGTGCTATACTGTTTTTTCAATGAATTATGCTAAGTATACATTTCATGATTGATATCTTGGTGTACATTGTGTTCAAATTCAAAAAGTGTCGGACGGAATAGTGTGTTGTTTTTAAAAATTGTCCTATCATGTGTCGACATGTAACTCAATGTCAAAAATAATATAAAACAAGATGCACACGTAGATAATTGTTTTTCAATCCCCTCCCCTCCCTCCTTCTTGTGGGTCCCGTCTTTTGCATGTGTTTGAATTATTCTTAATTCAATTTCGTCCCAAAATACGTTGCCTAATTTAGAGTTAATTAAACGAGTGGTAACTGAATTTTATTTGTTACCACTTGCTCACCGAAAAATAAATGATTACTGAATGCTCACTCAACTAATCATTAATTTACCCATCCATCATTAGAGTCAATTTTGTTTGCATAGTTGGACAATAAATTTCACTTGGATATAATAAATGACGTGGCAATGAATCATTCCAACGTACTCTAATTTGTTATTTTCTAAATAGCCAAAATTGTATAATTTGAAATAACGTTTTTGGACGAATAAAATCAAAGTTCGTCTATCATAGAGATTGAAATATTCATCCCCAACTCACTTTCATCTCCAAATCACATCCTCAAACTAATTCAATCTATTGGCAATCCCACCTTTGAAATCCATATCCAAGTTCTATATCTACATCCCCAATGAATTAAAATTTTTAATTGTGCACAGTTCATCCCATGTCAGTGTGAACCCTAGGTTTTGTGGGAGAAAAAGAGAATTCAATTGGATTGGAAATCTTCAAGGCAAGAAATGGAAGTTGGCAAATTGTGCAGTTGAAAAAAGAGAAGTCTCTTTAAGATGATGTGAAAATCCTATACCATGAAGGGAGAGGAGGGTCTGGCAGCACTGGCGTTTTTCGACGGTGGGATTCATCAAAAGTAGGAGAACTCTGCTAGGTTGAATTAGGATTTGGAGGGGTTTTGCACCGTACATAACCAAGGTCCATGGGACATATAGATGAATTGGTGCTTGAAGTTGGAGAAGAAGAAACTAAAGAAATTATCACCAAAATACAAATAAACGGACAGAAAATTAAGAAACTAGGTTTCATATTCATTTTGTTAGTTCAAAAACAAACAAAAAAAAAGATTCAGACTAAAAGATTCAAGAAAAAAAACATAATTCATCCCTCTCTATCACAGATGGTTCCCAGAAGAGAAAATGGGTGGTGAATAAGATCGAAATTTTGGACGTGGGAGAAAATTTGGAAGGAAGAAGTAAAAAACGTGTTGTTAAATGGAACTAAAATTGTTATTTTACCCATTACGTTTTTATCCTCCGTGTATTCAACCAACGCCGTAATTGCCACGTCATTTTTTATCCTCCACGTGTAATTTATTGTCCACGTGTACAAATGAAACTGTCCCTAGTGATGGATAAGTAAATTAATGTATAGTTGGATAAGCATTCAGCAGCTATTTATTTTGTTGGGAACAAGTGGTAAACAGTAGCAAAATTCAATGGGCAGTCATGTAATTAACTCGCATAATTTATAATAAATTCCAAACCGTTAACAGAAATCTACTTGTACGGTCCAGATCACCAAAATCGTAGATTCCATTTTCCCCTACATAAATTGCTATTTTTACTGGATCTTTCAATCTTTCTGAAATTTTGTATAACTCTATCTCCTTCAGTACCCTCATTTCGAAGTATAGAGATATGCGATTTACAAAGTAAAGTGTAATTCCTAGAGGTTTGATTGAGGGTTTTTTTCGGATCGATTTAAAAAAAAACTAGAGGGAATGGCGAGTCCGGCCAGTGCTGCTCAGGTAATCGAATTTAATTCAATGAAAAATTATATACATACACGAGCGTGCGTGTGCGCGTGTGTGTTTGTGTGCATGCATGTTGTGTAATCGTTTTATTAATCTGTTACTGTCTTGAGATTGCTTTGTTCATCTGGACGATTAGGTGGGTTCCTATTTCGTTCGGCAGTATCACCAGATGTTTCATCAGCAAAGGGATATTGTGCATCAGTTTTACACTGATGACAGCTCCATGAGTAGAATTGACGGGGATTCAAGTGAATCGTTTTCGGGAAGGGTGGTAAGTTTCTTTTAGAAATACAAATTTTGTTTTTACATTTTGTTTATCTTGTGTTAGATCGGATTAAAGTTATCATATTGTCTCAGTTATACTTCTTGATTTTTTGTGATGACATCAATAATCCGGGGGTTAGTATGCGTTAATTTTTTTGTGATTTGGCTAATTTGTTCTGATAAAGTTTATTAGATCAGAATAAAGTTATCATCTTATCTCGGTTATACTTTTGATTTTTGTGATGACATCAATAATCTGGGTTATTTCACGTAAATGATTTGGGATCTGGCTAATTTGTTCTGATAAAGTTTTATTTTTTCTTCTACGTGTTCATGCTTACACTTTTCTTATGTACTTGTAGTTCCCATCATTTAACATTCTTGTTTGGCATATTTTTGGCGATAAAATTTCAAGAATGAAAGAAATTATTATCAAAGTAGTTGTAATAAACATTTAGCATGACAAATTGGGTATACATGGAATTCCCCTTGTTAACACTTTAACAAATCTTAGTTACTAGCGAAGTATCCTTTTAACTGATGAATAGTTCCTCGTTATTTCCATGCTCTGGTTTCTTAATTATTGATATTTTTCGGTAATTTGCTTGCTAATTGATACCTTCAATAGATAAACAAGTAAGTTTGTCCTCATTTATGTTTTTCTTTCCCTACTCCCTTGTTTATTTCAAGAGATGTTTATGATTCTATCTGGCCATTAATTAATTTTTAAGAATCTTGGTCCCTGCTTTTTTACCTCCATATGTTCTGTTCTTAGACAATCATCAGGGCACAGACACACACCCACAAGTAAAAAAAAGGGAAAGAAAGAAAAATGAAGTGCCATTGTTTTACACAAGACTTTTATGGATGGAAAGTCTCAATGAATTCACGTAGTTAAGGTTTTGAATGCATAAAACATTAATAGATAGATCTTAGGGTATTTTATATTGTGATTTATTTTGTCAATGTTTCAAGATGAAATGCTGGCTTTCACCCAATTATTCAAGGGACTTTGTATCCAGAAAAGAACCATCATATCTTTTACTATTCTTTATAGATATTATTGGTGTGACATTAGAATTTGTACTCATATCAAGTCACAGTTTAGAATAAGGCAACAAGTTGTCTACTCTCTATCATGCCAATAGCTGAAGGATAATTGGACTGGTCATATATGGACGAAGCTGCTGCATGGTCTCTGATTCTATATTTATGACATTTAATTTGCGCTTGGGGAATTGTTTTCGTCCGTTTAAGAAAAGTATTTAGCATTTTACCTATATTTTCTTCATCCCAGACAATAACAAAAGGAAATATTAGTCATTTCGTGAATGTTGAAGCTCCTTTCTAAATTTCTCTCCCAAACTCTTCATTTCTTATTTTATCTCTTTCTCCTTTCCGCTTTACGTCATATTTTGTTCCTTTTTTTTTTCATTTTAGCAGAAAGCTTTTGAAAAACATCTGTCATATCTTCATGTTCCTTGTGTGGAACTATTGTACAGTGTGTCGTTTGCTTTGGTCTTTGTGGAGCACTTATGTACACTATTATCTTTAACTATTGGCTACAGCTTTTGCATGTTAATGTATTTGTTGGACTTCTTCATAAAAAAATTATGTTGGTTTCTGTTACATTTATCTCTCTGCCGTTGTCTGCAGCAAATTCATCAAGTAATCATGTCGCTAAATTTCACTTCAATAGAGATCAAGACAATAAATTCTCTTAAATCATTGAATGGAGGTGTTCTTGTGGTGGTTTCTGGTTCTGTGAAGTCAAGGGATTTTGATGGGTGGAGAAAATTTGTGCAGACGTTTTTCCTTGCTCCCCAGGAGAGCGGTTTTTTTGTTCTGAATGATATCTTTCACTTTGCTGACGAGAAAGTTCCTCTTCAACCTCCACCTACAGCAGTGGAGGAACAGAAAAATGACTACCAACCAAATATTTCTGCTCATCTTCCTGAGACACCAGGTATAGTTGTCTGAGTTGGTTTTGCAGATATATCTATTTATCATTAACACTCTATGTTTTCCAAATAGAGCTCAAAGTAATTCTCACAGGTATCTGTATCGCAAAACAGGCTTTTATGCCTTATTTTCTTTCCTCAATTGCTTTTGATGGTTACCAAAGAAATTATGTTCATTTGAATAGGCTAACTTTTGGTATCTATGTAATAGCATTACTGGATTCCATTGTTGCTACATAACCATTATGATTATCACACATACATATTTTCTCTTTCAATTTTGATTGGAGCAAGTACTAGTAGCTACTTCTAGATTTCAAGATTGCACAGTCTTTTAAGGTCGGTTTGTTTGTGCTTGGAGTTGTTCAGTTCTTAAAACTTTAGATCATTCTTGTAGACGTAAGCACAATTTTGTGGGAGAGAGATGAACAGGTTCGACGAGTTCTTCAGGAGAGAAAAAGTAATTTAATAAAATGGAATCTGAATTGTTTTTAGTCTGTCCTGTCATCTATGTACTAGTTGTGAATGGGTCAACGACTCATACAAAACGATATATCTGGTGCTGACTCAGCATTATACATCAGAAATATATACACACAGAAACAGTGATTACATTCGAACACTGTTCTATTGATTTTGTATGAGAAATGATATCTTGCATATGTTTATACACTATCCTTTAGACTAACATGTTTTGTTTGTAAAAGTCTCTGACTATACCTTAGAGGAGGAGGCCAGAGAGTACGTGAACTCTGTTGGTATTGAAGGAGATGAGCCGGTTGAAGGGTATAGTTTTCAGGAGCATCAACAGAAGCATGATCCTGAGGCTGAAAGAGTAGACGAGGAATCTGCTTTTGAAGAATCAAGTGTGTTGATTCAAGAAGCCGTGCAAGAACCCGTGCCTACTGTAGAGGAACCTGTTGAAGAGCTTCCGAAGTTGACTTATGCTTCCATAGTATGTACCATTGCCAGTTATGCTAGTTAAAGACTAAATGATATTATTTTTTGTGATAGTTTCGCATCACATTGCCAGTTTCCTGCTTATGTCACATGGACATCATATAAGTTAGAAATATGTTATATGACTCCGGTATGAACGTAGCATGGTAGTCTACATGACCATGTATTGAGATATAGGATAATTGATAATCAGTCAAGTATTCTCCCAATACTTCCTTAACATGGTCCCATTTCATTTGTTGGTAACAGATACCACAGAGTTTCTACATAACCAAGGCACTAGGAATATGAGTACTGAAAATGCATCATCAATTCGATGCTCTTTTGTATGTTGTACTTGTCCTAAAAATCTGCTAGATGTTGATTGCCCCTCCTCATTTCTTACACTGTAACTCCAATCTCAATGAAGTAAAAGAATTGTAGATTCTTGGAAAACAATTATGAATTCATACTAGAGGATAAGGTCCTGGTTATCTGATAGAGTCTGCCAATAAGCAATTGAAATACAGAGATGATTCGGTGAAGAAGAAATATTATTTGAATTAAGCAACTTTGAATTACAGTAGCAAAGAATGAAGGAAACAACAATAGAAGCTAAAGCATGTTTCAAGAGCTGCTCCCTCTCCTCAGTGATTTAGAGATTTCTATCTAACCCTTGAATGAATAATGAAAATCCTGTTAACCCCTTTTTATACTTCCTTAGCGGCTTAACTACCCTGACCTCAGTCTACACTCCCACTCTCCATTCAGTTATAAAAGAAAAGTGCTAATTAGCTGGCTTCTTCTTATGGTGCCTTTCATATGTAAAACGTATGGGTGGCTTATCAATACCCCCGCAAATTCAAGCACCTGTCCCCAAGGTGAAACTCTAGAAACTGAGAATTGATCGGCTTAAAAGGTTCCCACGAGGACTCAGAAGAAGGAAGATTCTGCCACTGGATGAGTACTTCTGGGCCCTCATGTACAGATTGCTTCCAGGTCGAATTCCTATAACGTCGGTTGTACCGTCCATTCCAAATCCGAACTGAGTAGTGGTGGAAAAGGTTGAATGGGTGTAGTCGGACTAATTACCTTTCGCAACTGAGAGACGTGGAACACTGGATGTATATTAGCCATATCTGGTAACTGGAGTTTGTAAGCTACAGCCCCAACCTTTTGAATAACTGGATAAGGGACAAAGAACCTCGATGCCAACTTCTCATTAGCCCGCTTAGCCAATGATTTTTGTCGATACGGCTGGAGCTTGAGATACACAAGGTCTCCCACTTCAAACTGGACCGATCGCCTTTTTGAATCTGCAAATTTTTTCATCCTTGACTGAGCCTTTGCCAACTGCAACTTCAGCTCATCAAGCATTTCATTCCGGTTCTGCAAGAGTTGATCCAATTCAGCCACTGGTGCTCGCTGAGTCCCATAGCGTATAACTGGAGGAGGGTCTCTTCCATAGACTATCCGAAAAGGAGTCATCTTGGTATAGGTATGGAAGGAGGCGTTATACCAAAACTCTGCCCACAGTATTCATTCTGACCAAATGTGATGGTGGCTGTTAGAGAAACACCGCAAATAAGTTTCTAGGCAACGATTTACTTCGGATTGCCCGTCTATTTGCGGGTGATACGCAGTGCTCCGATGAAAATGAGTATCTTGTAGTCGAAAAAGCTCCTTCCAGAACAAGCTCAAGAAAACTTTGTCCCTATCTGACACCAAGGACCGCGGAAACCCATGAAGCCTCACTACTCCTTACACAAATAATTCAGCCACCGTCTTAGCCTTAGAGGGATGTTTCAAAGTCAAGAAGTGGGCATACTTGCTTAAATGGTCCACCACTACCAGAATGGTATCCCAGCCTTTTGACTTGGTAAGCCTTTAATGAAATCCATTGTTAAGTCATCCCAAATTGCATCCGGAATGGGTAGGGGCTGGAGTAAGTGTCAAGTACTTGTTCTGTTGGCAGATTGAACATGCCTTCACGAATGTATGAATGTCTTTCTTCATACCCTCCTAAAATAACTCACTGGCCACCCTTTTATACGTCTTTAGAACTCCTGAATGGCCTCCTACAGCACTGCCATGAAATTCTTGGAGTAGACTGGGGATCAAGTTGTAGCCCTTAGGAAGAATGAGCCGCTGTTTGTACAACAAACATCTATCAGTTACAGCCCAATCCTCAATTGATAAAGGATCTCTTAACAATGCTTCGCGGATACTGGCCAATCTTTCATCCTTCTCTATCTGTTCTTGTAGCGCTCCCAATTCCAAAACCTTTGACACGGAGATGACTGCTAATTCGATGGCCAGTGGAAGTCGAGACAATGCATCAGCTGCCTTATTCTCAAGACCCGGTCTGTATTGAATTTCGAAGTTAAAATCCAGAAGCTTGGTAACCCATTTATGATGCTCAACACAGACCAAACGTTGCTCCAACAAAAAATTTAGACTTTTCTCGTCTGTACGCACTATGAAGTGTCTCCCGAGAAGGTAGTGCCTCCACTTCCGAATGGACAGCACTATTGCCATAAGCTCCTTTTCATATATAGACTTAAGTCGAGCCCTAGAAGATAAGGCCTGACTAAAGTAAGCAATTAGCCTTTGTTGTTGTGATAGAACAACCCCCAATCCCACTCCGAGGCATCCGTTTCTGCAACAAAGGGCACCGTAAAATCAGGTAATGCCAATATTGGAATTCTGGTCATCGACTCCTTCAGTGTCTCGAACGCCTTCCCAGCCTCTTGGTTCCAGTCAAAACTATCTTTCTTCAGTTGCCTTGTTAGCGGTTCTGCTAATTTTCCATAGCCTTCCACGAACTTTCAATAATATCCTGTTAACCCCAAAAAACCCCTTAACTCCTTTAAATTTCGGGGAAAAGGCCACAGTAGCATTGCCTCAATTTTCTTTCGATCAGCCGCGACACCCTCCTTACTGATGATATGTCCCAGATACCCCAAGGTCACATATCCGAATTCACATTTCTTCATGTTCGCAAACAACTGATGAGCTTGTAAGAGCTGTAACACTTCTCCTAAGGTCTACAATGCTCATCTAATGAACGACTGTATACCAAAATATCATCAAAGAAAACCAAAACGCATTTACGCAGCAAGTGCTTGAAAACTCAATTCATCAGCGATTGAAATGTGGCCGGGGCATTGGTTAGTCCAAAGGGCATTACCAAAAATTCATAATGCCCTTCGTTTATCCGGAAGGCTGTCTTATGCTCATCCCCAGCACGAAGTCGTATTTGGTGGTATCCTGATTTCAGATCAAGTTTGGAGAATATGGTTGCACCGTGTAATTCATCTAACAACATTTATAGCTGGGATTGGGAAGTGGTCAAGTACTGTAGCTCGATTAAGGGCCCTGTAATCCACGAAGAACCTCTATCCCCCATCTTTTTTTTTCACCAGTAGCACTGGGCTCAAAAATGGGTTGATGCTGGGTTGAATTATTCATGCTTCTAGTGTTACCGCTTTACCGCCCGTCAGAAATTTCATCACTAGCAACTTCCAATTTACTTCAACCGTGCCTAAAGTACTCCGTCACTACATCCCTAAAATCATATAAGAGCTACTCAGATCCAGTGGTAGATATTCATCTACAATAACTACCGATTGCTGGTGTAACACCACCCTCTACAAATTCCTTTCCCTCTAACAGACATCCCGGATCCCACTTGCACACCATAGCCATTTGTGTCTGTGACAAGTAACTTCAACTTCTGTACCAATTCGGTGGAGATGAAATTATGTGTTGCCCCTGAATCTATCAACACCACTACTTCCTATCCACTCACAGATCCCTTCACCTTCATAGTCTTAGGTGATGTCAACCCAAATACCGAGTTCATGGAGAGTTCAACTCCTTCTAATTCAGCTCCTCCTACCTCATCACCTTCTATCCCTTCCTCCTTTTCACCCACTTCAATATCATCATCAACCAACAACACATGCAATTCCTTGTTCCGGCATCGATGTCCAACATTGTATTTTTCATCACATCGAAAACACAAGCCCTTCTCCTTTCTGGATTGTATCTCTGTTTGGGACAATTTTTTAAACCCACTAGTGAAACTTGAGGGGTTGGCTCCAGTCCTCTCCATCGAATTGTTCACTCTCGGAGGATTCCACGGAATTGTCCAGCTTTCCACCTTGGCAAGAGCAGTATAGGTGGGATTTCTATAGCATGGTCATTCCTTTTCTCTTGCCTTACTGATCCGCAAGTTTCGATCCTCAATTCGTTGTGCCATATCCATGATCTGAGTCAATCCTCTCGGATTCGCCATCAGTACTTCAGCTTGCAACTCTTTTTCAAGCCCATTAATGAAAACTCCTTCCAAGGTTTCGTCATTCACATCCTTAAGAGGTGCAGCCATAACTTCGAACTTCTCCCTGAATTCGGCTACAGTCCTCGTCCGTCTAATTGCCAGAAAACGCTGATGCAAGGTACCATACTGAGTGTCCCTGAATCTCTTCAGAAGATGTTGCTTCAAATCTCTCCAACTTCGCATGGGTCGTCTTCCATCCTCCCATTGAAACCACGACAATGCACTGCTTTCCATACACGCCCCCGTAGCTAGGGCCCGTTCCACATCACTCAATTTATTCATGCAAAAATATCTCTCAGCTCTGAAAATCCATGAATCTGGATCCACTCCATTAAACGATGGAAGTTCCAGCTTGCGATAGTGTCCCTCCGTTGGATCCAAAATCTGCTTCCCAGTAATTATCGGTTCCTGATTAATTCAACGGGTGTTGATGAATTTACCCCACTCCTTTCTCCTTCCATGGGTTGCGAATCCAGTGGAAGATTTTGTAACATCTTCACGATAGTTTGTAATCCCTCATTCAGATCGCGTTATCCCAAGGACAAGCTCAATTCCAACTTCTCGTTCATTTTCCCTAATTCTACACCTACTTTCGAGTTCAATTGTTCCACGTTTCCTTGCAGCTCCTGTACCCGGGTGCCCGAGTTGGCATCTGAGCCACCAAGGATTCAAGTGTTTCAATTCGAGTTTCCATTCTCGTCACGGGCATTCCTCCTCAGAATGCGTCAGCTCTGATACCAAATGATAGAGTCTGCCAATCAGCAATTGAAATACAAAGATGATTCGGTGAAGAAGAAATATTATTTGAATTAAGCAATTGTGAATTACAGCAGCAAAGAAATGAAGCAAACAACAATAGAAGCTACAGCAGGTTTCGAGAGCTGCTCCCTCTCATCAATGATTCAGAGATTTCTATCTACCCCTTGAATGAATAATGAAAATCCCGTTAACCCCTTTTTATACTTCCTTAACTACCCTGACCTCAGTCTACAGTTCCCATTCAGTTATAACAGAAAAGTGCTAATTAGCTAGCTTCTTCTTATGGCGCCTTTCATATGTAAAACGTATGGGTGGCTTATCATTATCCTTCTGTAATGCCTTAGTTTTTGGAGGAAGCTGACAACTCAGTGGTCGGAGAGTAATTGTCCTGACCTACGAACAATATGGACTTCTAGTGAGATGATCCCTACAAATATGTGCAAAATAAGTAAGCTTTTGTGGGATAGTTGTAGAAATCTGATGTATGAAGTTTTATGGGAAAATCGATACTTTTATCTCCTCTTTCTTGCCGTGCTTATTTTCATGATGAGTCTTTGAAGTGTTTTTCACTCTATCTGACTGATTTTCATTTCTCCTTGCTCTTTGTTTTCAATTCTTGGAAAATTAAAAGTTGCGGGCTCCTAAAGGAAAACTTGCACCATCAGTCAGTTCTCAGCCATCTTTCACTTACAGCACTCAACCTGCTTCAAATTGGTACCAAGCATCACACCCTTCAGTTCAGCAGTCAAACCCTGTGGTGTCAGGTGTACCAGATTCTGGTTGGGATTTGGTAGATAATGGTTTATCACAAGAGGAAGGTAAGAAACTTTATCTTCTTTTTTCTTTTATTTTTTATATTTTTGGTGATGAAATATGGTTTAAAATTATGACATTTTATATGAATTTCAGAAATTAGAAGTATAGCTAAATTTACAGTACTCTATCGATATATGTAAAGTAATGGCGATGTTTGGGGAAAATCTTACTTCAATATTGATATATGCAAAGTAGTGGCGTTGTTTGGGGAAAATCTTATTTTAGTATTGTTGTTAGGAATGTGATTGAATATCCGGATGTGGTCAACCTCTTCTGTTATTGTATCATACATTTCTCATTTCAGTGGCAATAATCAAGCCTCTGACTTCAGCATTAAATTTGGAGGAGTTTAATAACTACTTAAGGGATATTGACTTCGAACAAATATCCAATTTTTTTGCTCCTGGGTTTTGGTTGAATAAGCAAATATGCCCACTGATGGATGAGCTGTTAGTATAATTTGTTGCAATTGGCCTTTTTACATACTGCAAACAATTGTCCTTTTAATTCGATCATATCAACTTGATCAAAGCAACTTTTCGGCAGGGGAATCAAGATCTGTCTATGTGAAGAATCTGCCTTCTAGTGTTACTAGTCTAGATATTCTCCAAGAGTTTAAGAACTTCGGGAAAATCAAGCACGATGGAGTCTTCTTAAAAAATCGCCAGGTTTATTTCCTTTCCACTGTCTTTTATCATGTACTTTAAGCTGTAAATTTGTGGGATCTCTGATTTTTCAATTGATGGACAGGATACTGGTGTTTGCTACGCATTTGTTGAGTTTGAAGATGTGCAGAGTGCTCGGAATGCTATCAAGGTTTGAATTCTTATCAGTCAACGATATGTTTGGCTTTGGATCAAGATATGAGCTGTTTCTTTAGATATTATTTATTATAATTTTTACAGGTCGTTCCCACTGCTTTCCATTTCTTCACCTTTTCTTTGGGTCCATCACTGCCTAATAGTTTGTGTGGTGCATTTTCCCTCTCCTTATTTAAATACCATTGGTGTATAGATATTTCCCATCATGTGCCCATTACACATCTGGCTAAATTTCTTTCGTAGTTTGCCTAATTTTAATTACGCACAAGAATTTAGGAATCAAGCTAAACCGTAAAATAAGGATTCAAACTTTCTCCCCAACCAAGGTGATAGACCACGTTATGGTTGATGTGATTACAAGCCAAAGGGAAAAAAGTGGAATCATTCTTGGCTTGAGGACTCTAAAAAGTTTTAACTAAAATGAAATTTGGAGTAAATTTGTGGTTTCAGGTACATGGAACGGTATAAGATATATTCAACGGGAGTAAATATACAGGAGAAACCTGAAAAAGAGTTTAATGGTTGAAAGAAGCCCTAATTTTTTCTTTTACAATTTCCTCTTCAGTTTTCTATTATTTTTCAATGTTGCCTGGGCGATCATCCAGTTGCTTTGGAATGTAAGCAGACTCTGTCATGGCTTGCTCAATGAATGTGCTATTAGCTACCAGTAGTATCCCAGACTTGCAAATCAGATCTAGGACCACAGTTTTTCTTCATACAAAATTGTGCATAATATTTCTTTTCAAGTTTTCTTTTAGTTGTAAATTATTGTTGGGATGTTCAATTGTCAATTCCAGTAATTATTTGTTGTTTTATTTTAATTTTTTCTTTTCTAGGCATCTCCTGTTCAGTTGGCTGGAAGGCTAGTTTACATTGAGGAGAGAAGACCAAATAACAGCAGTGCTTCTCGTGGAGGGAGTACGTATTCATAAACTTCCATTTCTTTTCTAATTGAAACATAGGTGGCTTAACTTCTATGTCATCTGTTATGATAAGGGAAAAGACCAAAATATTTTTCATTGAGCTGTCCACTATCCTCTCTGTATAATACTGCGTACTAAACATGTTGTCACTGGACTCATTTTGGTCACTCTCTTTGGTTCCATATGAAGTGCATTTGTCTTATCGTTTTTGTAGTATCCTTCTGGGCAATCATTGGAAGGAATTGTGTTTACCAGTATTTTAAAATTGCCTTCGATATTTATTTCAAGCAGAAATTCTAAGACGAACTTAAACAAAAGAAACATAACTTGAGTTCAATGTCACTAGGTAGATTGAAACATAGGCATCATAGACAAGCGCTCTCTCTCTCTCTCTCAATGGGAAGATTGTGTGAATTTTCTTATACTGTAAATATTCCTTTTTAACATGTGATATTTAAATACTCGTTTACTGTACATGTTTGTTTCCTATCAACATAATTTTCACTCTGCAATTGGCTTGACCAGGAAGCGGAAGGGGAAGAGGCAGAGGCAGAGGAGGTCGTTTTGGTACAAGGACTTTTGCAGGGACAACATAGTGGGAAGCAATGGTTTCTCTGGTACTTGGTGACGTGAAGATAATTGAAACTGAGGATTTATTATGCTTTTCTCTTGATTGTTTTTTATTTCCAATTCAAGAGGAGGGCATATTTGCTTTTTGGAGCTATGTTTTTGATGAAGTGATATTGTTGCAGTTCACCTCATCAAACACACCATAACTATTGTTGATGAAACGATATTTGCTTACTCATAAGAATTTGGAGATATGGGTATATGTAGTCTGTCTACAAGTATTATAGGATCCAAAAATTACAGGACATTTTATATTGCCACGCCTGAAAGCTGAAAATGCATGTACTCTTTCTATCATCCCCTTGCATTGTTTTTCATTGCATGCTCAAAAATTTGTCTACATTAAGCAGTTGTTGAAGCCATGGAATAATACTCTGCTCCTTGAAGGTCTCCTTTTGTCTGCCAAAAATAGGCAAATCAAGGTTTGTCTTTAAAGCAAGAAACCATGGAAGATTTAGACGACCACCTTGTAAAAATCTTTTTAAGATTTTATAGCGTTTGGTATCGTTAATTGGGTACAACTCAACGGGATTAAGAAAAATGTTTGTCGTCACAATCGGTCTATCATCATACCAAAAACACCCTTGGAGCGAATTTTATGTACATTCTAGTGAAGGAACTTTACTTGATACAAGAACTGAGCATAGTTTCTCAAAAACAAAGGATTGCATGGACTTTCCTCCAGCATTCTCTTGTAGCGCTCTTCCTTCAAACCTCAAAATATCATATTCATTCACTTTTCATCTCTTCTTTTATATGCATGTTATGTACATTGAATTGGTTTTCACTAATAAATTCACCGTTTTCCTCAATACTTTCGACGTCCCATTCATTTTCTTCCTCTTCCTCTTCCTCTTCATCGTCCTTGTCTCTGTCTTCATCTTCTTGACAAGTTTCCAAGTTGCGCGACGAGAAAGATGGGACTGGCTCCAACCTGGAGCAGTTAGTTTTACGCGCAAATTTCTCTTACAGTTGGAGAAACTAAACTCGTCCACATTGGCTAATTCTTCCAAGTTTCCGTCAGATTGAACTCTTTGAAATCCACTCGGAGAACTTTGGCTGGTGCTCGAGGGAGACGAATGCCATAAAGATTTAGGGTGATGCTGAGATCCATAAGAGAGTTTTTGATGAATGGAAGTTGGTGTAGCATTAGGCGCTTCATATTGGTAGTGATTATTGTAGGGAATTTCTGATAAGGATGAGAGTAGGGATCCAAGAACTGGAATAGATGAGCTTCTCAGCAACATTTTTTTCAATTGTAGAACATGAAGAAGATGAAATTGACCCAACTAACTGAATTAGCTAACTGTAAGTGTTATGCCCTAGGTCCAATCAACTTTGGACATAAACACTTTGAATATATATAATCAATGCATATATATGGCAATATCTATTATTTAATTGAATTAATACTTTAATAAATTAAATAATAGAATCTGTATATTCAAGTCTTGGTGATTTATTAATCACAAGGAGTTGTGATTGTGAGATACAAATTACGTATGACTGAATCTTAAATCGTCCGTGGTCGAGGTAATAACGAGATACGGATATCGTTATTACGAATAGACTATCGGTTGTGGCATTCTTACTTGTGAAGTAAGTAGCTGATCTCACAAGCTAAAGTGTGGTGACACTTGAATGAACACGTGGATGTTTTGTTATAGAACAAAACATTGGAGACCCGCTGAGAGATTCCACATGGATAACTATCTAAGTGTTAGTGGTTAATCTCTAACGTTCGGTAGTGGAATTGGTCCTTTGACTTGAGGTCATCATAGTACCTTATATGAAGGCAGACATACTTTGGTGGTGTTGGATGTTGCTCTGTCAAGGGTAGCTAATACAGCATTGTTCGGGTATGTCAAGAATCATATGAAGGTTGTGAATGATCAATAGAAGATTCGTCACTCTTAGATAATAAGAGATTATGATCTACATTTTATCCAGTTAAGTTAATAATGAAATCCTTGGCCAAGGTGAACTCATAAGTCGGAAAAGAGTTTTCGACGTACATTGACTTAATAGTGGGATAAAAGATATGATCGATAATTGAGATTGACACATATCCATATCTCATAATTGATCGGATCATATTGACGAAAGGATTATAGTTTCACGGTAAATGAACAAGTTTGGTTTTGTCATGCTACGTGATATTTCCCGTCACATGTATTGCCCTGATACATTGCTAGATGTCAATCTGGGACAACGAAAGTGAATTAGTGATAAATTAAAAGGGGCGTTTTAATTTATCGATTTTGATTAGATTAAAATAATAATTCACGTCGTTCGGTATCGTGATTGGGAACCTAATGAGTCACACACAAAAGAGAATCAGAAGAATGAGATTTACCAATTAATTAATTGACAAGCGTTGGATAATTAATTAATTGAATTGTTTATTAATATGCCCGAATTAATTAATTGGATTAATTAATTCATAGACCAGATTTAATTAATTTGATTAATTAAATATTGGACCGGATTAAGTTTAATAGATGGGCCGAGCCCATTTGGACTTATATTAATAAACTACTAGAGTTTGAAAACAGTATGAATTTTTTTATTATTCTTGCTAGCACAAGAAAAGAAACCCTAGCCACCATTCTTGTTCTCTGTGTGGATCACCATTGGAGGCTGAACAATTGGATAGCTTGGAATGCAGATCGTGATCATTGGAGTTCGTGAATCAGCAAAGGGTTTTACAGAATTCATCAAAGGTATAATTCTAATCACAGTTTCTATCTAAACACATTGCAGATCCTCGTTTGGGAATTGAAAATTGTTTTACTTCCGCTATCCATGATTAAGTAAATTCCCAACACTAACAACGTAGTGAATTCATGGAACGCTCCAATCCGGAAATAATGCTATAAGATCAAACAAAATTGCCTCGTTCGAAGCAAAAAATGTGTTATTGCAATTCTTGAAAATTGAGGTATATCAAGTGCAATTATACAAATTGTATTTGGTAATGAAAAACAGCAGACTAAATCATGTTAAAATTCTATATTGTGCAATTACAAAAATCACACACACACTGTACAATATTGAATCAAGAAACTATGTTTGCACAATTGCATGATGGTACCTTTATTGAAAGGCAGACTCTTGAATGGAAATCGGGGGGGAGAGCACTGAGGATGGAATCTTCACTTTTTCAAGGCAAAATACATTATTTGTATGGCTGAGAGAGCAGCAATCCAGCTGTAGAGGAAAATATTAAAAGTATAGTTTGTGGGTTCATATGTAGAGGTGTCAATTCGAGTGGTCCGGGCCGGGTCGGCCCGCCAACATGTGAGCCCGGTAACGGCCCGCGTGAAAAAAAGCCCGCCCGCTGCGGGTTCCGGGCCGGTTACGGGTCGGCCCACAATTTTGGACTACAACCCAGGCCAGCCCGCTGACCCATCCGGGTCGAGCCCATGCGGGTCACGGGTCGCACGGGTCGCGGTTCGTTCCGGTTTGACCCGTATGATTGTATAAATAAAATTATAAAAATATAGAATTTTGCCGGTTTGGCCCATATGGAGAGCAACTATCATTGAAAATAGGATTTTGAGAAGAAGAATCGCGAGAATCCATAATATAGTAGGATTAAAAAATTTAGTAGTGACTAGTGAAAACCGAGAAGAAAGAAATATAATCAAGATGATGATGATATTTGCAATTGAATAATTGTAATTGTAGTAAGGTAGTATAACAAGTATGAACTATGAAATATAAATGTATAATAACTAATGAGAGGGTATTGTAAAAATAAATGTAAGAATAAATTGGAATTTATCGATGAAGGGGATGATATTACCGTTAGAAAATTTATATTACCATTAGTTAAAATTAAAAAAAAAAAATTGACCATGCAGCAGGCTACGCCTTTTTTTGAATTTTTTTTATTTTTTTTTTTTCAAATTTTTTTGTTTGGCTCTCTCCCCCCTTTTTTTTAATTATTGTTTTATTTTTTTTTTTCAATTTTTTTTACGGGTCGCGGGTTAACCGCGGCCCGTGGGGGTGCAACCCGCGAAGCCCGCGGGTTACACCTCCTTGGCCCGTGAACCGCCCGCACGGGTCACGGGTCGGCCCGCAGTCTCGATTTTCACGGGCCGGTTTTCACGGGTCATGGCCGGCCCGTCCATCTTGACACCTCTATTCATATGGTACATTACATGGAAAGTACAAGCGAGAAGAAAAGTATTTTTGGCATTTAACATTGTTTCTTTTCTTGGAAAAGGACCAATTACGCAGAAAAAGGTTGAAATGAGGATATCATTGTCAAGAATGAAAGGATTTAAGGATAGGTTCTGTTTCTGCAGCAAGTCCACACTCCATAGGTTGGGGCACCATTTGTTCAAATAAGCCTATTTTAAACTTTTTTGAATACAACATAATAGTTCAATTTAAACTTTGCTTATTAATTATAATTAAATTCAGTTATAAGCAATTTGGCACACAATGTGGCTTATGATTTGGTGTCACTGAATGGAAAGGGAGGCTCTCACTTGCTAATTTCCAAAAATAACAAAAATTTAATCTGATCGATTCCACCTTAACTCAGAAGCTAGGTAACAAGGTGAGAACCTGGCTAAGTAACATAAACCAGTCGCGATATGTGGGTACTAACATAGAGAAATGAAATACTATGATGTTTGAGACCATAGAACAAGAGGACTTTCACTTCTTCGACGCCCATGTTAATGAAATTGGACTCTGGACCCTGTGAAAATTATTTCCTCTACCCATGTCACACGTCCTTGAGAGTATCTTTTTATATCATTTCTTATTCTTTTCTTTAATATAAACAAAACTCTATCACTCAAAGTTTGATTTATATGTTTACATATCAAGTGTTGGGGTCTCACTTGCACGTTGAGTCGCTCTGGTGCCACCACTTCGACACTGAGTAAATGGAATTTGGACTTCCTATATTTGTGAGACGTCTTTTATATTGGAAATTTACTTAATCATGTTCGGTGAAAAATAAATATAATTTCAATTCACATCAAGAATCTGTTTTATATTCAGATAGTGATAGAAATTATACATTTGTTGAATTGTGCAAATTTCTTTACTTGTATTGAATATGAACAATCACGATCTGCAATCCATGACTGTCCAATTTTGCAGCCTCCAATGGAAATTCACACAGGAAACAAGAATGAGAGAATTAGTTGTTGACCCATTTTTTGTAATAGTTACGTGGACAACAAATCCTCTAAAAGACGCCAAGTGCTTCAGTCAAAGGGGGCTCCGGATTGGAACGATGGTTTCGACTAAAGGGGGCTTCGGATTGGAGGTCTTTCGGTGTGAAGAGTTTCAGGACAGAGAGTTTCAAGCTTCTTCTTTGACTTCCTTATTTTGACCAATTGGGTCTTTTGTCAACTTTGTGAGCATTGACTTGTATCTCCATGTAGATTATAACGTAGCCTTCACTTATGGCCTCGATGGCGAAACATAACAATAGTCCCCCAAGTCTATGCATGATTATTCATGTGAAGCATAGGCTTCTGTTGTCAAAATTTGTGATGGTCTTTTTTTTTTTTTTACAATACTATAATAGTTTCCCCCAAGTCTAAATATAAATATTTATATTATAATTAGAACTTGAAAGTAGAATTATTATGATTTACTCGAAGTACTTATCCGAAGCTATGTAATTTGAAGTTTATGATTTTTTGGGAAAAAGTTGGGAAGCATCAACTGAGGTCAATTTATCTGAGGCTATTTTCTCTAAAGTGACCTATTGAATCTGAGGCATTGCCGAAGCCATTCATGTTAAAGCTGAGATTGTGTGCATATGCTATTTGTTGAGGCTGTAACGCATTAATTTTGAAGAGCCATGTTTTTTGAAACGTTATGAACACGAGGCATCCTTAATAAATGCGCCTAAATAATTTGTTGTTTTGTACGTTTTTAAGAAAAGACAGCTGAAACGGTTCAACTTTCCATATACTTACCTATCGCCATATTTCATGAGCCATGGAAGTCCCTGACATGATAGTGAAGTTTACTCTTCAAGAATCTTCTGCAAGGCCACTCGAGCCTAGATTTTGTGGCCAAGCAGCAATTGTGTTTAACTCCCAGAGCAATCATATCTGACTTGAGGATTACAAGATTGGCAAAACTTGGTCCTCTAGTGGAAAATTGAGCTATTGCAGGTGCTAGGGATTTTCCAATGATGCTTCCTCCGAATATGATTTTAGCTCTTGGTCTCCTTTTGGAGTTCATATAACTTTTCAAGAAAATTGATTCATCGAAATCTATCAATGTTGCTAGGAGGACATGGACATCAACATCAACAGGATCTTGCTTCAAATTTATTTCTATGTTCACTAAAATCATCGTAGCAACACCTGCTTCCTTCACTATTTGGCCCTTCTCGGCTCTCCCATTGACACCCATCTTGCACACTACCATTTTACCTCGAACTTTTACTTTTGGAAAAGACCCACATGCAAAATAGTCTTTATTGCCTCCAGATAAATAAACTAGCTCGAGCTCTTTCCCCGCGCTTCAAACTCAATTCTTGGGTATGTGGATTCTCCATATAGGAACTTCCCACTGCCTAGTTGTACTATAGCTCGAAATCTTCTGTCAAGTGTGCTTGCACTATGGTAGCAGCAATCCAAGGAGACTCATTGGCAACCGAGTATTGAATTGGACTGTTGGTTCCGGCCACACATATTACTTAAATCTCATGTTCCATAGCTTGAAAGCCAGGGGCGTCAACGAGCCGACTTGCGAGTCGAAACTCGTGGCTTGTGTGACACCGAGCCGAGCCAAACCAAAGCCTGATCAAAATTTTGAGGCTTGGCTCAGGCTTTACCGTCGAGCCAGCTCATGGTTTTTTTTTTTTTTTTTTTTAATTCGTGAAATTTTAGTTTCTTTTTAAGAATGTAAATTTTGTGCAATTTAAACCAATTGTAGATTAAATAAAAGTTAAAATCTTCCTCATTTTTTTCAAGCTTGGAATCAGTTATAATCAACATAGGCAGAGTTAAAATTTTGCACGAATAAAATATTTAGTACACAGGTTTTTTTTAAAAACAAATGAATTTAAAAATTTACAATTAAATCAACAAATGAATTTAAAAACTTACAATATTCTATCATTGGATTTGCTGCAACTCCTTGACAACTATACTGTCAACTTTTCTTGAAAACATAATTCTGTACATTTCTAGTCATTCAAACATATTAGAGCATCCAATGTGTTTTTTTTAGTTTTGATCGTTTGTCTAACAAATCCTACTACTTAGCCTTTGATGTTACCATAGACATCGAAGGTATACGTAAATCACATGCAATTTTTTATACAATTGAATATTGATTTTCATTACACCTCCACTATAATAAAAGAAAATTGGAGTAAAGAAGTTGGAGATTGGAGTTGAAAAATCTAATACTACAAGTCAAAAATTATTGAAGTAAATTGATAGCAAAAAAAAAAAAAAGATTTTAACCTTCATATTTATAGCCAAATAAATTGAAACCAAAACCAATTTTTTTTTTTCACGTTCTGCTATATAGAGCAGGCAAAAATATTTGATCGCAAAGAGACGTTCTACTATACAAAACGTACATCACCGTGCAACTACTTTTGCAATTGTAGCTCGAGCCGAGCAAAGGGAAAAGAAGGTATGGATGGTTTGAGAATAATAACGAGAGAGGGCTCGTAGCCCTCCTCTCTCTCTTCTGACGCCTATTTGTTCCCCATCCTCAAAGAGATGCAAAACTTTTTTTTATTGAACAATCACGCTGCATTATCAGAAAAAATTGGCATCTTTAATGATGAATGCCACGTCATTAGACTGTTTAAAAAAAATCATTTTTTACATACAATTATCTGCAAAGATGGAGATAGGGGCAGGGGCGACCGCCCCCCCCAACATTGTCCACTGGTTCACTATTCCTAGTTAATTTGTAATGTATTTTTCAGTTTCGCCCCTGCAAAAATTTTGACTGCCCCCGCAAAATTTTGAAATTTTTTTTCCATTAATAAATATTGACCCAATAACTTACACTTTAAAATTCAACAAAAGCCCAAATCCAATCCAAAATCATACTTAAATATTGACTCAATAATCATACAAAAGTTTTAGACCTAAACAAAAGATCAAATAGTTACTTAAATAAATGGGAAAAGTTCATGGGTCAGGTGTTTACTATTTCAAAATTAAAAATCAGGCCCAACAGTTTAAAATTACAAAAATCAGGTTTTTCTTAAATTAATTAATTACATTTCATAATTATTATATTAAATTAAATATTTAACTGTAATATAATAAAATCACCCCACCCCACCTCACCCCACCTACACCACCACCATTGCTTCGGCTACTACTCCGGCGACCGGCGACTGCTCCAATCCGGCGACTTTTTTGAGGTCACAGATCAAGAAATTTGTAGGTCACGGGTAATTTCGAGATCACAGATAAAAAAATTTGTAGATTGCAGATTATTTCGAGGTCACAGATTTAAAATTTTATAGGTCACAGATTATTTCGAGGTCACAGATGAAAAAAATTAAGGTCACAGATTCCCTTTTTAAGTTACAAATTATCAATTTCAAAGTCTCAAGTCAATAGTCAGGTCACAGACACCAAAAAGAACCACAATAGTTAGGTCACAGTCACCTAAACTTTATTTCAACGAGTCACAGACACAATTCCTAGGTCACAGACACCTACCTAGGTCACAGAGACTCGCGATCGCCACCTCCAACGCCTTCGACCCGTCACAACAACACAGAACCATCGCCACAACAGTTCCAACACCACCAAAGCGTAAAAATAATCACCACCTCACCATTTTCATTTTCAAAAAAATCACAATGTGCAAATCACTAACAAGATTTGAGAATGAATAAAAACTCAATATCACCATAACTCAAAAACTCAAGATCTGGTAGTAGGAAGGAGGAAAAAAAAATGCAGACCGGCAGCAATGTCAGCGACGTCGCCGCCGCACGTTGCGACGACGGCCGAGACACGATCTTTGCAACGTGCGGGACGATACGTGTTGCGGCGCACGAGACCTCGTCACGCAACGTGCAAGAGATCGCTGGCCGCAAATCGCAAAGCAGCCAGCTGCCGTCATTGCGACCAGCAGCAGATCGCTGCTCCAAATCGCAGCAGCGGCGTCACCCGCTGCTGCTGCGATTTGCAGCAGTGATGCAGGGGGGAGGGGGGAGGGGAGGGGAAGAAACGGACGGGAGGGAGGAGAAGAGGGGAGGGGGAGGGGAGGGGCGGCGGACGGTGGCCGGAGCTGGCGATCTGTGGGGGGGAGGAAAGGGAGGGGGAAGGGAAGGGAAGGGGGAGGGGGGGAAGAAAGGAGGAGAGGAGGGTGGCGGCGGCGGCGGGTGGCGGAGGTGGTGGCGGCGGGTGAGAGAGGGAGGAGGTGTGAAATGGATTAGGGTTTGGATAGATGTTATATTTAAAATAAAGTTGGTGGGGGTAGATAGTGGGGTGGGTATATATGTTATTTTAATTTTATAAAATCATTATTAATTAAAATTATAAAAACCTGATAATTGAATAAAAAACTTAAAAACTTGAATTTTTAAAATGTAAAATAAAACACATGGTTTGGTGTAATTTCCTCTAAATAAATAAATAGTTCAAATCCAATCCAAAAGTAAATGACCCATTTATAAATCAATTATCCAAAAGTATACTCACGGGCCACAGCCCACAAAATGTCCATCTAACGTTCATCTTTTCAATTTGTATAACGTTGGACACATAGATGGAAATTTTAATTACATCCCTTAAAGATTGAAATTCTAATTACATCCCTGATTATCTGTTATCACTAATGCATCTATCAAATAGATGGGCAGTAATTTCTAACGAAGTACACACACACACACACACACACACACACTCTCTCTCTCTCTCTCTCTCTCATGACTGAAACTTGGTTTGCCAGGGGATATACCACTAAATGACCCAAATTCAAGGCCAAAATTCCAAACTAACCCCAAACTAACCCATTTCACTATTCAATCATATAAACTACCTAAAATACCCTTAATATAAAAGGTTTCAAAATAAGTCATTTTAGTCCTCATAACTTTAATTCTAATTTTAGATTCGACAAAATTGTTTGCCCCTTGCAATAAAAATTAACTTTTCTTCACCATCAACTCTTTCCACCTATCTTGAGCCAAAAAATTTGATATTGATTAATAATTTTATTTTTGAATTTTTGCATTTTAGGAAACTCAGAATTTAATGGTATCAGAGCCCTATATCTTGAGAAATTAAAGACATTAGAGAATGGAAGATAATAACGAAATTTGTATAGGATGGTACGTTATTATTCTACTGAATATTTGGATACTGATAGTTATATTCAACATCTTGTTAATAAATCAAGAAATTTGATTGATAAAATAAAAGACTCCGATAGTCTTAAAATAAAGAAAAAATTTGAAAAGAAAATTACTTTTCTTTTAATAGATTTTGATGAAGTTTTAGACGAAAACATAGGATATCTTGTTAAAATGCCTATTCTTATAGAAATGAAAACTTAAAAAAAAATACAAAGAGTTCTTAATAATGAAATTAGGAGAATTGAAGAATTAGATACCTAAGAATCATGGAAATTGAAAATTCAGAAAATTTAGAAACTGAAGTATACGAAGGAGTAGAGGGATATGCCTTAAAAGGAAAATTTGATTGGGAAAAATTTAGAAAAATTAATAGAGCAGAATTAAGTCTAAAACCTCCAGGAGAAAATAAATTATTTAATATTTTAGGATCAGCCTTTAAAAGAAAGAAGTTAGTCATTAATGAATATCATGAAATAGAAAAAGCCATAGATATTAAACATACACAAGGAAAAAATAAAATTAAATCTTATAACAAAAAGAAATATTAATAAATTCCTAGGAAAATTAAAACAAGAAAAACGAAATAAAATATCTTATGTTTACCTTGCTGGAATACAAATAATAATAAAATCATGTTTTAAAGAAGGAATTAATAGTCCTATAATACTTAATCTACAAGATGAAAGATGTATAACTGCAGAAAATAGAAATTTAGGAATAGTCAAAGGAAATTTAGCCTATAAAAAATTAAAATTTACTTGTTATCCAAGATATTGCGTACATATAAATGATAAAAATTTAGATGATTGTCTTAGTCTACATTTTAAGATGACTAATAAAATATTAAAAGACGATAATAAAATTTTTACTATATTATATCAAGGATTGTATTGTTATACAAATAATAATTATGGAAATATATATAAAGAAAAGCCTTTTATAGAAATTGACGAAGAATTTAGGGATATAGGAGAAGCAATCTTACCCAGAGAACAAGACATAAAAGAAATAGAAAATTTTGAGATAGGACATGATGATGCTATAAGTATTGATCAACCTATAATACCAAAACAAATAACATATAAAGAAAATAAAATAATTATTGGAAATAATACAGTAAGACATAGTATTTCAAAAATAATACAAAATAAAAATAATAGTGTCTATGGAATCAAAGGAAAATTCTTTAATGGAAGTAAATGGATAAATGAAATTAAAATACTTATTGATACTGGAGTAAGTCAGAATCATATTTGCTCTCTTATTGATGAAGGAATTAAAAAGAAAAAAGTTGAACCTTATAGTTATAGAGATTTTGAAGGAAAAATAAACTCTTGTGATATCATAGGACAAGTTCAAATTAAATTAGGAAATTTATTATTAAGCATAGATTGCTATATTGATAATAATATGAATTTTGATGAACATCCAATATTATTAGGAAATTCATTTTTAAATAGTCTTGATAATTATAAAATAGACAAGGAAGTAATTCTTATTATACATCAAGGAATAACCACATATTGCCCTAAAGAAAAATGAGTAGAGAAATAAAATTCCCAATAAGTGTATATATACAAATAACTGTATTTGAATAAAAAATAACTACTTGTGCTCTAATTGATACAGGAGCTGAGATAATTGTCTTTAAAGAATTTTTATTACCAAAGTGGATTGAAAATAAACAACAATTAACTCTACAAGGAATAACTGGAGTAAAAGAATCTTTAAAATATAAAAATGAAAATATAGAAGTTATAATAGGATCTAAAATAGTAACTATAAGAAATGTTTACCAATATAATATTAATGATTGTGATATCATTCTAGGAAATGACTTTCTACAACAGTTTAGTCAATATAGTCAAAATATTTATACTATTCAATTAAAAACACCATGTGGACATTTATTTAAAATTGCTAGAGAATTTAAACCATTCAGAGTTCAGCCAGCTCAGCGTGGTGAAAAAATAGAATTTATACCAAAATTACTCAATTATTCAATCAAAACAATTACTCTTGATCAAATAAAAGATCTTTTAGCTAAAAATTATAATGAAAACCCACTTGAAAAATGGGAAAAATAAAAAACAACAGCTAAAATAGAACTATTAGAACCAACAATCATTATTAGAGTCAAACCTATGCTCTATAATCAAGAAGATAAGAAATAATTTCAAATACAAATTCAAAAACTTCTTAATCAAAAACTTATAAGGAAAAGTAATAGCCATCATAGTAGCCCAACTTTCATGGTTAGAAATCATTCGGAGATAAAAAGAGGAAAACCTAGGATGGTAGTAAATTATAAAGAACTTAATAAAAACACTAAATTTGATGAATATTATTTACCAAATAAAGAAGTATTAATAAATATAGCTAAGAATAAAAAATATTATTCAAAATTTGATTGTAAATCTGGATTTTGGCAAATTAAACTTGAAGAAAATAGTATACCATTAACAGCATTTAGTACTCCTCAAGGACATTATGAATGGTTAGTTATGCCATTTGGATTAAAAAATGCACCACAAATTTATCAAAGAAGAATGGATGAAGTCTTTAGAACTCATAATTTTCTTATTGTTTATGTTGATGATATACTTGTTTGCTCAGAAACATACGAAGATCATCTTAAATATCTTAGAATTTTTGCTACACTTTGCTCAAAAGAAGGTATAATACTTAGTCAGAAAAAAACAGAAGTAGCAAAACATGAAATTGAATTCTTAGGAATGATAATAAATAGTGATGGAATAAAATTGCAACCTCATATTTCAGAAAAAATAATTTTATTTCCTGATAAATTAGAAAATAAGCAACAAATTCAAAAGTTTTTAGGTTGTCTTAATTATGCTGAAGGATTTATAGAAAAACTTGCAGAAAAAAGAAATAAACTTCAAAAACTATTACGAAAATCAAATAAATTAGGTTGGAATGAATAACATACTCTTTGTGTTAAAAATTTAAAAGAAAATTGTAGAAATTTACCTAAATTTAGACTTCCTAATGAAAAAGATAAATTAATAGTTCAAACAGATGCTTCAGATTTATATTGGAGTGCTTTATTAAAAATTGATTTAAATGAAATTTGCAGATATACTAGTGGGACATTTAATAATGTTGAAGTAAATTATTCAACCAATGAGAAAGAATTATTGGCAGTTGTTAAAGGAATAAACAAATTTAAAATGTTTTTGTTACCCAAGGAATTTATTGTTCAAACTGATAATACACAACTTAGCGGACTAGTAAATAATAAATTACCAAATTCACCTCAACATAGAAGATTACATAGATGGCAAGTGTTACTATCTTTTTATAATTTTAAATTTGAATATATTAAAGGAAAAGATAATTTATTTGCTGATTTCTTGAGCAGGAATCATGAATATGGAAAAGATTGAAACATTTACAAAGGAATTACAAGATCTTCTAACAGATTTTAATGCAGATTATCTTGCTGTTCAAGAAGATCATCTTGATATTCGACAAACTTTGTGTGATTTATCAAGCAAAGTTGTTGAAAGTGGAAAAAAGATTGAAAAATTAAATGATAACAAAGAAAAAATAGTTGAAAAATTATCAGAATGTTTAGACTTTTTTTGCAAATTGTAGCCAGGAGTATCCTCCTTTAAAAGGTGAATACAGCCGAAATGCTAGTCACATCCCATTTCGGGAGATTAATACATCCACCTCGAGTGGAGAATCAAAATTTAAGAGAAATGACTCTCTTACCTCGCAAGAGGAAAAAGTCATAAAAAAAGGTCCACAACAACTACCTGTCAGTATGGACAAATTGTTGGAAAAATTTACAAGTGGAAAAGGAGCCGCTGAGTCTAGTACTCAAACATCCTTATCAAAAGGCCCATTGGAACAGCCTACTGTTATCAGTGAATTCCAAGAAGATAAAAAATCACCAGTTGGTGACCTTAAATCACCAAAGGGAATAATTGCTACTCATCATATTAGAGCTAATCTACATCCAATGGAAAAGGAGTATTATGAATTCTCAGAATGGGTATATAATTTCAAAGAAGGAAGTTCTCTATATTTGACAGCCCTTCCAACGGCGATTTATCCAAGGATCAGTGCAGTTCAAGGAGCAGATCCTAATATTGTTCGAAAATTGGCAGCATTTGGATTTTTAGATCGACTCTTCCCAGGGATAGATCTAAAAGAAATTGAACAGTTTGACAAAGAATTTGTTAATTGTGTTAAAAAATTCAGCGATAAACAACCAATTGAACTGGGATTTTACACAATTAGTCCTGAATATAAAGAACCAGAGTGGTATGGAGAACATCATCTCATCACAATTCGGAAAAATAATGGAAATCCACTCAAGGAGATTCATATTTTTAAAGAATTGCCCACTATTAATAAAAAATGGATGATTTACAGACGAGCTCTCGGAATAAAATCAGTCTGCTCAACAATGCAGTTCTTTTATGGAGAAAGATACATGGTCTATGGTATGAGTAATAATTGGATCCTTATCTGTGGAGGAGATAAAGAATCAAAAATTCTTGAAGAAAAAATCTGTGGAATTATGAACGATCAATTTTCTGAAAGTGAAGAATGCATTAAAGAAGCCTGGCGACTTATGGAACACGTCCACAAGTAAAGGACGATCAAGAAAAACGTGACTGACAGCACCATGTGAACTTTGAAGATAAGAAGACAGCTGTCAAGCTGGAATCAAAAGAAATTGCCGACACTGGAATAAAGACAACCAACAACCACTTTTAATATTTTCAACCACATTTGAAATTATTGTACTTCTTACTTTTGTATTGTAAAAATCTGATTGGCCAGAAGCTTCTCGGTGAAGTGCGAGCCTTTCTATAAATTGAGACCCTTCTCATTAGAAAGGATCATCGAAAATTAGCCATTTGAAATCTCATCCTGAACTACCATCTAAAACCTTCAACAATGATCTTTGTAATCATTCTCTTTAGAGAGTAGAAACTACTCTTCGGAGTATCAATCTCTGTAAAAATCTTTGTATAATAGCTTCCAAGTTATCTTCAGATCAATAAAATCTTTAAGTTTGAAATAAATCTTTTATTACGTTTTGAGTGTTGTTCTACACAGTGAGTCTGTTTGAGAGTTTTGAGTGCCTTTGTGTCCATTTTGCTGTGATGCTGTCGGACTTTGGCCAACTCTTGTGACGAAGGTGACCAGGAACATATAACATTCTTGCTATTTGGCGAAGCGTGGTAAGACCCTTATTTTAAGCTACAAGAAAATTTATTGTCTGAAAATTTGCATGAAAATTATTATATAAGAATTTTTATGAGATTGTTTACTTTGAAAAACTTTTATCATAGAAAGTTACGAGTTTTATTATAGATCTGTACCTTTTAGATATACTAATAGTATTGATTATAGTCACATGATAGAAATTCCAGAAACTTATGATAGTTATACTAGAGGAATAAATTTCATAAAAAGAGATAGTAGATATTATAAAAAATGCCTTACAATTGTATCGTTTGGATTAAAAGAAAGATTGCCTAAAGAAATAATAAAAATGATTATATTTTTCTGGTTAGATAGTGAAAATAGTGAAAGAACTTTTGAAACTATAGAGCATGTAAGTTATAATGAAGTTTCTGAATTATATGATTTTGATCTTAGTTTTGACGATATAGAATAAGAATATGCCTGGAATAACTAGAGAATTTTGTGATAATAAAATAAAAATTTTAGAAGAACAGATAATAACCGACAATAATCGTAGAGAAATAGAAAGGGAAATTTCTAATTGGAATAAAATTAAAAGAGAATTATTAAGAAATGAAATTACAAGAGAATTAAGAAGAGAAGAACAATTTAGAAGAGAAATAAGACAAATAATAAATAATATAATAATTAATCCCTTAAACTTACCAGACTAATATGAGTTTACCAACAAAGATAAGATTTGATAAATAAGAAATAGAAAATATTAGATTACCAATAAGAAGTTATCAGACTAAAAAATGAAATACAACTCTATTTCAACCTTTAAGCTCATGAGGAAATACAGATGAATGGTTAAATATGACTACAAATTGGACTAATGCATTTTTATGGCAACAATTAGGACAATTAAAATCTAAAGATATAGAAGCTATAGACGAAATAAATAATATAGATCCAAAAGATGAAATAGCTAAAGAAAGATTAGAAGTTTTGAGTAAAAATATGTCTAAACAATTTAATAAAATAAAAGAACAAATTAATAATTTAGAAATACTTGATGAAGCTAAACTTGAAGAAATTCAAAATCAAATATCAAAAATTGCACAGAAGAATAGTATTAATAAAATAGCAATTTTAGAAGAAAAGATAGATATTATTAATTATAAACTTGATATTCTATTAAATAAATTGTGATTTGAAATTGAATAACCATCTTATAAAAAACTTAAAATATGAGTATGAATGATAAAATTAATTTAATTGAGAAAAATATAAAAACAATTGATGAAAAAATAACTAGAATTGAAATAGGTTACGAAGAAGAGAAAGAAAGATTACAAAATAACTTTTTAAGAATAGAAAATCTTTTAAATAGAATAATAGAAAATCTAAATAAAGAAAAACTGTTTAAACCAGATTATACCAAAGAATTTAAAGAAGTTAGAAAGAAAATTGAAAAATATGAAGAATTAATAAAACTTAATGGAGGATTAAAAGAAGATATAGAAAGATTATTGATTGATCTTAGAAAGCAAGAAGAAAATCTTATAGAAAAAGAAGAAGGAAAATTAATTACAGAAGGACAATGAACAAAGAAATGGAAAATTTAATATTTGACTTAGAAGACTTAAAAATTTGTGAAGAAATAACTAAAAATCATATGGTCGGAAAAATAGGAGGACCACGAGCAGTTAAACAAGAAGAATATGGAGAAACTAGCACGGTTAGATATGAAGTAGAAATTGACCCTAGAAGATATGTTAATACAAAAGTAGATTTTAAAACTACCAAAGAAAGAATGTATAGAGACCAATTTAAACCAGTACTAAGAGAATCAAACCCAATGAAAATTGCATGTTCATATTTAAATTTAGATTGTGAATTAGATGTTAGAAGAGCTATAAATGAATGGAGTATCAATATGACAGCACACTTTAATTATAATCGCAGTAATACAGATAATAAAAGTAGAACTGAATATTTATTAGCAACATTTAAAGGAAATGTATTTAATTGGTATAGGGGATTAGAAGAAACAACAAAAGGAATATGGAAAGATAGCATTGAAGCAGGATTTGGAATTAGTATAATAGAAGGAATAAATAGAGTTGCTACAAAAATTTATAGAGAGTTTGCTGGAGAAGACTGGGTAAATGAAAGTACTAAAGCTAGATTAGAAGAAATAGAAGATGCTAAAAATAGAATGGAACATTTACAAATTTGTAATATGTGTTATCTCAATGAATATTGTTGTGAATATAGTAAATATTATCATATGATGTTTGGAAGTGGAGCTGATAATAATTATTATAAGGAAGCTTTTATTAGAAAATTACCACCACCATGGAATAGTTATTTTCAAAATAAGATAAAAGAAAAACAATTAGGAAGAAATGAAGAAGGATATACATTAGGATTTATTATAAGAACTATAAAAGACGAAATAAGTACTATGTGTAGTAATAAAATGATTTATAAACAATCAGGATTTATACAAGATAGGATTTGCTGTAGAGATACCGAAATACCAGAGAATTGGGGATGTTATGATTATAAAAGAAAAAAAGAATAAAACCCAAGAAATATAAAAAATATAATAAGTTCAAAAAGAAATATTTTAAACCAAAAAGAAAATATTTTAGAAGAAAATATAAACCTTATAATAAAAAACCATTAGATAAAAAGCGATGTAAATGTTGGAATTGCAATGAAGAAGGACATATTAGCACTGAATGCCCAAAAAAGAAAGTTAGAATATTAATTACGGACTTTGAACAAATTAGAGATGAATGTAAAGAAATTGATATTGAAGAAATAGAAGTAAATGAAGAAATATTTGAAGAAAAATCAGATTTAGAAGAAACGTCTAGTGATGATGAATAAAAACAAAAATTAAACTAATTTCGAAAAAATTATAAAGATTGAAGACTTGATCTGCAATAAATGACCCATTTCATTAAGGGTAAAACTGATTTTTTAACAAAAATCTTAAAAAGCCACTATTTATAGGTCATTTTGCAAAATCTCCCGTTTGCCAGCTGTGGCCGGGTCATGACTCAACCAACCCATTTCACACGGCGCACACACATTCATGCTCTGTTTCCTAAATAGAAATCTGAAGACTACTTTCCAAAGTCAGTTTGCCTTTTTCCAATACTTGAATTAGGGTTTTCATGCCCTTAAAAATCTTATCAAATTTAGCCAATCGTTCTTTTGCTTATAAAGTAATGAACTTTCTTTTGTTAGAGTCGCAATTACTGCATAATTATACTCGTCACATAACCCAATTTTTCTTGTACTTCGTTATGTATCTTTTGATCTTTTTCTGATAGCAATTCAAGACCCAGTAACTTCTTCTTTTCGTTCCTGAAATTGTTTTGCTTTTCAAGAAAAGGGTAATTTGTTGAATTTTATGTGTTTAGCGGGAGAAGGATGAATAATTTAAGAGATTTCCTCAGCGTTTGAAAATCGAATGGTTCAATTGTGATGGAAAATTCGAACCCAGTAATACTAGAAATAAGCTCCGATGATGATTCCAGTTTCTGCGAGGTCAGACGGGGCGGCGGGTGCGGAAGCGTTGAAGACCGAGATTGGCTCTCGGGGATATTAGACGAAATGGATAGAGGTTCCGATGATTCTGATGATGTGGTTCTGGTGGATGAGGTGGTTGTCAAGCCAAAGAAAGCAAGATTAAATTCTTCAAATTCCTCTACGAAAATTGTAAATTATAATGGCGGTGATGATGACGAGTGTGTGATTCTGGATGGTGACCCGGATAAGCTGTTGGCTGTCGAGAATAGTAAAGTAGATGATGATGATGATGATTCTGATGATTTGCTTGTTGTTGGTGAAAAGGGTCAGGTATTGATTTTTCCTCTTTTTGTCTTTCTTTAAACAAAAAAATGGGATCTTGATTTTGATATCTGATTCTCTACTAGATCAATGTGCTTTGATTGACTAGTTTATTGCTGTATTTATTTTTAATTTTTATTTAGTTATATAAACCTTGACGAGTTGCTTAATTGGTCAAGTATTGGGTTTATTCCCCAATAGTCACCACTTCGAGTCCCTCAGGACCACTGAGGTGAATACCCGACCATAAACTTCAGGACCCGTGGAATTAGTCGAGGACGCGCGGGCGAGCTGGCCCGGACATCCACGGTTATCAAAAAAAAAAAAAAAAAAAATTATTTAGTTATATCATGTGACTAGGATTTATGAGTTCAGTTTTGAAGTCTCTGTGAAATGGAATTATGAATGAGAATATCATGGTATTGTGCTTTAGTTTTTTTGTGTTTACTGAATTTTTCCCTATCCGTTTGTTTTTTTTTTTTGTGGGAAGAGGGACTGCACAAAATTGTAAGATTCCATTTTTCGTATATGGCATTTCGATCATATTTTCCCCTGTTTCAGATTGCAGCTTTAGAAACAAGAAAATAAAGATGGATATCATGAAATCTGCTCGAGGTTTTCAGGGTGGCTGTCATATATCTTTTAACAACGCTTACGTTGTAAAGATTTTATGCACTTTTGTTCCTTGCAAGGTTTGCAGGGGGCTGGTGATTCTTGGTTTTATACGAGTAAATAAATCATATTAATGGTGCAGAAGTCTGACTTTTTTATGAAAATCATATCAATACGTGGGCAATCAAGCATTTGTGGCTCGATTGGCATCACAATTGGGATTAATATGGAGCCATAGAATATCTTACATGGGTGTAGATTTTCATTGATATTTTGTAGGTTTCAATTAGCTTGATTGTGTTATATTCCAGTATCAGACTTGATTTTGGATTATAAGGATATTATGTTGATTTCTATTTTCTTGATTTTATTCTGGTATCAGAATTTATTTTATTTTCGACATAATTATGTTTTGGTTTCACTAAAAAGAATTATAATGATATCTAGTCTACCTAAGTTGTTTAGGAAGACATGCCCCATCTACCTAAGTTGTCCTTCTCTTAATTATCTTTAATCGGTGTGCCCTGCTCGTTGGCGTTTATTCTAATAGCCATGCGTTTCTTCAAATCCCCATTTCCATTCTGCTTCTGCTATGTTTATTTCTGCATATGTATATCTGATTGAGGTCATTGTAAATGACAATTACTCTTCCTTCTTAAGACTTCTCTCGGATTTAGCTTGTTCTCTTGATGGTTTCCTTGTGATTCAATTATCTTATTTTCTACTTTTCAATAATTTTTGTGGTTTTATTATTTGTATTTTCACCACATTAGTTACCCAAGAATCCCACTTAGTTTGCTTCAACATTTTAAACAGATCCTTTCTGCTTGTTATTATCCAACATCGGCAGTTATTTTTGCCGCATTCCTTTCCTAAAATAAGAAGAAAAAATGAAAAGAAGATATTTTGTATGACATATGTTTCTGCTCATCCTTTTTCCTTTCCATTTTAGGTTGCATGCAGAGACTTCCCTCACGCACGGCATCTTTGCGTAACATTTCCATTTGCTTCTACTCCCCATGATACTCACTGTGACCGGGTGATTTTCTCATTTTAGCTTTTCCCTTTATATACCATCATTTGTATATTGTGTTAAACAAACATGCTGCCATTGTAATTTCTAATTTTCTAATTTCAGTGTCATTGTTATGTTTGTGACTCACTTGCTCCATGTGTCCATTGGGGCTCTGGCATTTCCAATATTGACCATTGTCATGCTACGGATAAAGAGGAGTTTTGGAGAACTCAACGGAAAAGCTTGAAGGAAAGTGACAAAACACAACCAATTCTTAATGTTGTTCCCCATGCAAATCTAGTTCCGCCATTGTATCCAGTACAGGCCAATTCTTCGGCCCAGAATCAGGATTTTAATCGGGTCACGGTGCACCCTAGGACCCATTTTGGGATTCCAAATGTCATGAATCAAGGCAAAAGTCAACCGTCTAGACCTGCTGTTCCTAGATATAGCTACCAACCACCTATGGTCCCCCAACAGTTGCGTAGTACACACGATAGGCACATTTTCTCTAAAAATAGTAGGCATGTAGGAAGCAGAGGCCCTCAGTTCATTCCTACATGTACATCGTTTAAAAATAGTAGGCAGGCCCGGGTTGATTCGGTATATGATAGGCGTGGCTATGGCTTATCCAAAAACAGTTATGTGTCACAAGTTTCTAATAACCCGCCTCTACCTAGGCGGTATGCTTCTCATGGCGAAGTGCATCCTGGCGCAAGTGATTATGCAAATTATGCGCCCTCGGAACTTCAAATGTCTTCTCAAGCTTGCAGGCGCAATTTTCTGAAAGCAGTTTCGTCGCAGCCCCAAATTACTTCCCAGCCATATGTCAGAAACCATTTTCAGAATACAACTATCCGCCAGCGCCCACTGGTGTCGCAGCCTAATGGGGGCAATACCTTTCATCCGTTACCTTCTCAAACCCATGCGTCCACCCCAGTCTACACGGGTAGCACTTCTGAACATCCAGTGCCCCCGATGTCCTCACAACCCAATATGGATAGCACCTATGAAAGTTTTGTCTTTCCTCAACCTCAAGTTTATACTGCCCCTACTTCCTTGCCACATGATGGACAAAATATTTTTCAGCAAGAAAATCAAATGCAAAGTGGTCTTGGTACAAGTTGCACAGATTTTAGCTTTGGTTGGGATCCCTCTGTAAGCAGAAGCAACCAACAGATTCCTGCAGGTAGTTTCCAACTTCAAAATCCAGTACCAGCAGATAATTTCCCATATCAAAGTGTAGCGAAAGAAGATAATACCGAGTTTCTAAGTGTACTGCCAGAAGATAACTCGTACATTCACGGAGCAGTACCAGCAGATAATTTTTCCCCCATAGATTACAATAATTCTGGATTTCCCGGAAGTACAGAACCTGACTCATTGAGCTTTCAGCTTGATTGGATGTTTGAGAATCAGTCTGTTCCAGAGGATTCGGAAGTTTCTGTGCCTCCTGGGTTGAATGTATACTCCCATGAACCTGGTACTATAGATGCAGGTCCTCTTTTCGATTTTTAGGTCTTTTATTTTGAGAATGATGAAAAATGGCTAGTAGAATTGACGATGTTTACGTGAAGAAAAATGGATGGAAATTGATGTTTTTTCAAATAATATGTAGGTAGTCTTGTTGAGTTTTTATCTTTTTAGCACCTGGTTTGGTATATGGGTGCACAGATCTCTCTCTTTATGAAGGTTTCTTGTACAGAAACTAGTCTTTTGTATAGCCTTGTCTTTTATTTAATCCCTTGAATGCAATAACTATTCTCCTGCTTTATTATTGATGCTACATCACTGCAGAATTGCAGATATTACTATTACTAAGCCTAGAAAAATTATCAAAATGTTTTTGAATTATGAGCTCACGATGCATACTTTGTTCGAATCCTAATTTCTCCAAAGTTCATTTGAGTGAATTCTCATAGTGGAACTTCATACTTGCTGAATTATAGGATGCATAATGTGTTATATGTCTGCTACAGATGCTTCAGGAAAGTATTTCAGTTGCTGTCATGTGCTACTTTACTATTCATGCCACATTGATTTAGTTTTTTCTTTCCTGGTTTTATTTTTATTAGTTGCTTTTATGAGGAGTTCATTTGTAAACTGCACACTAAAGCAAAATGTAGTAGTAAATGATGAAAGAACAGTAGCCTCTCTTGCATAATGTGACGATCTTTAAAATAAAAATTAATCTAAAAAGACTAATGAAGTTTCAAATTGACTGTCTTTTGTATTTTGAAAAGCGAGAATGCTATACTTGCATCAAAAAAGGAGCCCGTTTTCTCAAAAAAAAAAAACATAAAATTATACACATTATGTGTAATTTCTACAAATTTTGAAGCATATTTGCATCATATATAAATTAAAGGTATTAACAACTTGAAATAACAAATAAATGAAAAATAAAAACATATTTTAACCAAAATGGAAGAGTAATGTTATTTAGCACTCCTGATATTAAAATACAATTAAATGATTCATTTAATTGCACAATGAGCTTATCATGTCAAGGCACTTAGACTGGTGTTGTAACACAACTGGTGTTAGATAGCATTATTCAAAATAAAAACTTGCGTATTTCTTTTCTCATGAGTATGATAATCTTCTATAAATCAATTTCGAATATAATCAAAGATGAGATTTAATTTTGGTTACCTCTTAACACGAAGAGATGGACTTCATGGGTCTAGTGAATTGCACGATAAATATCAAAAGAGATGCGTGCACAGATGACAACATATGAGTTCTTCCATCCACAACATGACTTGTGTGTTCGATGGATGTTATTGAGGAAAAAATATATTTTAAATAGTGATATGATGGAAAATATGTGATTAAAAAGTAAGGAAAAATTATTGATGTGATGAAAAATATTATTTTATTTAAGAATATGTGCTTGAAAATGAGTTTTGAAATAATATATGTTGAAAGAATGTGTATCAAACAGAGGCTTAGAACAAAATTGGAATCTTTTACACAAGATTTGAACACAACGATATAGGCAATCTAATGGGTTGAAATAATAACATTGCACACAGAAGTCGAATGTGATCACACACAAGATTTATATTTATGTATTCAGTATGTGTACATTGTACTCTATGTATGCAGACAAGATAAATTGTCATTTATCTCTTTTTCTTTTCTTTTCTTTTTTGAGGTTAGCTCCTCTTAGTACTTTTTTCTTTCATTATTACAAAAATGGCCTACGTAGTGCGTTGATTTATCATTAAAAAAAAAAAAAACCTTTGAAGAGTAACCATTTACAATCAATTATTGTAAGTTGAAGAATAGTCAGGCAATGTCAAAGAAAATATAAAGGATTTTTTTTTAGAAATTAAAAAGAAAAAAAAAAGGAGGGGGAAGAGTACCAACAATGTGCTGATATGCTTTGTTTTCACTTCAAATAAAAAATCACTTTATTTCAGAAGTAACTTAAGAATTTTAACTTTTTAAACTTCAACTGATAAATATAGTTTATTCTAACTTTGCCTTGTAAACATTCAAGCCATTATTATCAATCCATTTCAAGGAATTTACAACTACTATCCACAATCGATTTCCATTATAATTTATAACGTGATATTAAATTTGCAGGTAAACTTAACCAAATAGGTTCTAGTTTAAACGGACACGACATTGACCGAGCCCTTCCATAATTTCCTAATATAAATATATAGATGAAACTTCAATTAGAATTATTCCGATTAATCTAGAACCGAAAGTACCAAGTTTTCCCACTAACTTTCAATTGGCAAACTTGATTCCACACTATTTCCTTGCAATAATAAGAGAATGGACACGGTCCAAAATCCAAGCAAACCATCAAGGAAAATGTCAAATCTCAACCATAGTGGCAAATCCAAAAACTGGAAAGATGAATTCGGGTTACCTTTTTTTTTTTTCTTACGAACCCGCAGCCGCTACCCACCAACAGAGCCCCGATCATCCCCAAGGGGCGGAGGCCCGATCACTATGAGTGCGCACTAGGTAAACCTCACTTCATGTGCAATAGCCCGCAAACTACACAGGAGAGGTAAACCGCACTAGACAAACCCGGTGCGATAAGCTCGACCGAAGAAGTGTTGGCAAGAGATTCGAACTCGTGACCTTTGGTCTCCGCGTTCACCTGCTCCACCAACTCGGCCATCCCCGAAGGGATTCGAGTTACCATTTATTAACAGAATGGAAGTTGGATCATGATATGCATGCATATTAAGCACAACTCGAAGGTGAACCCCATCATGTATCAACTTAAAAGCTTTGTTTATATCTGGAAGAGCAAATTGTGTGATAGTAATGTCAACCTTAATTTCCTGTGACGCGGAGAAGCAGAATGAGTTTGGATTTGAAATGGTCGTGTAGATATCAGACACGACCAGTTACCAACTGAAATGGTCGTGTAGATATCTCTTGACCTGATGCTGCAACGCCCACAATAACTGAGGTTCCCCATCCCTACAATTTTATAGAGAAATTCAGCATACCCAACTGCAAATGTGGCGTCAAAGATTTAAGTACAAAATTTTTAAATAAGTAACCTTATGGCGGCAATCCAGAGCAGCCCTCATCACAGAGACATTCCCAATGCACTCAAAACTATAATCAACACCACCCTCTATCCGATACACAATTACCTGCTGTATTGGTTAATCATGGTCTTTTGGGTTGATAAGTTCAGTCACACCGAAGTTCTTTGCTGTGAATCGCAATTTGAAACCAGAGAAGTAAGTGAGAGTTCCACAAATGAATAGATAGCAACTACATAGACCAAGAACGCACTCTGTTGGGAATCTGATGACTTCCACTTGAGGGATTGGAGAACAAAGCAACGAACCAAAACAGAAAATTAAAGATCACTAAAGAAAGCCACGAACCAAACACCAAACCAAGAAATTGATGTAAAAAACAAACACCAATGGCTTGCGCATGATATCGTTGTCCTCAAACTATATTTACCCTTTATTGGATTGAAAATGATGCTTGAAGGATTTTGGCAAATGGTTTGCAGGATTTAAACAAGTCTTGTAAAATGATTTAACACTCAAGCCTTAAGTGAAATCCTCCAGAACTTGAAAAACACAATGAAAAATTTGAATATGAAGAAGAAAATGGATAATTTCTATGCTTTGTGGAATATATATTGTTCAATAATGATTTTTCATCATACTGCCTTGAACATAAATCACATATTTATAGCCTTCAAATGTCTTCTACGAAATGGTGCCAAAAATGTATGAAAAGCCTTCAAATTAAAAAACATAACGGCTAAAAAGGGCCAAATAACGGCCACAAAATTCTTCTATGCGGTTGCATTGGCAAATCCTATGTGACCACATAGTTCCTTGAACTATGCGGTTGCATAGTTCAACTATGTGGCTCCAATTTTTATTTTCATTCTACATCATTCCACATCCGTATTTTATTAATTTTGAACAACATTTCAACACACTCATACCAAATACACTTGTTTAGTAATCCCCTTTCTTGAGTGATCTGATACTTCTAAATTCTTCTGGTGGCAAGGCAACGTCTCTCAGTTGAACTCTGATAATGGCACAAGATGCTTGGGCAATCAATATTCTTGCCCAGGTGTTTAGGAATAGCACTATCTAGTCCTTTAAATTTAAACATCAATTAGAATGAGTTGGTGATATCTAAATGCGTTTGGATTTTCATCTGTTTTTTTGCTTTAGTATTGGCGTGCTAATTTTGACTTCATCTATAATCCTAATCTAAAGGTGAAGATTACAACTATCCTTTTGGCAGCACTAAGACGATGGAAAACTCAGCAACTGAAATCGACAATGCTTCTCTAGTATTCAAGGACATGTTGAATTTTTGTCTAACAAACTTACACCATAATGCTAATCTCCAATGCCTTGCATTGACAAGATTACTAAAGAAACCAAAAAAAAGGATGCACAAAGTACTAGTTTTTTTGCACAACCCAACTATTACAAAGAAATTTAACACACATGGGAGGTATAGTAGTGGACAGGGGCGGACCTACTTGAGGACCAGTGGGGGTCGCCGCCCCCACTCAATTTTCAGATTTCCCGATTTTTCTTCGGATTTTTTTAGTTTTGTTGTCCAGATTTTTTTTCAAATCTTTTTGGTTTCGCCCCATTGAACTTCCTTCTTAGGTCTGCCACTGGTAGTCTCGTATTACTTTTAGGCTCCTGAAGGATCTTTCATTCTCGCCCTCCCACAAGTGTGTTGAAAAGAATACATTAAGAATGACGTGTTTCTATTTCACGAACATATGGCTAGATTCTGATTAATAAGTGGAACAAAAAAACACCAGTGTTAGAGCCAAGGATATGTAAGTCAAAAGTCCAAGTAATATAGGGGTGTCTTCTTGTTTCCCAAACCAGTCGTCCATTCATCGACATCTCACAGGTCTATCATTTTAGGGCAATGAAGGGGTGTCTTCTTGGAGGGTAAAAGTTGTCGAGAGAGTCAAGATTTTGGGGATTTTCTCGAAATTGTATTATAGCGAAAATTTATGAAAAGGAGGAGGAAGCACACGAGAAGCAGTATCGAATTCTTCTTCAACCGTAGAAATTTACTGAAATGTAAATTTGTTTTCAAATATAGGATTTCAGTTGCGTTGTCGAATTCTTTCTCATTAAAGAAAATAATAAAAATATCCCCGATGTTTTATCGATTCTCCTAAGTTTTTAAACCTTTTTTGAAATTCAAGATGCCATGAAATTTCAAAATTCTTCAAATTTTAAAATTTAAATGTATATTCAAAACAAAGTGTTTAGTTAAAATGTGTGAAACTCGAGGTTTCTGAAAAATTCGATTTGGAATAATTGCAGTGGTAGTCCTAAACCTTTAGGTTTTTAGGTCAAATTGAAAGGAATAAAATGATAAATTTAGAATTAACAATTTTTTTAAAAATATTATTAACAATTAAACTAAAAATAAATAAAAAATCTTCCTCCACCCTCACCCCCTACATCCAACCAAGCTATAATCGGAAGTCACCAACTAGACAGCCACCCAAAAAACAAAATCACCCCCACTAAATCGAACCGTCACCTTCCACTTCTATTCATTCTAAACTCGACCATCGCTTCCACTAAATCGAACCCAAAAGTCACAGGAATTCCAAAAAATCTACATGAGTGATCTTTACGTATTTCTCTTCTCCCATGGTGTACATGGTTTCTATTTTCTCGTCCATAAAATTCATTTTCGACAAATTTTGTGATCTCTTAACAAGATCCAAACCAAAAGTCATGGATTCATAAAGGAGATTCTCTACGCCAAACATAAGGACGGTGCCATTTGGTTTCAAGGAGGAAAATGTGCATACTGATTATAGCAATAGCTTGATTTGCTTGGAGGGTTTCAAATAGGGAAAGTGCAACACATTGGTCAGTACTTGACCGGATGTTCTATGTTGCTATTGCGGTAAGGGATTCTCCACCGGTAATTTCTTGTAGAATTGAATTGATTAATTTGAGATATACGAGGTAAACGTCCACCGAGTCAATTGTAGGTTTGGATTTGGTGGTGGCGATCGACAACTTTTGGATTGTGTTTGGTTGGATGTTGCGGTGGGACAAATTTTTAGTTTAATTGTTTTTATTGTTAATAATATTTGAAAAAAAAGGTTAAATCTAAAGTTACTATTTTATCATTTTCAATTTGGTTAAAATTGGTTAAAGTCTAATTTTTTTGGAATCTCCATTTGCACGAACTGAAGGTTAATGTAAAGTTCTCTAAAAGTTAAAAGTTTTGGATCGCTGCTGCAATTATCCTTTTTTTTTCTTCAAATGATGTAAGCAATGTTTTTTATAATAGAATTTCTTGTTCTCTATTTCAAAAATTTCAGTTCTACTTTTACGGCGTTTCCTCCGTTCCTTGTACATATTCCTTGTGTCAAATATATCAAAACATAAGGCTAAAAACTGCACTATAGGCTCATACACACGCGTGTGGGTATATACACTGTTTCTAGTCAAAACGGAACCATCCCCAATCTCTCTCACACATATAGAGAGAAAGAGAGCAATATTTCATGGCTGCAGAATCGAACTCAAATTCTTCATCAAATCTCAGAATCATTGTCCAAAACAACCCTTCAGACTCACAACTCTCTGAATTAGGTATCAGATCCTGGCCTAAGTAAGTCTCTCTCCCTCTCTCCCTCTCTCTCTCTCTCTATATAAATATGTGTATATGTTATATGTATGTGTCCATGTTCTCTTATGAATATATTAGCTTTGTGTTTCTGGTGAATATTGAGAAGATGGGGCTGCCCGCCGGGGAAGTACCAGCTAAAATTTGATGAACAAGAAACCTGTTATCTACTCCGGGGGAAAGTGAAAGTGAAATCTAAATACTCATCGGAACTAGTAGAATTCGGCGCCGGGGATCTTGTGATTTTACCGAAGGGACTCAGTTGCACCTGGGATGTATCTGTTGCAGTCGACAAACACTACAAATTCGACTCGTCTCCACCTTCATCGTCATCGTAATCAAAATTCTCGATTATCACTATTTGAAAAACAGGGATTCTTAGCATAATTTCTTTGCTGATGCTCGTGTTGCAATTTACTTAATTAATTCTTCTGTTGATAGGTAAATTCTTGAAAAATGTAAATCAAACCAGTAATCCTTTGTTTTTCTTCTGAATAAATAGGGTTGTATTGTGTATAGGAAACTGGCTATTTAGCGGTCAAAAGTCGGTGAAATAATTTGATCAATGCATGTCCCATTCAAACTTGGCTAATCTTTAGGAAATCTATGTGTCTTTGACCGGTCAACTCGTGATATTTTTATAATAAATTTTATTAAAAATGATTTTCTTGGTAACAGATAATTAAGAATTGAATTCATCGTATCTATTACTTTTTTCTGAAATAGCATAGTTTATAGAAAATACAAATAGTGAAATTTTATTTAAAATAGAATGTTTAGAATGTAATTAAATAATTATATTAGCGTTTATATATTGTTCTAAACTAATTGCATAAGAATTTAGTGGAATTATTATTGTAATAAATGGCTACTGCTTCTAATCTTCCTTCTTGATTCTTTTGGCTTCAAAACCTTTTCTTTGATATTAGAATTGAACTAACTTTAAACTGGAATCACTTGAGAAGTTGAGAATATGCAATTTCTCTCTCAATATGAGAGTCGACCTAGGCAGTTAAGATGCCCTTGTCAATGCCTCGACCTCTATATGATGAGAGCTTTACTTAGATCCTCTTTGAACCCTATTTTTCTGTAATAGTGCATTTTAGAATAGTAGATTGATGGAGAATGTATGGTCAAAAAATTAATAAAATTTTTATTGAAAAATATGTAATTGAACATAAGAGAGAAAATAATGTATTTTGAAAACAATGAAGGTCAAACAAGGGCTTATTATCCTATTCTGTCTAGGAAAAGTAGTTTGACATTTTTACACGTGCACTTCGTGCTTTGTTACTGATCCTTTAAAAACCCGCAAGTGTACGAAATCGTGGTCAAGTAATATATTAACGAATAGAGTCGAACTCACGAGAATTATGTGATTGACCTAGTTCAAATTAATAGTAACACTAATCGAATAGCAAATAGATTTGAGTTTTCTATACTAATATCTAAATTATCAATTAAATTAGAAGAAAATTTAACGGTATGATTTCAAATATGTAAAAGTATTGCTAAGATGTCAAATTTCCCTTATTAATCCATTTTTAGCACAATGAATTAAAGTGACAATTTGTATCAAATCTGTTAGTCAGTGTTTCTAATTTATTTGAAAATCTCTCTCGATAGTTATCAAATATATTCCCTTCATGTGATCTTCTCATCTCTCGATGAAAGATGCAAACATGATAAATGCATTAAACGATTTAAAACACCTATGAAAATCATCTAAAGCATAGAGGTATATCTCTACCTTCTATCGAACTTTACAATATTTACTATTTTTTAGCTAAAAACATATTATCTCTCTCGATAATAATAGATTCTAATAAATAATCTCAATTAGTAACTAATTAATTGAATTAATTAATTGAAAAGTCGGTGAAAACAATAATAAATATTCAAGAAAACAAACATACTAGTTGTCAAAATAATTAATTGAAAAGTCGATGAAAACAATAATGAACATCAAAGAAAATAAACATCCCAGTAGGGTTTGCCTTTCGGGAAATTTGGAATTGGTTGGATTAGGAATTTAAGATAATGGTTTTGTAATGAGAAAATTACTTAAAACCCTTCTTTTCAACATTACAATTCAAAAATAAGGGAATACATTTTACAATTCAAAAATCAGGTGGTGAATAGAATTATTAATTATAATTAATAAAATTTAAAATCTACATATTTCACTACCTGATAAGTACGTTTTTACATACTTATTTTACTGTCAAAATATGAGCAATTGTTGATTAATATGTTGGAATATAATTTAATTCTATACAATTCATATTTTGCAGGACAAGTGATGAATGTATCTGAAATAAGGAGAAACAAATGAAAAATGATCAAAATGGAAGAAAGTGAAAGTTCAGGGATTAAAGTGCAAATAATCAAAAATTATGTCGGGGCTCACGATAAAGGTTCGAGAATGCTAAGGGTCGATTGGAAACAATTAGAAGTCAAAAATGAATGGAATATTATTAAAATCAATTCCAATTCGCACAAGATATATTTCAGATACGCGTTTTAAATCATCTAAATCGGATATCGAAAGAGAAAGTTATAACCAAATTATTGACTGTTGTGCAGAGACAAAAAATCCGCACGCGAAAGTAACTTTTCTTATTCGATTAGAACTCTTTTGGAAACCAATTTGGGCGTGATTTTCATCCAATTTCCGACTCTTACAAATACTTAACAGCAGAATACATATGGAGGAGGCCCTATATACCATTCTTCTCCTATTTGACTCAAGAAACACGTGAAGAACTAAAGATCTTAGTGAAGTTACGAATGAACTCGATTGAAATTGGTGATTTCATGTCTTTTATTCATTTAATTTAATCTTTTCATTGTCAAACAATGTTAGAATTTAGATTTTCATTCTCTTGAATTTATATTGAAATAGGTTTAATATTTACAAGATTTTTCATGGATTCAGTCATACTTTTTCCATTATTCAATCAAACTATTTATTGAGTTTCAATTTCGATTATTTATTGTTGAGATTGGGTTAACAACTATTATATCCTTCATAGATCCAGTCATACTTCTTCTATCGTTGATTAAACTAGTTGTTAAATTTTAATCTCAATTTCACTTTATTAGCGGATTGATTACTGCCCTATGCTTGATGTATATATGGTCGATCTTTGATCTTGTTCCAATAAAATTATGCGAATATATTTTAAGTCTAAATTCTAGGATTACATTTGTAAATTAAATTGATTTTCACAATATATCTTTCGATTAGAGTGCCTAGATTAAAGCCTCTAATTGTGTTATAAAAATGAATAATTGATATGATTGATCCAATCCAATTGAGGGAATTTCGACGCTTCATTGTTTCGAATTATTGATTTTAATTTCACCTTTCAATATTAAATTTTATTACACATTTGAGAGAACAATTCACCATTTTTGATCCTTTAAATATTCTTCCATCTTCCTGTGAATACGACACCCTAAAGTTGTGCTACAACTACCGCGTTATTCTTTGGGCGTAATCATCACCCCATCCCCCATTCATTCCAAAACCCATTCAGAAAGCCCTCTTTCTTCTCTCTGTATCTTCTCTCTCTCTCTCTCTCTCTCTCTCTCTCTCTCTCTCTCTCTCTCATTCTCTCTCTGCCTTCTCTGGTAATGGCGGCGGCGTAGAGGGGCGATGATGGCGGTGGTGCCGAAAGTCGGCGGAATCTGACCGGTGAAGAAATTTTCCCCAAAATCTAAATGACGAAGAGTAATGAGTAAAGACAGTTGTGCTGGAAACTCACTAGTCATATTATTGTTATATAGATCGAGAACTTGGAGCTTTTTGAGGCGGGAAAGCTGTATCGGAAAGCTTGACTTGAAGCCATTGTTGGAGAGATTAAGATAATCCGGCAAAGAGAGAGTAGATTTTGGGGATTATATACACACACAGGGCCAATTGGAAAAAAAAAAAAAAAAATTTGAGGAGAAGAAAAGTCCAACATTACGGTTGACTTTTGGATGAATTTGAAGTTGAATTCTGGGACGAAAAAGAGGGCTGAAAATATATTTGTTTTATTGCTAATTGAATGTTGATGCATGTGTGGCTGAAGTCTACAATAGTGGACAATCAAGTCGTTCTCTCTATATCACTACATGAAGCATCTATTTCTGTTAGTGCACATTCTTGTCTCATCATAGTTGTAGTCCATCAAAGGAATTTTATAATTCTCAATGAGATTTCCATGGTTAAATTTTGCAGATATCTTTGTGTTTGGTTGGTTGTGTGTTTGAGTTTGGGTTTGATCTATAAGTGGAATGGTGAGGGTGTTAGTAGTGGAGGAGGGGGCGGCGGCTTGCCAATTGTTTGAGTTTCGGTAGTAGTTAGAGTTGTGGGGATTGTGCTGGCGATAAGGTTAGTTGCCTTCTCAGTCGTTTGATTGTGACTGATTTTGTGTTGATTGTGACCGATTGTGAATTGAGATTGACCTGGTCACAGACAGTCACACTTAACACAAATTTGGTCACAGTTAGTCATGTTGAATACACACTTGGTCACAATTAATCACATACAGTCACATTAAACACAATTTTTTTTTTTCGATAATTTTTTTAGGAAGTGGATGTAAGGGTGGGGTGGTGGTAGGTGGATCCATGGGTTGGGGGTAGGGGTGGGCGTGGATTGGGTTGGGTTGGGTCGGTTTTTGTCCCAACTCAATACGATCGGTTTGATCGAAATTCAATCCAACCCAACCCACGAAAAAATTGAAACCCAACCCAACCAAATGTCGGTCGGGTTGGGTCAGTTTGGTCGGGTTGGAACAATTTTTCAACAAATATTAAAGTTTCAAAATTCTGATTTTTTCTACCAAAATATTGAATATAAAGCAACATTAATAGTCTTTAAATATCAATAAATTTCATATTTGATAACACATAACATATTTGACAACATTTACATAATATAAACATCACTAAAGTAGCTTTTGAATATATATGGAAACGTGCAAAATAGAGGAGTAACTCAGATACACATGCTGAATTTTTCATTCTGATAATTATAATTTTGTAATCACAAAATGAAGACAAAGAACTCCTAATTTTGTAAATGCTCCCATTAGTGTACGTTTTTCTGTGTATATAGCAACTCTGAATCTCTAATTACAACTACTAGAAATACATTTCCAATTTATTTCCACTGGAGTCATTTAAGATTTAGGGTTTAGACATACAATTTCGCGGGGCCCATCACAATGCATCTCCATGAATTCATTACGCCCATGTGCAAATAAGCACTTCTGCATCGAATAAATCAAATTACTAACTTATTTCATATATGTATTATCGTACACAAGATGTAAACAGATGAAGCACAAAAGAAGCAACAGATTTTTTATTAAGATTTTTCTAATAAAATGACATAAATCGAGAAGGAAACTCGTCAGTTCAGCCCTATAAACCAGAAATTGAAACGAGATCTGGAATCCCCTACTCACTCTATCTCCATAAGTCCTAAAATCGATAATTTAAGAGGAAAAAATGAAGGGAGTCGGAGAAAATGAGGAGTTGAGAGAAAAATCGGGTTTGGTTTGGTTTTAAGGTTTTTTTTTTTTTTTTAATATGAAGGGCGGGTCGGGTCGGGTTTTTTGGTTTAACCTGCAACTCGACCCGACCCGCCTTCAACGCCCCAAACCCGAACCCAACCAAAAAAATGAAAAAAACCGACCCAACCCGGTCGGTTTGGGTTGGGTCGGGCAGGTTGGGCGGTTTTTTGCCCATCCCTAGTTGGGGGTGTGATTTTTAATTTTCTGAAAATTTTGAAATTGCCGAAACAGTCGCCGGAGCGGCCATCATAGTGATCGCCATAACAGTCGTAGGGCTGTCGCCGGAGATGGAGGGAATGTGGTGTTGTGGATGGGTGAGGTGTCATGGGGTGTAAACTTTAATTATGAAATGTAAACTTTAATAAGTTTGTTATTTTAATAAGTTGTGGATGGGTGAGGTGTCATGTGGTATTTTAATAAGTTTGTTATTTATGAAATGTAAACTTTAAAATTAGGAATTATGTATTGTTCTCTTTTGTAATTTCTTTTCAATTCAACCGGTTCCAAACAGCTAATTGGATTTGGGCCTATTTTTTCTCTAAAAAAGCAATAGGCCCAAACTTTAAAAAAGGTCAATCCATTGACCTGTCTTCTCCTTTTTGACCTGCCCACCTGTGATTCAATCTTCAGATTTCAAGCTTCATCCCGGAGGCAATTGTAACTCTTTTGGATCTAGCCCATGCAGCTGCGCCACCTCGTCGAGTGCGGGATCTGTCGCTATTTTCAACCACTCATTTGCAAAATAAAATATCTTGAACATAAATCCAAAAAAAAATCTATAAATTTTAACCACGCATTGTTCAAAAAACTACTATTTAAAACTTCATTTTTTAAAAATAATGGCCATTAAACAAGGAGCTAATATTTATCCAAAGATCTCGCTTGATTCACAACTATTATTTACATATTAATATACATATGAGCATGCTCTTTAATTTAAAACAAAACCTCGTGAGCATGCTCTTTGAAAGAAATGGTTAAGCGATCAAACACAATTACGCATTTACTACTTTGCTTATCTTAAGTTCCCAATATACCGATGTATTTGGTTATACCTATTAATTCCACTTATTGATATATTAAAAACTTTTGAACTCGCAAATATATTAACCAGTATCACGTGGTGGATTTAAGTAGCCAATAGTGTGGAGTTTGATTTTTATTTTTTTTGCATGATTATGCTATAGAGATTAAACTACGCAAACTTGTTCACCGCAATTTGCAAATACAACGAGAATTAAGCATTGTTCTGGATACCACGATGAATTTGAATCAAAAGACTTGAATTTTTTTTAGAAAAATGAATTGAAATTGCTAATGAGTTTTATATAAATCTGTTTCGAGCGGGTTATCGTTAACAATTAAAAATAGGTTCAGACGATTGTGTAAGGAACTGTCGTTAACAACTGTTGTTATTGCTCTTATTGTTTAACCGCTTGTAACCGAAATTTTTGGATCGTGGAGTGTGATAAAGTTGCTCAATAACCGCTTCAATAACTGAACAGAATGCTATATTCGCTCAGACCTTGGGCGTCTCGAAGGCTTGGGCGAGAGTGAGACCGTCGCTCTGAGCGACAATAGGGCACTCCATTTGCTCAGATTCTGGGCGCTCTGCAAGTTTGGGTGATGATAGTCTTCTACTTGTGGGCTGTCGCTATATTTTACAATGGTCTTATTTATGCCCATTCCTCAATTTTCCTAACTGGGCTCCATTTCTTAGACCACATAATTGGGCCTCATTTAATTGGGCCTTATTTTTGTAGGTCAACAATTACCCCCCAATATGGCAAAATTAATGTCAATAATTAATCTTATGCCATATTCTTTTGGCAATGTTTGCTTTCTCGGAAAAGAACGGGTAATTTTAATCATTATTTACATTTGGCGGTAATCCTTAATAACCTGAAAAGTGTAATGCTACACCCCTATAACCCAAAAGACACGTCACTTCGTCGCTCCACTTCATTCACGTCTTTACATCGTGCTTCTCTATAATGGTCACTGTTCATCATCTTACTTCTTTGCTACGTTTCTCAAGAACTCTCCACAACTACCGCATTTCGTTGCAAATGGTGACTTCACAAACTCCTTCCAATAATCCCCTTAGTTTTGAGGATTTCCAAAATCTCCTTGCCAGACTATATGTAAATCCAAACTTTCTTTCGCAATCCCGCCGTAACCATGATGAATTCTACTTGGGTCCGTCTTTAATGATGCTGAGTCTATTGGGCAGGAGGCGGCGGGTCAGCTGTTCCCTTGCACTGAAAACCCTCATTTTCTGAACTCTCTACTGTTGAAGCCAATTCGCGAAAAAGGTATTCTCACTTGGCCTAAAACTGATGCTAGTTTTCATAGATGGCATGCACGCATGGTGAATTATGGCCCGACCAAAGCGATTTTTGATCGTGCTAAAATTTCGGACTTATTAGAAATTAGTCTCCATCCTCCAATTTATGACCCAATGCTTTTCCTTATTGCTCTGAGTTTTTGGTCTTCTGAGTACAATACTTTTATTTTTCCCCTTGGCCCAATGTCTATTACCCTGGGGGATGTTGGAGCTCTAGTAAACCTCCCACCTTTGGGCGACGCCATTTTTCCTGACATTTTGATTGCCGGTGTTGCCCCAAGTTTGACAAAAAACTCACTGGGTCCTATTCTAGCATGCAAGGCCTTTATACTGCTTCTAGTTCTAAGCCCTCTCATGTTGAATGTGTAGACTTTCTTCAGGTCTGGCTTTGTAAATATGTTCTTTGTGTCCCCAACCTGAAACCTTCTATAAGTTATCTACCCATAGCACATGAGTTGGCGCGTGGCAAGTCTTTGAGTCTATGTTCGTTCTTTTTAGCCGTCTTTTATAGAGGTATGGATTCCCTTTAATGTCAATTAAAGAATGGTGCATCTCCCACTGGCAGTGGGCCCCTGTGGCTCGCTCAATTGTGGTTGAGAGAATATTTTCCACAGCTTCATACTCCACCATCCACTCCTCGATCGCTTAATTGTTATGAGCTATTCATCCATCAATTAAACCCTGTAAATATGTCTAATAGGGACGTTTTCACATTCTTTTACAATTTGAATTCAACGCCTTCCTTTTTTCCTTTTTCTCCTCACCAAGTCCCTATTTTTGTGTGACCTCCTTCTACTCTGGTTGAAGTGAGCACTTTCTTGTCCATTTGGGCACAATTCTTGATTGGAAGAGAACTGTTCCATGACATAGTAACTGGAACAAATGCCAAGGTAGGGGTTGAGATATATGCTCTCCAATATTTTGCTCGTCACTTGGTTTTGGCCAAATTCTAGAAATTTAACAGAGTGTTTCCATATTATAAATAAAATCGAGGCACAAGCCATTGATGCTCGTAATATTCTTTTGACCAAAGGTCTTTCTTTGGCTCCTTTCAATCCTACTGCTGTCAATCATCCTCTCTTTGATCAACTCTGGCAATCAGTGAAACACATGTTGTTTACAACTGATGCTAATCGTGTCTTCCACTTACTGGATCGGCCAGAGACTTCCTCTATTTCTCCCATTCTGGTCACCCCTGTGTCCATTAGGAATAATGTTTCTCCCTCTCACTCGCCACATGTTCATGTTAAACTTCCCATCCTTCCATCTGGTTTTCCACCTACTCAAACTAGTACAACTAAAAGTGCTTCCAACCGCAAAAGGCCAGCCTCATCTTTACCAATTTTGCAGGGCGATGATGACAATGATGATTATGCTCCTCTCATCCTCGGAAGAAAGGTAATTGAATTTGTTTATTCATGAAACACAATCCTTCATGGGTTAACGCTTTACTTGAATTTTCCAGAAGAGTTCAACTTCTCTCTCGAAGGCTCAAGTCTTAACAGCCCCTGCTCCATCGCCTTCTGCTAAAGCTGCTTCATCTAAGTTATCTGATGCAGGGACTCTGGTTAAAGAAAAATTCATAGTCCCAGAGTCTTCACCACAGCTAGTTGGAGAGATGCCACCTTCCCAGGGCGTTGACCCCCCAAGTGTTGAACCAAAAGGTAATGTTTTAATGTTTTTACCCTTGCTTGTACTATTGGCTTTTGATTCATTGCTTCTTGAATTCTGCAGGGGTTTCCATGGATCTGCCCGTTATGGCGAAGCCTGCTCGTCCATATAAGGGAAAGTCTCCACAGGTGGCTGAGTCAACCGGTAACGTGCCTGAACTTTCCAAGGTTGCTGATGAGATAGCCTTTGTTTCATTTTTTATCTTTACTTCATTTACTGTAGTGAAAATGCTAAATACTTGCATTCTTCTTTATGGGATGCTGATGTCATGGTGCGCTCCATCTAGGACTTGTTTACTTCTTGGGAACAAGTAAAGACATCACGCCCTTCTTCAACCAGTCGTCCTTCTGTTTCATCTTCTGCTTTCTTGGAAGAAAATATGAAAACTTTCAAACAGTCAGTGTTTGAGTATGTTTCTTTTATGGACATGGATATCGGCAAAACCACTGCTAAATAAAGAGATAAATTTGAGCTTTTGAGTAAGAAATTAGCACAAGCAGTTAAACTTCCGTCGCTCAACATTTCATCTGACTTTAAGGCGACATTGAAGATTATCCATTCTGAAATCAGCTCTTTGTTAGCCAAAAATGTTGAGTTGAAGGCCAAGGGTATCAGTATCTTCATGTTGCATCTGAAAAAGAATCTTTGCTTTAAGAGATTGATAAAGCCAATGTCGAATTAAACGAAATCTCCTCTGAAGTTATGGTTGAAGATTCCTTGATGATAAGTTTAGCTGCAGAAATGAAGGAACTTCAAGCAAAGATAGACGACTGCAGGGCTAGATTGGCTGCCAAAAACCATAATGCTTCCCAAGGAATTGAGCGAACCAAGTCTTTGGTTGAGCGTTACATAAAGCTGGAGGTTGATGAGGATGTTGCAACTGAGTTGGCTGCTGTTTCTTCGTATTTTGTCTTTTCACTTCATACCTCTATAAATGCGTATGTGTCACGCATTTGTTATCTTCATCTTCATCTTCATATTCCACAAAATTAGCTTACTTGCCATCGTTTGGCATTTTAGATAATTAAACAACTATTTCTTCATGCAACAAAAATTGATCATTTGATTTGTTATCCATTTCGCTGTCCGTCTTGATATTACCTTTGGTATGGCAGATATAGGAAATGTTCTTTAGCCAATGAAGGTATTCTCAACGCTTCCATTTTTGTTCTCCAGGGGAAGTTCTTGATGGAAGGCGATTTGCGAGTGCTTCTCAGGCCACTTGCCTATTGAGAGTGCTTCTCAGCCTTCTTGCAGTAATGCAATTAGGAAGACGGTTTGAGAGTGCTTCTCAGCCTTCTTGCCAGCCATTGCAGCAATGTAATTAGGAAGACGATTAAGGTCAGTTCGCCCTTTTCTTTGTGATTGATAGAAGAATGATGACAACCTGCTCCCAATTGCTGCTTATAGAGCATCTTGTGTTTTGTATTTCATGATTCGTAACGAATATTTGATAATAAAAGAGTTTATTTGAATGTACTTCGTTCTTGTTTTATTTAGTCATGATCGCTCGGCAATGCTATTTTTATGCATTTATTTGTTCACTTTCCCATAAGGAAGGAACATACTTTTTAAAGTATTTTCCATTAATGAATCTCACGTGGTTAGTGTCATCTAAATCTTCCAAATGATAGGCTCCGTTAGGCAATATGCTTTTCACTTTGTATGGCATTTCTTAATTAGACGACCATTTGCCATACTTTAGATCTTTGCTATCCAAATGGAATATTATTTTCCAAACCAATTTGCCAAGACTAAAAGATTTGGCTATAACTTTTTTGTTATAAAATTTAGCCATTCTTTATTTTTGAACTTGCAATCTATCTAGGACATCCAACTTTAATTCGTCCAACTCCAATAGGTTTTGGGCTAATGACTCAACATAATCACCATCACTTAACTTGTGCTGCAAACACACTCTGATCGATTGCACATTAATTTCCATAGGCAAAACAGCATCCTGTCCATAAGTAAGTTGAAAAGGAGTAACTTTGGTATTTGAACAAGACGACGTCCTATAAGCCCATAAGGCTTTATTAAAACATTCGTGCCAATTTCTGACATTTTCATTTATAATTTTCCTTATGATATTTTTTAGAATGTTATTAGAAGATTCTGTCTGTCCACTAGATTGAACGTAATAAGGTGTGGAGTTTACTAAACTCCAAACTCGCTCAAGAACTCCTCCACTTGATCTCTATTTAGGGAAGTTCTGTGATCCACCATCAAAGTTTGTGGAATCTCAAATCTATAAATAATATGGTCACGAATAAAATTTATAACACTTTCTGAGAAATCTCCTTTAAAGGCATCGCTTCTACCCATTTAGTGAAGAAATCTGTTGTAACTATTACAAATGTATGTTGTTTGGACGATGGGGGATAAATCTTCCCTATCAAGTCTATTGCCCAACCTTTCAACGGCCAGGGTTTAATAATGGGTGTCATTTCTCTTGCCGGCGCTCTTTTTATCAGACCATGCTTTTGACGTGCTAAAAACTCTTTGTATACTGAACGCATGATTCTCCCATTTTAGGCCAGAAGTATCCACTCCTAATAATCAACCATCTCATCATTTGGCTAGCTTGATGGGCTCCACATATCCATTCATGCACTTCAGCCATGATCGTTTTGGCCTCTTGCAAACTCACACATTTTAGTAGTATACCATCTGAGCGGTTCTTGAATATCTCTTCATTTATCAATACATAATTCAACGAACGCAACTTCATTTTCCTACTACTTTCCTTATTAGGTTCTTTGAAGAATTTTTTAATCTCTGCCCTCCAATCTATTGCATCTCCATCTTGTATGCAATGAACTCCAATCCTTCTCGCCCTCATTTGTACTACGGGCAATATTACTTCATACTCACAAGTAGTTTCCCAATTTAAAGCTTTTGAATAACCCGAAGCCATTTGAACCAATTCGTTTGCTATATCATTATATATCTTATTAACATATTGAAGCTCTACTTGGTCAAATTCTTCCAACAATTCTTGGGCGATTTCGTATTGACTTATGAAGGAATTACTTTGACATTTAAAATCACCAATTAATTGGTGAATTACCAATTGAGAATCGTCCTTAATAATCACATTCTTTATTCTCATATCTACTAACAACTCTAAACTCAAGATCAATGCTTCGTATTCGGCTTGATTATTAGTACACGCTCTATCCAAAGTGAAGACGAATTTGTATCGTGTCCCTACAGGATTTATTAACGTTATTCCTACCTCTGCACCTCTAGAGGTTTTTGATCCATCAAATTATAAAACCCAAGGTTTTAATTCGAATAAATCGATCTCCAATTCAATTTCTTTAGGCATGTCAAGGCATGGATGATCGGTCAAAAAGTTAGTCAATATTTAATTTTCTACTGCCTTTTGGGTTATGTATTGTATTTCGAATTCTGACGGTGCTAAAGTCCAAAGACCTGTCATTTGATGTAAAATAGAGCGGGAAAACATATACTTAACCAGATTTACTTTAGAAACTAAATAAACGGTTACAAGTCGTAAATAAGCTATTAGTTTTGTACATGTGAAATATAAAGTAAGACATAATTTTTCAATATCAGAGTAATTACATTCACATTTTGTTAACCGTTTACTCAAATAGTGAATCTCCATTTCTTCACCAAAGGGTCATCTTTTGTGACAATTCTAACTATCGATTCTTGTTCAGCCGATACGTACACTTTCATTGGCCGTCTTTGGATTGGTGACACCAATATTGGTAGACTCGATAGATATGTCTTCAGGTTTTCAAAAGCCTTTTGATACTCTTCTTTCCAAACAAATTTGTCCTGATTTTTCCGCTTTAAAAGAGGCGAAAAAGTTTTCGTTTGCCTTACACAATTAGAGATAAAACATCTTAACAAGTTTACATGACATAGAAACCTTTGCAATTCTTTTTTGTTGTTAGGTGGTTTGGCCTAAAAAATGATTTTCGCTTCATTCTCATCGAGTACAATCCCCATTTTGTGTACTAGAAAATCAAGGAATTTTCCCGCATTAACACCAAATACATATTTCAAAGGATTCGATTTTAGTTTGTATTGCCTCATTAACTCAAATAAGCGTTTTAGTTTGTTCAAAATGTTCTTCCTCTTTAATAGATTTGACCACACTATCGTCTACATACATTTCAATAAACTTGTCTATCCTATCATGAAAAATCAAGTTCATCGCCATTTGATAAGTTGCCCCAACATTTTTCAGGTCAAAAGACATAACTACCCATTCAAAGCATCATAAAGATTCAGGGCATCTAAAGACAGTTTTGTGTATATCTTCTTCAACTATGTAAATTTGGTTGTATCCCGAATGTCCATCCATAAAATAATACATCACATGTCTGGTAGTTGAATCTACTAAAGAGTCTACCATATGCATTGAATATTCATCTTTGGGCGTTGCTAAGTTTAAATTTCTAAAATCTATGCACACCCTTAACTTTCCATTCTTTTTAACACTAGTACGATATTAGACAACCATTTGACATATCTGGACGTCCTAATAAAACCTACTTTTAACAATCGCTCTATCTCTTTCTTAATTTCAGGAAGTACATTAGGGGTAAAACGCCACGATGTTGTTTATGAAGCTTAAGATTTGGCTTAATTGGTAATCTATGTTATACCAATTCCTTATCCAAACTAGGTATATGTTTATATTCCCAAACAAAACAATTTTTATATTCTTTTAACAAAATGATTAATTCACTACTAACCTCCTGACTAAGCATTTGGCTGACAAATGTTAGGCGATCTTCTCATTCGTTGCCAATATTTACCCTACTCAAAGGGTCTTGTGCTTGAGCGTGCCCAGGCTTTGTGATCTTCATTACTTCATTGTCCAAGTTCCTCATAAGCACTTCCTCTTCTAAGCAATCCACCTTATTGACTTCTCGGCCAATATTATGCTCCAATTCGAACACTGCTAATTTGTTTCCCAATACTTTTAATGCCGATTCTTCTTTCGTCTTATCTTTACATTCTTTATTGAAAGTCATTAACTTGACTTTGAAGGCTTGAATATCGGCTATTTGCCCTTGTTGTTGACAATTCATTTAAAATTCTTTGATTACCCTTTTGCCAATTACTGACTCTTCCAGGGCCACTATATTTGGCCTCATTTGACTGAAAATTTCAGTAAGTGCATCTACAAAAAATGGCTCTTCATTCTGTGCGACAATTTAAATATATTCTCCATGTTGAACCATGTCCATAGTTTCATTTGTACATGAACATTTCCACTAAGTTTGCTTCTGTGACAAAGGGTCTATGATCTGCCTGCACCACTTCTACTTCGTCCTTGTCATTCCAAAAAACCAGACATTGGTGGAGCGATGAAGGTATGCAACGACTTTCGTAAATCCAGTCCCTTCCCAGTAGCACATTGTAACTAGTAGGACCATCTATTACAAAGAAAACTGTGGTCCTAGTAGTTGTTTTCACGGTTATGTCTAGTGACATCACTCCTTTAGCCAAAGTTGCTCTCCTATTGAAACTTGTGAGAATAACTTCTGTTCCTTTGCAAATTTTCTCATCATCCTGAACGGGATGGTATTTATGGCTGCTCCATTATAATTGAGCACTTTCGCTATAAGTATACCATTGACTAAGGCGTTTACATACAATGCCCTCAAATGTTTAGTTAATTTCATGACTGGACTCTTGAAGATGACCTTTTCAGTTGCATCTATTTCCACTTCCTGTTTGTCTTCTGTTGAATTATTTTCTTGTAATAAATCAACATGCAATATTTTGCACTGAGCTTCTGTTTTCTGGATTTCTTTTTTACCTTCTCCTAGCGCTTCTTCTTCGGTTATCCACCCTGTAGGGGGAGGCAATATCCTTGGAGGCGACCCATACTTCTCAGAGCGAGGCATTCTTCTCTTCCTTTTGGGTGTCCCGTACAACACATAATAGTCAAAGGAATGCCCAGATGGTTCTCCCAACAGATCCACCTCGCGAATACCTTCCCGTTGTAGCTGTTTCAACAACGTATTGCGCGACACTCCCCTATTTCTTCTCTCTACTTCCAAATCAATTTCTTCTTCGATGTCCGTCATACCATCATCCTCTTCTTCATCATATGTCCCTGAGATGTTTGTCCCTCTTCACATTCCAGTACACATGCTTCCTCCTCGTTATCCTCCATTTTCTCATCTTCATTCTCTTTGTTTTTGTATTCATTGGCTAATAAATAGTTATTAGTTATGATAGGAGGTAACGTACCGAACTGAATAGTGAGGGGTTGCTCTGGATCTTCTTCATCTTCTCTCCCTAGCTCAAACTTTGATCTCCTAGAAGAACTTTCTGGTAATTCTTCTATTGATTCGCCCGTACCAGTCTCTTTACTATCCTCGAGAACATTTTGATTAGCCACTTCGAGGATTAGGCGCCTTAGGACGTGGCAATCCTTGTTGTTGCCTCATCATTCGTCCATAATTCCGTTGAAAATGTGTTTGTTGAGTTCTAGTCATCTCAATGAAATGTATCGCCCTTCCTACATTATACTTGAATGAATGTCATACATTTGGTTGGTGATGTTGCGGCCTGAATGTCCTCCCCATTATTTATTGGCTCGAACTGCCTCTATGGAATGATGTACATCGCCCTCCAACAGGTGAGACAAAATCAGGGTGATGGTAGTGTTGCCATATTCCTGGTTTCTCTGTGTTTGCACTCACTTCTCCTTTACATCTTGCACACAGGATGCCTCCGTCCCCTCTAGGCTCCTTCCATTTGGCACGCTAAAAAACACTGGGATGTGGCCTAGAACCATCTTCTCCATCGTCTATAACCAATTTGAATCTTGACAACTTGTTTTTGAAATTATTCGTCACCATGTTCACCCCCAAGTGCTTGTGGGAAAGGATTTTCATCCACTACCATTTTCTTCTTATCTTCGAACGTGATTCACCCTGACTCGATAGCATCCTGTAACACATGTCGAAAGACCAAGCAATTGTTAGTCATATGTGACCATGCATTATGCCATTTACAATATTTTTACCTTTAATTTGCTCAGAATCTGGCAATTTATGCTTATCGCTCAATTTTATCTGCTTATCCTTATACAGTTTGTCAAATATAAGGTCATATTTGGTCACATCAAATGAAAATGCTCTGGCTTTTTTTTCTCCCATCTTTTATAGGCTCATTCTTACCCCGACGCTTTGGGTTTGGCCATTATAGGACAGTCATACGCATCTCCTATAATTAATTCAGTCAAACATACTTCAGTTTGATCGTAATATTCGTCGTTAATAGTATGAACGTCAAAGTTTGGGTCTCTATAATAAGTCTATTTACTAGAGTTTTTCATTTGTTCTTCTTCTCTTATCAATCGTTTATATCTAATCACATTTGCGCTAAGTTAGAAAAGATCAGGAAATTCCCTGTTCTGGAATTTCTTTTTCAAATCAAAGTTCAAACAATTTTGAGCGATTTTGACAAATTCTTTCTCGAGCGGAAGTACAAAACATTTGCTCCTGGCTATTTTAAACCTCTGAAGGAAACCTTCTGCCCATTCGTTAGGCATTTGACGTAAATTTGCCAAATCGGTCAAAATGACTTCAGATTCATTCTTATAAAACTGAGTGTGGAATAATTGTTCCAGTTGTTGCCATGTTTGAACAGAGTTTGCTGGCAAATTAATGAACCAGGAGAAAGTTACTCCCGTTAACGAACTAGAGAACATCCTCATTTTGTGATAGTTAGTTACTTCATCATTTTGCAGTGTGAATTGCCCTATATGTTCCAGAGTAGGCACTTCTCCTAGACCTGTGAATAATAAAAATTCGGGTACACCTCTAGGCCACCGATATATCTGATCTACCCAAACATGATATGATTTTGTGTAAGTAGGCCTAATAACATGACCAACCCCAAAAGCCATTTGATCCTGTACTATTTCCATAATTTGATTCTTCAACATGATATTGAGATCGTATGGAACTCCTACAGGTTGGTTCATTGGTTGATTTACTCGAGGTCAAATACTTGGTCATTGGTTGGCGACAAAATTGCCATTGTTTAGGTCATTATTACCTTTAGCCTGAGTATTTACTACATCATTAACACGTGGGGTGTTCTGTCCATTATTTAGGACATTATCTCTTATATTTGAATTACCCATAAGGTTCGACGTCCCATTACCACCCTTCAAGTTTGGCACTACACCACCCACTTGATTTGAAGTAGATGGATCGAAAGGTGGTTCTATTCCTTGACTTGGGTTCAAACTTGGGGAATTATGTCTCACAATTGTCTTGGTTTAAAAGCGATTCCCTATTGGTATAACTAGTTGACATATTCGGGCAAATCGGCCTACTAACTTATTCATGATCTCATTCAATGTGTTTAGTTGTTTGGCCATATTGTCATACTGTGCATTCCTATTTTGGGTAAATCTTTCCATATTGTGAATATTTCGTAGATTTACCTGTTCAAAGACAGCTAATGTGAGTTTCCCAAGCAATACGCGCATGATTCAAGGACTCAATTCTGTTATTGGTTCGTAGCGACTTTGACTGCTTTGACTTTGTCCCTTTGTTCGTGGAGAGCTTTGCTACTCCTTATATCGCTCAATGACAAACTGGACTACTCCTTGGCTTGCTAATTCTTTATCAGAATTCTTATGAGACATAATTCTTCACTTTTCGTATCCTCAAACACCAATGTCCCATTTTAATAATTGAGCCTCATTTAATTGGACCTTATTTTTGTATGTCAACAAAATCCGTGCAATCATTAAACTTTAATTTGTTTCAATTGGATTACTAAACTTCCAATTGAACATTACTAACGAGTTTTATATAAATTTTCCGTGCGGTCATCGATCTTTAATTTGCCTCAATTGAATTACTAAACTTCAAGTTTAATTTCATTTTCTCTCCACCATCACCCGAATTACTTAATTTACAATCACGCCTTATCGAATCATCCATTAATTGTTGCATGACGAACCAATTTTATCATTACATCACGTCGTAAATATATCTTTTAATATTTTAATTTAAAGATACTATCATAATTTATTTTAACATTTTCGTTTTTGTAGAGTACCACGTAACTATTATATGGAAGAAATTTGAATTATCTTTGAAAAAATGTTTTGTTTTCTCCATGGTTACTATTGGTTCGTGTTGAGCACGCATACAAGTTGGTAAGTGTTCCAGACAGTCATCAATTGCCCGAAATCAAGGCGCCGGTGTCTACACCGGCAATAAAGCTCCCCCACCACACCTCCCTGTTTCTGCTAATCCTTCACTTTGTTTTTACTTTCCCAAGATCCATCTTCCTTTTCACACTCTTTCTCTCAATCTCTGCACCTACTTACATTTGCTCTACATTACTTTCCACTGTTAGATCTCTGCTGCATTTCGTTGATATACTGAATGCGCACTGAAAGTTTGAAACCACCCGCATCGTTGAATTTTGAGTTAGGGTTTATTTACTGGTTGGCCGTACTCCATTGCCTATTTAGTACAGTTTTTAAATTTTCATGGTGGACGGTTTTGTCCGCAGACGGAGCTTCACCGGAACCCCAGACAACTAGCTTAACGGAGTTTTGTAATGAGTAGAATGTGAATTGGTTTTGGGGGAGAGAAAATGCTTATTTTTCTCCTCTATCTGCTACTTCTGCTTCCAGTTAGTTTCGGTAATGAGTTTTCCGTTTTTGGCTGTATGTGTATTCGAAAAACTAAGAATATTAAGGAAAAGAATAAAAGTGATGTCCTTTTTATTTGAAATAAAGAAGGAATCATGATCACTCAGGAACAAATTCAAAGTAATTTCACCTACTTTTCCATCGGGAATTAAATGTCAGAAATTTTATGTTCTTTTTGTACATCTTTTTCCTTTTCAACAATTGAAGAAGGAACCCTCTTAAGAATGATAATCCAGCAGTATAATTGTTTACTGAAGTTGAAAACGTGGAATATCTAACAGTTGTTGCGTCATATCCTACTTCTATATTGTTTCTTGTACATCATAATTAATGAGAATATTTAATTTCCATAGAGAAAAACGTATATGCACACAGTTTCTCTTATCTTGTTTGAGTTTGGAGTGCTTAGCGTATTCTTGGAAAAGAAGCACTGTTCAATTTGAGTGCATGGAGTAAAGTTAAATCTGTTTTGAATTCTTTTCCATAGGTACTTGCATTCGTGCACTTTACACCTTTGTAAGTTATTTGAGTTATTAAGCGCTCACAGCTGTCGTGATTTCTGAGTAAATAATCTAGTCATATTATAATTAAATATGCTGTGATGTATGACCAGAGCAGTTTGTACGGTGGATATACTAATTTCAAACTTGGACATGATTAGTCAAAGAGCGTGGATGCTATTTGTGGTTATCTTATCCTTTCATGTGCAATGAAAGTTATATAATTCCTTAAGGTCTGGTCACAGTCTCACAGAACGTTTTTGTAATAATTTTCCTTGTCAATTTTGCATTCATGGTAAAATCTTGGTTTATTTAATCATCAACAACTCCCAAGCACCCAATTTTCTGTAATATCAATAGAAATATAATAACAAGAATGGACCAAGGGAATATATTGCTAATAGATCAACCTAAAGCTAAAGAATTTCAATCTTATACAGGAATTCAAATTAATGGACTACAACATTCATTTTCTGTTGAGATTATTTTTATTGAATTCCTAGTTTTAATTCTTAAGTTCGTTCTCATCTGTACTTCGAATGTTGATAAACCAAGTTTTCTACTTGCTCAGGGATTCCCTTGCAGCACATCTACTTGTCTCCATCTCAATTGCCAAGCCTAGCATCCATTGCAAGGAAAACTTCTCTAGAGCGTGGTAAATTAGCACTCTGTAATTTCTTTTCAATTACAATAGCAGCCGATTTCCCCCTTCCAATGTTACGCTTCATCACTTATAATGTATTATGTTGGTTTTCCTTGGACTGGATTGCGCTGTAAATGGTTGTTGGAAACTGTATCATCTTCTTCTGAAAGAAAATTATGATTGCACAGAGCTGTGCACTTGAACTATTAATGATTTACACTTTATCTTCTTTGTTTTCTTTTGATTTTTAATAAAATTACAACCAATGTCTTTTTGCTACTATATGTAGAGATTATTAACAAAAAAAATTATCCTACTTTTCCAGTGAGCTTAATATCCATTAGTGTATCATTGGATCAATTTAAAGCCCTGCATAGACGGCATTTTAAACTTTCTTTGATTTCACTGAACGCGCCTTCTCCTTCTCCAGCATCTCTAGGTATTAAAGACATTTATATTCTTTCCTACTTATTTTATATCTTTTAGCCTTTTACTGATATGGCACCTTTGGATAAAAGGCCCAGTTGCTGCTCCTATTGGTCGTACTCGATCAAGGCGTCACCACCGCCATCGGGTGAGAACTCATGTGATTTCTCCATCTCCATCGGCTGTAGCAGGTATCTATTCAGCTAGCAATCTCTCTCTCCTTGTAATTATAGTGACCGTATGTGAGTACTTGGGTTTGCATCTGTCTGATGGTTCGAGAGTAGCTTCAAATATTATGTGTTCCCAAGGAGAGACTGTCGCCACCATCTCTTGGTCAGAGCCGCATCTGTAGTTGAAACTACTAAAGAAACCAGAGGAAAACAAAAAGAAGAGCATAGTACGTATGATTGATGGAAGAGAACTTCAGATGAAATGTAAATGCTTATTCACATCTTGCTGGGATGGAAGTTATTGGTCTATGGTGTGAAATTCTCTCTTGTCAATCTGACGAAACTATATTAGATTATCTATGACCTGCTTGGAGGGATTCTTTTCCCCTTAAATGATTGTGTTACGTTGTTCAATACAATAAGAGGCTAGCGTCTTCGAATTTCCCTTTACCTATTTCTGCTTTGATATGAAAATAGAGAGTAAACGGATGAGTTCTATATTCTCTAGTGTCGAATAGAATACCCAAGCTAAACTAGTAGAGCCATGTAGGTAATTAAATTGTATTAAAGTGAATTAGTTGGACCCTATTATTAAGCTGAAATTGTATGCTGCCTGTTAGAATCTTTATTGGCCACAGGTACTGGTTTGTTAGATATGGTGCAAACAATCCTCCTTGGTGGCGATGTATAAAGCTTGGTAGTTCAGCCAACCCTGCCTTTCTATCTCCTGGGTTGTTTCTTGCACTTTATCTTCTTCTTCTTCATAAAATCCTTCATATAGCAGGCGAGTAAAACTAGTCTTTCTCACTTATCTTAGGATGTGAGGGGATGGCATTGAGTAGTAGCAGACATGCTTGAGTGCTGGTATATACCTTGTCCAAAAAGAAAATACATTCAAATTAGTTGAAAAAGCTTTTCTGTTGTTGGATAAAGAAATTCATGAACAAATCCCGAAAAATAGTGTGCCTGTAATGGGTTAACTCTCACATGGGGTTCATTATAAGCACAAGAATTTACAGTTCAGAGCTGAGTGGAAAGTCAACTATTCTCGTGATTGTCTTTATCTAAAAAGAAATCGAAAGAATGTTGATGATGGACACTCATAAAAAGAACTAGAATTGTGGAAGAAGGGGAAAGGGAAGAGAAGAAGAAGAGAAAAGAGAAATAAAAGGAGGAAGAGAAGAAGAGGGAAACAAAGGGGGGAAAATAGAGAGAGAGGAGAGAAAATCAGTTTATTCAATAATCAGTAGTTTAACTAACAACACTTACGATCAAAATGTAGTTTTTATCCCCCATATATTGTAGGATCCACTTATTATCCATACATTCTGACCCACAACTTATAATCATTCAAATTTTTAATTTAACTACTTCCGAATTATGCACTTAGGCAGTTCATTAACACTGTTTATAAAAGGGTTTTAGTTAGTCTACTTTCTGAAGAAACCAACCAAGGAAATAAAATCTGAATTGAGTCAAAATAGAAATTACTGTAAACTGATATAGAAGTAATTAAACTTGGCACGGCTTCAATATCCTAACTTCCAACTCTCATATTCTTTCTGATCACTTTTGTGCTTGAATTCCTCCATCACTTAAAAGGCTATGGCTGGTCGTGATGACTCAGCAGCTGGCAATGCTAACTTTGAACCATTTTATTCTTTCTCTTCACTTTTGTACTTGGGACTCCTCTTTCTTACCCAAGGCTATTGGTTTTGATGATCTTGCAGTCAGTAGCGCATATATTTAAGGATCTCTATCAAATATGAGTTACAAATTAGTTTGTATTGTCACGTTTGGTCTTAATCCTCAACAGATGTCATTGTATATAGTTTTGGCTGAAATATCTTAAATGAGAATCCATGTGCCTGGTACAGTCGATATAGCTTTCTGTGTATATAGAACCCTTGGTCTTCTCTTGGTTATGGCCAACACAGTACCCATTATTCTGTAGTAATATTCATTATGATCTCTGAATGGTTTTCTGCATATGGATTCTAGGATATTTTCCCTTCTTTTAATTGCTTAGTCCTATCTGCACAGTACACTAACCATTTTTTTGCTGCATTGCATTGCCTATTAAGGTAGCATTGACCTCCTTGTAGTGCCTCAATTAGCACACGCTCAATCTCAAAGTCTTATTCTGCCTGCCGCTGTTTTTAACTTGTTAAATACTGTATTGAAAAAAAATTTGTGATTAAATCCGGCAGGTTGTGGTCACACTTGTGCTGAGCCTCTCACTTCAGCTCCCATCGGTTCAACTTGTGGCTGTGTGCTTCCAATGAAAGTCAGACTTCTTCTAGATGTAGCACTTTATTCTATCTTTCCGGAGGTTAATGAATTAGAAATTGAAATTGCAGCAGGCACCTATCTCAAACAAAGTCAAGTGGCCATAATTGGTGCGACTGCAGATAGTCAAAATCAGGGAAGATCAGTGGTTGACATTAACCTGGTGCCACTGGGGGAAAAATTTGATAACACAACTGCTATCCTGACTTATGAGAGGCTTTGGCAAAAGAAAGTGCCTCTGAATAGGACCCTTTTTGGTGATTATGAATTAGTATACATTACTTACCCAGGTAAAATCTGAACTCTGATTAGTACGTGGTTCAGTTTACATGTTTTTGCTTTTATAGAGCCTGAAAAATTGATTATCAGGGCTCCCTTCATCTTCATCTGGTACTTTTGGTGATGGTCCAAGTGGAAGTGCTGGAAATCAGCAATACCCTATCAGCACATATTTTGCTGACAAGAATCAGAAAATGAACCCTCAAATGATTTTTGTCATTGCTCTGTCAGCATTTGTACTCTTGGTAGTTTGCTGTGTGGCAGTTGTGATACTCATGAAGTGCAGGAGGTCTAGCAGACCATTCAATGCTGTTGGTCCAATGTTTCCACTATCGACAAACAAGAGATATGGTAAGTCTGCAATTTACTCTTAGCTTTAAATTGTTTAGTGATGAACAAATGTGGGGACAGTTTTTGAACATATTGGCATGCAGAGGCTGAAATGACCATTTATAAGAAAATGTATTTTTCTCTAAAGATAATCTTGATAACAATATTTAAATGATATACACGTGGTCCTATCTAATAACATAAGCTTTTTAATCAAGTGGTTCAACATGGTATCAAGTTGTGAGTTTGAGTCTTACTGCCGCCCATATATGAAATTGTGCTCGCGTCAAGCTTTAATGGAAAAATATGAACATCACTCGCACATGAGGTGGCTTGTTGAAGACAATGTCTAAATGATAAACATGTGATCCTCTTTAATCACTAACGCTTTTAGGATAAAATGTCATGAGAAGATTTTGTGGATTGCAGGTATGAAGATTTTTTTTTGGGTAAAAAGAAGGCTGGGAAAGTGTTAATTAATTTATTTAGCATTGTTGTTACTATTTTTCTTTTTCTGGGAAGGGGGTGGGGGTGGAAGATGTATGCATGACTTTTAGTTTCTTTCAGTAATTATTTGAATGTGTTTTGGGCGAGGAGTCATGTTATTAATAATATTATTATGATGACCAACCTTCCTTTGTTTTTCTTATTCACGAAGCTTGTGAAATATGGGATAATGAACAAATTTTGAAAAGAACCAGTCAATTTACATGCTTTATGGTTGTTGTGTGTTGACGTTCTTAACTTGTCCTTTGATTTCTCATCTGACATGGGTGTCTAACCTATATGTTGAATATCCCTGGATTTTTATGGAAATTTGTCTATTGCCTCAACCGTTTAGAGATTATAAACTCACTTGATATCTTTACTCCTGTTTCTGTGTTGCCAGGGACTGGATCTATATTCTCAAGTAGCCCAAGCAACTCTATATCGGCATCTCTTGTTGCGACCATGCCTGCTTCATTTCTTTCTGTTAAAACATTTACACTTGTAGAGCTCGAGAAAGCTACGGATAAGTTTAGTTCAAAAAGAGTTTTGGGTGAAGGGGGGTTTGGACGTGTTTATCATGGGATCATGGGAGATGGAACTGAAGTTGCTGTTAAGTTGCTTACCAGGGAAAATCAAAATGGAGATCAAGAATTTATTGCTGAAGTTGAGATGCTAAGCCGATTGCATCACCGTAACCTTGTAAAGCTAGTTGGTATATGCATTGAAGAACGTCCACGCTGCTTGGTCTATGAGCTAGTTCCAAATGGCAGTGTGGAGTCCCACTTACACGGTATGCTTCTCATTTCCACCAAATTTATGAGTTCGAACTTATAGATATTGGTGTGATGTCTCTGAATATATTCCTTCACGAGAGTTCAAAAGGGATAAGGGCACGATAATTTGTATGTATAATCATTCTTAATCCTATCTCTGTCTCAGACTAACATTGCAAAAACACCTCTTCTGCAGGTAAGGATGTACGTGCTGATTTTTATCTGACCTTTTTGTGAATAAATCGAGTTACTTGTGTCTCAGGTGAAGACAAGAAGAAAGTGCCTCTTGACTGGGATGCACGGTTGAAGATTGCTCTTGGTGCGGCAAGAGGATTGGCTTATCTTCATGAAGATTCTAATCCTCGTGTAATTCATCGGGACTTCAAAGCCAGTAATGTTTTGTTAGAACACGACTTCACCCCCAAGGTTTCAGATTTTGGTTTGGCTAGGGAAGCAACAGAAGGAAGTCATCATATTTCTACTAGAGTCATGGGAACATTTGGGTAAGTTTCTTTCCCCCGCAGAAAATTGTATGAAAACTGGTTTTCTCATATTACTGCTATAATTGGACTATAGAAGCTCAAGGAAGATGCAATTCTGATTAATATTCTGAATCATGTTAAGAACTTGTTTGGTTTGGAAATAATCAATCCTCTTTAGAACATTGCTAGGTTAACAGTTTAAAAAATAAAAAATGATTGCACAATATTTATCCAATTAACACTTGAAGATACAGGCACTATACCGAGAATTTGCATCTTGAGAAATCACATGTTTTTTTGCTTACCCATCAAAGTTGTGTTCCATAAAATCAAAATATCAATTTGGCATAACATCGTAGTTTGGTTAGAAATAGAATGTTCATTTAACTGAACGTCACCAAATGTATAATGTAATTCAATCAGCTAAAATAATGCAAACCATACAGATTTCATGTCTTAGGGCCGTCATGAATAACGATTCTTTCCCTTTCCTTTTTCATGGTTTGATCTTCCCTTCTGTTCATTTCCTGAAAGTTCAGCTTATGAATTCTGAATCCACAACATCTTTGTCTTCTGCCGTGCTTGCTACTTCAACTACAACTATTATATTTTGGAAAAGAGCAGTTTGTGACAGCTATCTAAATTGTGGAATGCAGGTATGTTGCACCTGAGTATGCAATGACAGGACATCTACTTGTCAAAAGTGATGTTTATAGTTACGGGGTTGTTCTATTAGAGCTTCTATCTGGAAGAAAACCCGTGGACATGTCTCAAACCCCCGGACAAGAAAACCTTGTGATTTGGGCACGATCTCTGCTGACTAGTCGAGAAGGCTTGGAGCAGTTAGTGGATCCTTCCTTGGCTGGAGCTTATGATTTCAACGACATGGCAAAGGTGGCAACCATTGCTTCTATATGTGTTCACCCAGAGGTGACAAATAGACCTTTCATGGGAGAAGTGGTTCAGGCACTAGAACTCATCTACAACGACACAGATGAGACTTGTGGGGATGCTTATAGTCCGAAAGAGTCTTCTGCTCGAGAATCTGACTTCAAATATGAGTTTCCCCATTCTGACAGTAGTTGGTGGAATGCTGGTGGGATTACCCCACGGTTGACATTTGGGCAAGCCTCTCCTTTCATAACAATGGATTACAGTTCAGGCCCTCTAGAAGAATTTGAAAACAGACCATTTTCAGCATCAGGGTTCGTCGAGGGTGGGGTTGCCTTTCCTACAAGGCACGGTAATAGTTCAGGTCCTTTAAGGACAATTCGGAGTAAACGAGCTTTTTATAGATTACGGGGGAGTATGAGTGAACACGGTGTCCTATCTAGATGTGCTTGGAATGATGGCACTGGATACGAAGCTTCCTTTTAGATTGATTAAAATGTACAGTTTTGAGGACTTTTTTATTCATAAAGTTCTTTCAAATGTAGCTTTAGGCGGCTGAAATTGGCTCAATTTCCTTACGTCGAGGTGGTCTATTTGTATGCTACGTATTAGTTTTTTGCAGATTCAGTATTTGATGAACAAGCAACTCTTTCACTTTTGATTGGACAGGAGTCTCCATATCTATGCTAGCTTGAGCTTCTTTGAAAAAATGTTTTATGGATCTAAAGGGAGCCCAGTATCTGGACCGGACCAATATTGGGTTGGGCCCTTTTTAATACTCTAATGCAACACGTGAACTTCCCGTCAATTATGGCGATGATAGAGACATTGTCCGCACGTAATGCGTGAGAATTGACGGCCACGATTGAACCGAATGCAGTTCCTGATTTTATACCGTTGATCTGATAACGACACTTTTGTCGCACGTCCTCGAATGATTCCACATAAATTCTATTACCATATGAAGCTCATCTATGACAGCACGCGCATTTTCTCACGCGTGGCCTCACCATGCCTCCCATTTTTCATTTTTTCCTTTTTGTTATTAAAAAATATATGGATGCACTTTTCTTTCTTTTTTGTTATTAAAAATCTAATTTGCATCGATACATGAAAAAATCGTCTAAATTATAGTTATTTTAAACGTTAAAATGTAGGCGACAATCAGTTGAATTGGAAATAAATGTCAAATGGCCTTACATTTTGTCTATAGTCGTGAGTCGCATTAAAGTAACACATATCTTAATATTCCACATAAACTAACCCTGAGAGGTTGCTTAATTGGTCAGACTTGAGTCTGCTTCCCAGTAATCATCAGTTCGAGTCCTCTCAGGGCAATTGAGGTGAGTACCCGACCGTAAATTTCAGGATCCAGCGGAATTAATCGAGCAGCGCACAAGTTGGCTCGAACATCAAAGGTTATCAATATATATATATATATATATATATATATATATATATATATATATATATATATATATAAACTATTAAATTATCGATATTTCATCATCATTGTGTAAAATAACATTATTCCAGTTAAAATAAATGGCAAAATTGTGTACCATATCACACAATGTCAAAAATTTGTCTACCATCGATGTGCACCAAGCACAACTGATAAATGATTGCCACTATTTCCATCTGATTCTGTTAAGGAATATAATCCCACATCGAATAAAGATGTTGACACAGACCAATTAATAAAGATCTTGGGCTACTCCTCTTAATAAGGTTGACCTTTTAAGTTGGACCCCCAAATCTTAACATGGTATCAGAGCCCATTATGCTCCAACGAGCGATTCGATCCCGGTAAGACTCCAAAAAGTGAGCACGTGGATTTCAAGATTGGTCTGCTCAAATGAGCCACCATCTTGCGGGGGCGTGTTAAGGAATATAATCCCACATCGAATAAAGATGTTGACACAGACCAATTAATAAAGATCTTGGGCTACTCCTCTTAATAAGGTTGACCTTTTAAGATGGACCCTCAAATCTTAATAGATTCTGACTCTTCTGATTAAACTGGCTATTAATTATCTTTAATTTGAAATTAATAAATCTGCAATCACACTCAATTACCGAGAATACCGTTCCTCAATATATAAAATAACAGATATCACAACTCATGAACACAAATTTGCCTGGTCATGCCTTGTAACATATAAATTTATTTTATTTTCTTGTCAAATATTCTATAGGACTCGATAAGTTATCTGTTGAATGAAGCATCGAGCTTATGCTTTTCCTTAGGATTTCACCTTTTAGGCTAGCACCTAGTTCGATTAGTTCAAACGAATTAAAAATTCGATAACCAAATCAAGAGATTATCATTACTCCAAAATCATATTACTTTCCGACTAGTTCCTCATTCCGACACTCATATTCTTAACTTATGACCACTTCTTTCGCCGACTTTTATAGATTTTGCTAAAACTTTAATAAAAAGCAACGTCAAACAACCCTAAGTGTATGGTTGGACATTTTCCAATTTCATCATAGATTGCAAATAGAAAAATATGATTGGACATTTTCCAAATTTCGTCATGGATTGCAAATGGAAAATGTCCCACTCGACAGACTTTTAGAACGTTAAACTTTAGAATATACAGTCCAATAATGATAGTTCACTCCATAGGCAGCAAGACGATAATTCGGTAAAATTGAAAAAGATCAAAAGAAAGGGGAAAATGTCAAAATGATAATTGCCATTAATTTCAAACATTGTTGGATTTTTGCGGAGACTTTGAAATGAAATCATTTCATCGAGACATAACATCGTGACACTGAGCCCCTGTTTGACATTCATTTTCTTCTCATTCTCATTTTTTTCTGATTCTTCATTTCAACAACACATTCTATCAGTAAAATAATATTACGCATAAACCCAAAAATTGTGATTGCTTTTTAACCACACATTCTTCCATCAATCACTATTTAAGAATTCATTTTTTCTTCAAAATGGGTGTCAAACAGAGTCTGAATATATAAGTAAGTCAATATTATTTACGTGAAAATGAAATCAATAAATTTCAAAGATTTTGGAAACGTTTTCATGCTTTTTACATGAATGAGCTAACATGGTTAGGCGAAGGATCACGATTTTATTGTTGTTTGCTCCAAGGTTAGTTGAAAGCTTGTTACATCTTGGAATTTTGAGAAGCATCATGTTGCATTAGATGCAGCGGAATATATACGATAAATAATCCACATTTTAGATATATTCATTCAATCGATTAAATTCTGAGGGTGTTTGATGAGAATTAAAATTAGATTTTTAGTAGATTGTGATATAAATTTTTGAAATGTGTAGTTAAAATGTTGTGGGACCCATGAAAAATGTGATTAATATTAATTGTCTGACTTTAACTTGGATTAAAAACAGATTTTAATTCAAACCAAACATGGGCTCTATCTATCCAAAAAGTCAAAAGTATTTTCGACATGATTATTTTGATCCCTCCAATTTACCTCCAAACATCTTTTCCAAATTAGAACCTTTTCGTGGACCACAACAAATCATCGCATAAAAAAACAAAAAAAAGTTGTAAATAAGTCCTTGTTTGGTGCACATTTTTACTTTAATAATGCATTTTTTTGATTGATGTGATGGGAAATATGTGATTGAAAAAGAAAAATGATAATTGATGTGATGAAAATATTATTTTATGGAAAAATGTGTGATTGAAAATGAGTAAAAGAATAATAATGAAAAAAATTAATGTGGTTCGAATGTAGGCCGAGAGAGGGGGATAAAAAGGTTGTAACCGCGTTAGCATTTCAAAAGGGTGGGACCCAGTTACAATGATGTCCGTGTATTATCTTTTACATGTCTGAACCCTACGATTGCGAAGTTTGCCACTTATTGCAATATCGCGGATATAGGAGGGGCATTTATGGAATTCAGTTGCATTTAACCAACGATTTACTTGCAACAGCAAAAGACCTCACGAAGAAAACATAAAACCTTTGCATTTTCCCAAGCAAAATTGGGGTTTTGAATTTTTAATCTCTCTCTCTTTCTCTCATTCATTTTTTTTTTTCCATTAGTTTATTAATCTGCAATATTTCTCCGATTTTCGATTTTGTTTTTCTACTTTTCAACGAAAAATTGGATCTGTGTGAAAAAAAAGTATATCAAATCTTATTCTGCTGTCAGATCTTTTCCATATTTTCTGGATATTGAAGAAAATAAGAAGTTGGTTGTAGACCAGGAGAAGTGTAGTTCATTGGAGTTTTGTTGTTTAAAATATTGATTTCGAGTGAATACTGGATTGGATTTTTCAATTTTTTGTGCAAGTGCCGTTGATTCTCTTGATCTGGTTTTGTTTAAATTGCTCTCTTGCTTCCTGATCTGATTGGAGCCATCCAAATATGGTATGTCTTGTCTTCCTTTATATTTTTATTTGTTGATTGTTTGGTCTTGGTTGATTCCTAGAATGTGCTGTTATTTTGTCTTAATTTATTGAATTGCGTGTGAATATTAGTACTTTGCTTAAGTTGATCAACAGTATGTTACTAGATTTCGGCATGATTTTCCTATATTTCTAGACTAATGTTGGAGGTTATACATCTTGATTTACTTTATATGCATGCAATCTTTCACTACCAATTTGAAGTTACTGGCGTACATTTTCTCTCTAATCAATTGAATGAGGAATTAAAATAATATGAATTGGTGAATTGTTGTTGGTGGGGAGGCTCTGCACCTTGGTAGCTGCATTAACAGGTTTGACTTCAATTGAAGATATCAATAGTATTTTGTCATATATCAAAGCAAAACACTTCATTGTGTATCCAATTATCAACTTTTTTGATCATTTGACAGAGTTCAACATAAATAACTTGTGAAGTTTTTCTCAACATTTTTTGGACCATTGGTTGCAATACATGAATTTTAGAAGTCCTGGTGTCTCTTTGGTGCAATAGATGAAAGTTTTGGTTTCTAAAGTTTGCTGTCACTGGTTGAAAATATGTTTAGTCAGTTAACAAAAATATTTTGCCATTTTAGCACACATAAAGGACGAAAATGAAGAATAATTGACATTCTTTGTTACTGTCTTTCTTCCACTTAATCAATCAACAAAACTAAAGCAACAGAAACAACACTAAATTTGTGATCCCTTCATTATTTTCAGACTTTTCTATTGACCAGCTTTCTTGTTTCTAAACTCTGCCAGAGAATACCGGAATGTCTATCACCAGTAGCACTTTCGGCTATGAATAATCCTTAAAGTAAATGATATAATAACTACCTGTTAGAAGGTGATTCAATGGGATAGATTCCATAAAAGTTGATACCAGTAAAAGGCCATCATTGAAATTTCATCCTTGCATGATCCGATACATTGCACTGAGGGCATCTCTAGAGTATGCCGAATCAATATAGTATCCTTTTTTTTTTTTTTTGACACACATTCGAATCTATTTGGCACTAGAATGCCTTTATTAGGATGTAACTTTATAAAGTAGTAGTGTGCTAAGCAAATGAAAGCAAAATACGCTCATACAAATTTGGCCTACTTTGTTTGATGGCTTGGGTTTATAATCCATGTGCATTGCGGTCCTTGGTTCCAATGTTTTAACTGGAACTGACTCTCTCATGTTTTGAAGAAGTCAGCCCGGGTTTCTCACTTAATTTTCCGCAAGCTGAAGATATCTGCAATGAGCAAAGAATGGAGTTTCTGGACATTGTTATTAATTCTCTGTAACATGATTTTTTGTAGGTTGCTTCAGTCAGCTTAGGGGTTGGTTCTCTTGTATGGGTGGAGGATCCAAATGAAGCATGGATAGATGGGGAGGTTGTTGCTGTGAATGGTGAAGATATTAAGGTCCATTGTGCATCAGGAAAAACGGTGTGTAATTTTTACATCCTTTTAAGTTATTTTTATTGGATTAAGTTTTTCTTGCTTAAATTGGAGGGCTTACAAATTTACTAAATTTAGCCTCCTTTTATATTTTTGTCATCTTTTTTCTACAGATTGTTGCTAAGTCTTCTAATGTCTATCCCAAAGATGCAGAAGCCCCACCTTGTGGAGTGGATGACATGACAAAGTTGGCATATCTGCATGAGCCTGGAGTTCTACATAATTTAAAAACCAGATATGATATTAATGAGATTTATGTGAGTTTTTTAGTATTGCATTCTTCATCTGGAAAAAGTTCCCTTCCCCTGATTACTGCCTTCATCGATAAAACTCTGAAAAATTATTGGAACCTTTCTATTTGTGCATTTTCCAGACTTACACTGGAAATATATTAATTGCTGCGAACCCTTTCCAAAAATTGCCCCATCTGTATGATAGCCATATGATGGCGCAATACAAAGGAGCAGCATTTGGCGAGCTGAGTCCGCATCCTTTTGCTGTTGCAGATGCTGCTTACAGGCAAGTTTCATTTTAGATCAACTGCTTGAGTTTGCATACTTTGTATTTCTATTGAATAGATCATTTCTTTGCACAGACTAATGATGAATGAAGGAATAAGTCAGGCAATTTTGGTTAGCGGTGAAAGTGGGGCTGGTAAAACTGAAAGCACGAAATTGCTTATGCGTTATCTTGCGTACATGGGGGGGCGAGCTGTGGCTGAGGGAAGGACGGTGGAACAACAAGTTCTTCAGGTATACTCAGCTGAATATGCATAGATGAGAAGTACTGCTCATGATGGTAAATTCTAGTATTACACTGCATGGCTGATTCAGTTTCTCACATTTTACTTTCTCGTTGCTTATTTGCAGTCAAATCCCGTTTTGGAAGCATTTGGTAATGCTAAGACTGTCAGAAATAATAATTCAAGGTGCAAAAAATAATGCATATGCTTTTTATCTCTAAATATGTTGCGTGCCTTTTTCTTTTTTTTTTGAATTCAGTGTGTGTGTCTGTGGATGGTATATCTTTTTGATATAATCATATAACTAATATGGCCTGTCATGTCTTACAGTCGTTTTGGTAAGTTTGTGGAAATTCAATTTGATCGAAGGGGAAAGATTTCAGGGGCCGCTATTCGAACTTATTTGCTTGAAAGATCTCGTGTTTGTCAAGTGTCTGATCCTGAGAGAAATTACCATTGTTTTTATATGCTTTGTGCTGCACCAAAGGAGGTAATGGAATTTAATTGAACTTTTTACCTGTGTATATTTTTAGAACTCTCATTTTTTTGAGCACTGTGATAAGGTTCAAGGAATTAGAACGAGAATTTAAGAACGAACAGATGAATAGCAGGAATTGAGAAAATGATTATATGTGTTTGTAGGGAAAATGATTATTGTATTAATAAGCAAAGGATTACAGAACTGAAAGTAAATACACAGCCATTCGAGAGGGCTATTTCTCTCCACTTCCTAACTCAATCTCTACCTGCCATAATGGTTATTCCTCTACTGTTTATATAGAGCCTACAACTCAAGTAACTGATTCTGTTTAGCTACTTGATTCTGTTACTGCCTTCCCGCCATTTAGACTTTCTAGAATAAGTGTATCTAATGGAGGGCTTATCATTATCCCCGGTTTCCAAACACACCTTGTCCTCAAGGTGGAATTCTGGAAAGTGCTGGACAACTGAGGCCATGGACTCCCAAGATGTTTCAGATGCAGGCAGGCCTTTCCACTGCAGCAGTACTTCCTGTTCTGGGCCTGTAGGTGCCTGCCATGTCCCCAAGACTTTATCTGGTTCCACTATCCATTCCAGGTTTGCATCTAGATGTGAGGAAAGCTGCTGGCTGACCATATTAGATCCCAATGCCTTCCGTAGCTGGGACACATGGAACACAGGATGAATGGAGGCAGTAGGAGGTAGCTCCAAATGATAAGCGTCGGGACCAATGCGTTTTATCACCTTGAAGAGGCCCAAGCTTTTCATTTGGCTTCTTGGCTAAGAGCGGAGGCAATACAGATGAAGCTTGACATACACTAAGTGTCCTTCCCCAAATTGGACATCTTGACGGTGGCTGTCTGCTACATTTTTCATCTTTGCTTGTGCAATTATGAGATGTTCTTTCAATTCCCTCGATATGGAATCTCGGTCTCTTAAGTGCTGTTCCAAAGTTGCTTCTCCTGTAGATTGGGTGCCATAGTGGAACAAAGGAGGAGGCTCCCACCCATAGACTGTACGGAAAGGAGTTGTATTCGTGGAAGCTTGAAAAGTAGTGTTGTACCAATATTCTGCCCAAGGTATCCAGTTGGACCAGCTGCGTGGTTTCTCATATGAAAAACACCTCAAATAAGTTTCCACACAATAGTTAACGACCTAGATTTGACCATTAGTTTGCGAGTGATAAGCTGTGCTGCGGTTTGGTCCAAAAATGTCTTAGGAAAACTTTATCACAGTTAAAGGTGATGGGTTGTGGAAACCCACGTAGCTTGACTATTCCTTTACGAAGGCAGTGGCAACTATTGAGGCTGTGAAAGGATATTTGAGAGGTATGCAATGAGCGTATTTGCTCAACCTGTCCACCACAACGAGTAGAATATCAAACCCCCCTGATTTTGGAAGTCCCTCGATAAAGTCCATTGATATATCTTCCCTAGTGTTCTAAAATGCTCGCAAATGCGCCGCCTAGACGCGCATAGGCGCGATGCGCTTAGAAAACGCGTCAAATTGGGCAATGAGCGCGACGCATTACGCATTTTAGAACACTGATCTTCCCAAATCAGTTGTGGAATTGGCAGTGGCTGTAGGAGTCCTGCAGGTGATAGCGCTAGATTTTTGTTTAGTTGACAAACGGAACATTCATCCGTGAACTTCTTAATGTCTGCCGTCATTTCGCTCCAATACAAGTCACTGATTAGCCTCTTATAGGTGCGTAGAAATCCTGAGTGTCCCCCCATTAAGCTATTGTGGAACTCTCTCAACAAGGTTGGAATCATTGAAGACGAACGAGGAAGTACCAAGCGGCCTTTGAACAAAAGTCTGCCTTGTTCCAGTGAGTAACGGGGATGAGAATTGGGGTTTGCTTGTAACTCATGTTTTAGTTGTGAGAGGAGAGGATCTCCATCTATTTCAGCACTGACTTTCTGGACATCCAACATTTCGGGAATGGTAAGGACAGAGAGCTTTACAGGTGAAGATATGCGGGATAGTGCATCAGCTGCTTTGTTTTCTAAGCCAGGTCTGTACTACATTTCGAACTCATATCCCAACAATTTTGTTACCCATTGTCGAAATTCTGCTGGTATTACGCGTTGTTCCAGAAGGTGCTTCAAGCTCCGTTGGTCATGCGAACAATGAAGCGATGCCCCAACACATAGTGCCTCCACTTTTGAACAGCTAGTATGGTTATTAATTCCTTTTCATATATTGATTTTGATTGTGACCTTGTTGATAACATTTGACTGAAATACGCTATTGGCTGTTGATTTTGCATGAGAACCGCACCAAGACGGTACTCGGATGCATCTGTTTCAATGACAAAAGGTTGTGGAAAATATGCTAAGGCAGGAATAGGCACTAATGTCATAGCTTGCTTGAGTTTTTGAAATGCCGCCTCCACCTTCGGCGACCAACCAAACATGTCGTTCTTCTGTTGTTGTATAAGAGGCCATGAGATGGCGCCATACCCTGAAACAAACCGACAAAAGTATCCTGTCAACCCCAAGAACCCTCAGCGTTCTCTCAAATTTCAAGGAGTTGGCCACTGTATCATGGCCTCAATTTTACTCGAGTCTGCTGCTACTCCATCCCAGGAAACCAAATGCCCTAGATATTCGACTTGTGACCGTGCGAACTCGTATTTTTCCGCATTCACATACAATTGGTGCGAAGTCAAAGATGAAAACACCAAGTCTAGATGTTGTTAATGTGTTTTAAGGTCGTCGTTGTAAATCAAAATGTCATCGAGAAATATCAATACAAATTTCCTCAAGTAGTTCTGGAATACCCGATTCATAAGTGATTGGAACGCAGTTGGTGCGTTGGTTAGACCGAAAGACATTACCAAAAACTCGTAGTGTCCCTCACTGGTCTGGAAAGCAGTCGTACTTACATCATCTTTTCTGAATTGAATTTGGTGATACCCCGATTTCAAGTCTAATTTTGAAAATACTTTAGCTCCATGAAGTTTGTCCAGTCACTCGTCTATCACCGGAATGGGGAATTTATCAGGAATGGTGGCTTTATTCAACAGATGAATAGTAGGAATGAGAAATTGATTATATATGTTTGTAGGGAAAGTGATTATTGTATTCATAAGCAAAGGATTACAGAACTGAAAGTAAATACACAGCCATTCGAGAGGGCTATTTCTCTCCACTTCCTAACTCAATCTCTACCTGTCATAATGGTCTACTGTTTATATAGAGCCTACAGCACAAGTAGCCGATTCTGTTTAGCCAATCTGTTTAGCCACTTGATTCTGTTACTGCCTTCCCTCCATTTGGAACTCCCACCTTCTTTTGCCTTCTAGAATAAGTGTATCTAATGGGGGGCTTATCACATAGTATCTGCCTGTAGATGAAAATTTGGTAGTTTGCTTACCATCTCCAGCAGACCAAATCTGGTAGTTTAATGAGTTAAATATTCAATCTGTTTCATTTTAGTGGAAGCCATTTAAATTATACGTTTATGTTTATATATTTAGGGCCTTCCTCATCAAGACTCTTTCGAGTATAAAACTTGTAAACTGGGTATTTGATTCTATATCCACTTGCAGCTCATTCACTCACATCAATTATGCCCAATATAATGAATAGGAGTTTGTTACGTTCTCTCTGTGGCGCTTATATTTTAAAGCGTTCTCTATATTTCGACTTCATTCTCGTCATTCTGTTTTCATTTCCTAGTGATCCGTGACTCTGGATGTGATGTAACTTCCCTCTGTTCTTTTCATAGCATTCTTTCTTTCTTTCATGTTTTGGCTTTCTGGAGCGAATGGTTTTATGCAAAAATACTAGCACTGATCTAAAATTGTTGTTCATAATTGAATTTCTATTTCGTCAACTGAGATGGGTTGTGGTTTTCTTATTTAAGGTGCAATTGTCATTGCATATAAAATAGAATGCTTAAGATGTTATTTAAGTTTAGTTATCACTTCATTTTATTTTATGTTTGGCAGTCCTTTATATATCTAAATTCTCCCTCTTGATTTCAGATGAATCTCATTTCATTGTTTTCAATTTTAGGAGATTCAAAAATATAAATTAGGAGATCAGAGAACATTTCATTATTTAAATCAATCAAATTGCTACGAATTGGATGGGGTTGACGAATGCCAAGAATATATAGCTACAAGGCAGGCAATGGATACTGTTGGAATAAGTTCTGAGGAGCAGGTATTAGATGCAATTATTTAACATGTGAAGGCTTCTTGCCTTCTGATACAAATTTTGTTAATTCTCTTTGTTTTTCTTTCTCAGGATGCAATATTTCGAGTAATTGCTGCAATCCTCCATCTTGGAAACATTGAATTTGCAAAGGGAAAGGAAATAGATTCCTCAATTCCCAAAGATGAAAAATCTTGGTTTCATTTAAGAACTGCAGCAGAGCTTTTCATGTAATCCTTTGGTTTTTTTTTTTCCGGGGCATGAAGTAACTAACAAGAACAGTTCCATTGTAGCTCTTTAATGTTTAGTGCCTAAAACTTCGGCTTTTTGTAGGTGTGATGTGAAGGCTTTAGAGGATTCCCTGTGCAAGCGTGTAATTGTAACTCGTGATGAAACAATCACCAAATGGTTAGATCCAGAAGCTGCTGTTGCCAGTAGGGATGCTTTGGCCAAAATTGTCTACTCTCGGTTGTTTGACTGGTAAGCTTCACTTTCATGCTTGAAGAAGATATGCATCACTTAAACACATAGCCATGTCCCAGCTTATAGTTTTTTCCTTTAGCTTTGTTCTTTCTTAATTATTTTGTTAAAAATCATGATTTTTACTGTTTTACCATTATTGTACAGGCTTGTAGATAAGATCAATAGTTCAATAGGTCAAGATTCAGACTCAAAATGTTTGATTGGGGTGCTGGATATCTATGGATTTGAGAGTTTCAAGACTAACAGGTGCTTAAGTGGTACGCTTTATATTTGTTGTTGACGAGATCTGGTCTGTTTTAGCGAATCATGTAAAGATTTTCTCAAGAGTTGAAGAATATTTACATTTTTCTTACCCCGTTTTTAGCTCTTTTATGGATGGGCAGTTCCAATCTTCTGTGCTACGGGACACATGGTGTGAGAAGAGTACATCATTTCATCATATAACTAAATTCAGCTGGCTATTTTCGAATGTATAATTCTTTTGGTGGGGATAGGGGGCAGCCAGTGCACTATGCTCTAGTTACCGTGCCTATTCTGTGAATAAGCTTTCTTTCTGCTGTTGTGGTCATAACGAGCGTCTTGCTTTGGCTACTCTTAAATATATTATTTTTGGGTGGGGGACGGGGGCAGCCAATGCACTAAATCTACTTTTCTGTGCCTATTCTGGGAATAAAATTTCTTTCTGCTTTCATGGTCATAACTACTGACTTGCTTTCTTAGTTTCATGTATATGTGCACGTGTGTGTATTCATGACCTTGTGATCTCTTTTTATAAATTGCATAGTGAAAGAAGAAAATATTAATCCAAAAATTTGAGATGTTGCATAAGAACACCTCTCATACTTTGTTACTGCATTTGAAGATTTGGAATAGTCAGTGTGTGTGGCCCACTCTACAATTTTATGAATGATCCTTCCATCCCCAATCTAAAAATACCTGATACAACCTCCTGGCAGACCCACTATTTTGAGTGATGTCTAGGGTCCTAAAGTCAGAGAAGCGCAGTTTCCTGCATTTTGAATTCTGAAAGTTTAATGTCAGTGCATTATTTGACTTGCTCATTGACTTGGGATGTGATTATTTTTGCAAAAGCTTTTAGCATACCATTGATTTCATTAACATGCATATTTCTACAGTTTTGAACAATTTTGCATAAATTTGACAAACGAGAAGCTTCAGCAGCACTTTAATCAGGTTTCTCATGGATTCCTTATTCTTGATTTCTGAAACTTGCTCTCTATGGTACAATTTTCTGAAACCTATTCCCTTATTTGACAGCACGTTTTCAAAATGGAGCAAGAGGAGTATACGAAAGAGGAAATCGACTGGAGCTACATTGAGTTCATCGACAATCAAGATGTTCTAGATCTCATTGAAAAGGTTCTGCTGACTGTTATGTTAATCTAGGGCCTGTCTGTTTCTAATTCTTTTAACAAAAAAAATCATTTTTTTACCCTTTTTTTCAAAACATTGGGGCCCACTATGAGAGAACCCAGTCAAACATTGTGGCTCAATTCCATGGGCAACGGTAGGAATTCTGATTAAAAGCGGAACCAAACAGGCGCCTAAAGTTCCTCTTTCAACTGTTATTCTACATCTTGAGCTGAATTTGAAGAAAAACATCATCTCGTTCTTTATGCAATGATCTTGCAAATATACTCCTATTACTGTAAAATTTGGTTTAGGCTTCCTAGAGTATTGCCACTACATTGTCCAAAAGCTATTGCTCATGAAGGTGGTGAAATCCAACCTATATCACCCCAAATCAAGCCCGGGAATACACCCCAACCCCACTCCCTTCGGACCCACCCCCCTTCAAGCATGCTCCTACATTATAACCACCCAATGGAAATGCTACAACATTGACTTGACCACCAGACCTCCAGATAAAATGCCAAAAGATGTAGGGTATTGCCAGGAGGTGCAATTCACCACATATCACCCAGAATCAAGCAGGGAAATCCACTCCAAGCCCACTCTCTTTGGACCTTCCCATTTCAAGCATGCTTGTGCGCCACATACCATATCCTTTAGTCACTAATCTAACACTACTATCATTTAATGGACTCTACACTATGAAGTGACATTATTTATGATCTTATTTAGCCCTTGTTTGGTGCGGATTAAAATCTGATTTTAATCCAAGTGAAAGTCAAATAATCAATATCAACCACATCTTTCATGGGTCCCACAACTTTTCAACCACATATTTTAAAAACTTCTATCACAATTTACTAAAAATCTAATTTTAATCTCCACCAAACACCCTTTTAATTTTCCGTTCTTTGGTTCCGGGCACTGTGCTATTTTTCGTATTTGGAACCCTAGATCCTTAATCCGTTTGACTTTCTTTAAATCCTTTTTGTTTTCTTGTCCTGGAGGTGGATGAGTGAGGAATTTCTGTTCATCTTCTCGCTAATTTGTTAATGTAAATGCTGAGTTATTTTCACTATCATTATAGCATGGCTCTCCCTTCATACGTGTATTCTTTCTAATATAAATCATTTTAATAGTTCAGAAACCAGGTGGCATTATAGCTCTACTAGATGAAGCTTGGTAAGCTTTTTCATTAATTATGGGACTTTATTCGCAATGATTCAGCTTTATTTATCATAACTACTTATGGAAATTATATGGACGTGACTTTGTCTTGTAGCATGTTTCCTCGATCAACTCATGAAACATTTGCACAGAAGCTTTACCAGACTTTTAAGAATCATAAACGCTTCAGCAAGCCCAAATTATCTCGTTCTGACTTCACTATTTCCCATTATGCTGGTGATGTAAGTTTCTTTCTTGTCTTTATTATCTATATTGAATTATCTAGTTAACTTAAAAAACAAGAAGATTGCAATTGAAAAGCATTGATTTCCATCTTGTTTCATATGTTAGGTCACTTATCAAACCGAGATGTTTCTAGACAAAAACAAAGATTATGTTATTGCTGAGCATCAATCACTCTTGAATGCTTCCAACTGTTCCTTCGTTTCGGGTTTATTTCCAATATCAAATGATGAGACCTCTAAACAATCAAAGTTCTCTTCCATTGGCTCAAGGTTTAAGGTCTCTCTCTCTCTCTCTCTCTCTCTGTGCGCGCCATGCACGCACTTGTCTATCTTTCCCTAGGCATGTATCGTCACATAGGCCTTTCTGGCAATTATGTTGATGTATTGACTTTTCTGATGATACATTTGCAGCAACAATTGCAAGCTCTACTTGAAACTCTGAGCACCACTGAGCCTCATTACATTCGCTGCGTGAAGCCCAATAATCTTCTTAAGCCAGCTATTTTTGAGAATGATAATGTCTTGCAACAACTGCGTTGTGGGGTAAAAATTAGATTCTTTTAGTTGGTTGCCAATGTATCTTGAAGTTAGAATAGCTGCTGAACTTTTGCTCAGTTTATATTTATTACATGTATATACAGGGAGTCATGGAAGCAATTAGGATAAGTTGTGCAGGATATCCAACCAAAAGACCCTTTGATGAATTTGTAGACCGTTTTAGCATCCTGGCTCCTGAAGTTTTAGTTGGAAGGTATATTCATTGTTACTTTGTTCTTTTCATGTCACTCATTCTTTTACTGTCACACTAATGGAAATTGATAATAGTATGGATGAGGTCACTGCTAGCAAGAGGCTTTTGGAGAAAGTGGGACTTGAAGGCTATCAGGTAATGGATTATTTTGTTGGATAATTAATAAATGCTGTGTATATCTACCATTCGTTTGGAAATTAATCATTAATATTTATCCTTTTAAGTCGAAATGATCCTGTCCAGTGTAATACTGGTCTGGTCCTAATCTTGTTTTTAAGGCATAGTGGTGTCATGTTTTGTGAGATGTATTATTGATGGTTTTCTTGGTTCTTGAAAGTGAAATTACTAGATTGTTGATCTCGTAAGTATATTATTTTGTCATTTTAGCAGTACTAAATTGCTTTTTCTACTATGTATGACATTTTTATTTATTTTGTGTTGCTTCTTTCTCTATGAAGCTAAGGTTTGAAGTAATCAGTTTTGCCATTTGTTTTTTTCTATCTAGAATCCCGGTGCATACTCTTTATGCTAATGCTTACAGTAGGAATACTGGCTGCCACTATGATGGTTGCGCCTTGTAACCTTTTATCCAAAACTTAAGAAGCTTGGATCTTTCTGTAGCTTAGTGAGTTCTGGAAAAAACTGATTATTAATTATTTGGTGAAAATTGGATTTGTAACTTAGGAGCCCGCTTTTACTTATGATGTCACCAGTTTAATTTTTTTTTTTTTTTTGGGTCCATCACAAGTCAGATCCTTCTTGTTTATTGATGATGAAAATGAGGTCCATATCCGTCATGGACGTTACTATCTTGTGTCTGTTTGTTTTTGGTCATACAGGCTTTCGGTAGGAGTATCACCCCGAACTAAAATCAAGACAGATTGCTTCTTCTTAGTAGGTTAACTAAAGGGATCATCTTCTTCTTTTGTTCAGGCATATGTTATCGTCTTTCTGAATTCTAACTCTTCTTTCGACTTTATTTTCTATTAAAGCCAAAACCTTTCTCGTGTTCACCTCGAAAAGGATCTGACACAGATAATTAGGCCCTGCTACGTTCTTGTATTTGAACTATTAGGCTTTACTGATAATAACATAATTCCAACATATCAGTTGTTGCTCTTTGCTTGTATAAGCTATCATAAGTCAGAACTTTATGGGTATGTTTGATATGTAAGATTGGACAAAACTGGATTAGATTAAGGAAGAAGAAGTTAAATCTTGTCTAATGCCCCGTATGGTTCCATTTAATACTGTGCACCAAACATGCATCTACATGCCCTATTGGTTAAATGCTATTATTGAAAATAATAATTCATTATTATTAACCGTTGCTTTGGGTTTACATACAACTACATTGATCTTAGTGAAAGGTTCTTTAGATGCACGTGGTACCGAGTTAATGCCAAATGAAAAGGATTTAGGTTATAATTTCCCATGCAATGGCCTGAGACGAGGGGGTGATTGTGATATTTCAGCATGGGACGCATTTTATTTGCCCTTTTTTGAATGTTAAATTCTATTGGCTTTTTGATTCAGCGTGTTTTGCAGATTGGGAAAACAAAGGTGTTTCTAAGGGCTGGGCAGATGGCTGAGCTGGATGCTCGCAGGACTGAGGTGTTGGGAAGATCTGCAAGCATTATCCAGAGAAAAATGCGTTCTTACGTGGCTAGAAAAAGTTTTACGTTGTTGCGTCACTCAGCAATTCAGCTTCAATCAGTTTGCAGAGGTACTTAATTTTGTAAGATTTACTTTCTATGTCAGTGGAAGCACTGCAAACCTTATAGATCAAGTGTCCTTGGTGGTTTTCCTCTTTGTTGAGTGCAGGAGAACTTACTCGGAAAGTTTACGAGGGCATGCGTAGAGAAGCTTCTTCTCTGAGGATTCAGAGAGATTTTCGGATGCATCTTGCTAGGAAAGCATACAAAGAATTGTGCTCATCCGCAATTTCAATTCAGACCGGAATGCGTGGGATGGCCGCACGTAATGATCTTCGCTTCAGAAGGCAGACAAGTGCAGCCATTGTCATCCAGGTAAGACATCTCAGGAAAACATTAAGTTGTCTTCCTGGTATATTGTCCATTGGTCTAGATAAAATCATTTTCTTGTCTAAAACCTTCTAAGAACATCGTAATTGAAAATTTTGTTCACTTTATCTCGTGACTACAGAGTCATTGCCGCAAATTCTTAGCCCTTTCAGAGTATAGGAAGCTGAAAAAAGCTGCAATCACCACACAATGTGCATGGAGGGCAAGAGTTGCACGTAGAGAACTTCGGAAGCTGAAGACGGTACCTTCCTCTGCTTTCTTTCCTCCTCAATCCCTACTGTCGCCTTTGATTTCTTTCTTCCTTCCCACCAATTGTAGTTTGAAATATGTCAATAATACTTATTATTAGTTACATATGCTACTTATCACGATTTTAAAGCTTTTTATGCCTGTAGAGTTCTCAGCCTTTCTGAAGAAAATGTTCATTGAACTATATTTATATTACTGCTTTAGGATAGTTGATTTCAGAAATCAATGTTTTCTTGTGACCGGAGAGACTGGGAATCGACTAGTTAAAATGCTATGTGAAAAAACAGTATATTGGTCAATCCAGACTGAGAAATCTATTTTGTTCTTAAAAAAATAACCAATCACCAATAATCTAAGAGCATAGTTACAATGAAAATTCTTCTTCAATGTTCATAAGGTTAACCTTAAAACATATGGAATTCAAAATTTGCTCAAAAAATGTGTAGAAGTCTCAAATTTATGATTCAGGCAACTACCCGTTCATGGGAAGGCTTTAAATTCAAGAAGATGCTTGGATCATAAGAGTGAAAGAAATGTTGTATTTAAGTATTATTGACCCCTCCTAGAGTGTTCCTGATCAAAGGATTTTATGGAAACGTGAAACTAAGAAGCTTATACGCCGTACAAATTTATTTTTGGAAAAGGATGAAGTGGAGAATAACCCAAAACCAGCCCAGCATATTGTTTTATGGAAAAAGTTCCTTTACATTCTTTTAAATATCTCTCTTCATGCTTATCTATACTCATGTTTTTTATAATTTTTCTTCCAATTCAAATGCAGGCTGCAAGAGAAACAGGTGCCCTGCAAGCTGCGAAGAATAAATTAGAGAAGCAGGTTGAAGAATTGACTTGGAGATTACAGTTGGAGAAAAGAATGAGGGTAAGTGAACTTTTTTTGGTTAGAAAATGTTTGATTTTTTTTTTCAAGGTCCTACATTCCTTTTTTTCAAGTTAAAGGATTATACTGCTAAACTGTTGTGATTGTGCCGCTGTGAGTATGAAATACAAAGGTTCTGAAAGTGTTAAAAAACATGGTTGACAATGTTAGGAAAATAAGAATCAATAATGAAATTCAACATGCTTCTTCAAAAATTATATTTGAATTCATTTCTATGCCTCCTTGTTTTCTTTTCTTTTTTACTGATCCATGAATGGTGTACTGTTTCGTAGGCTGACATGGAAGAAGCAAAAACTCAAGAAAATGAAAAATTGCAATCAGCCTTGCAAGATCTGCAACTTCAATTCAAGGAAACTAAAGATATTCTCATGAAGGAGCGTGAAGCTGCAGAAATGGCAGTAAAGCAAATTCCTATAATCCAGGAGGTCCCTGTCATTGACCATGAATTGATGGATAAGCTTAATGCTGAAAATGAAAAACTCAAGGTAAGATGGTGAACTTGACTTACTTTATTGCGGACTTCATGTGAGATGTGGTGACATAGATATTACTGATTGCTTATTCCTGCTGAACCATTCATTTTTATTATCAATTGCAGGCCTTGGTTAGCTCTCTAGAAAAGAAAATAGATGAAACTGAGAAGAAATATGAAGAGACAAGCAAACTTAGTGAGGAGAGGTTGAAACAGGCTGTGGAGGCAGAGTCGAAGATCATTAAGTTGAAGACTACCATGCAACTGTTGTACATATTCTTTTATCATTAATAGTTTTTAGTTATAGTGATTTCTGGATTCAATATTGCAAATCGATTTGTGTCTCATCTTTCTATAAATATAGGCTTGAAGAAAAAGTTTCTGACATGGAGTCTGAGAATAAAATTCTTCGGCACAAGACCTTGCTTACCCCTGCTAAAGTGGTGCTAGAACATCCATCTACTTTAGCAACCAATGTATGTATTTTCAGAAAAATCCACAACTTTTTTGTCTTTATCTTCTCTCAAATCTCGTGTCATTCATGTTCTGTAGGGATTCGAAAATGGTCACCTTGCAAATGAAGTCAGGAGCAATGTACTAAGCTCTTCTCCATAATATCAATTAAATTTCATAGAGCATGTTATTGGATTCTACTTTCGGCTTATTGATTATTTGATGGGTTTGAATTCTGCAGGAATCACAGTATCTTTTTCCACCGAAAAGTTATGAGACCCCTGATGGCAAACCAAGGAGACCTCCAACTGATCGTCAGCATGTGCGTGCTTCTAGGGATAGGGATGCATATATTTCTCATCCTTAAATTCTAGTGTAAATTCTAGTCAACTAAATAAAAATTATTTGGAAAACATGCTGCAGGAGGATGTTGATACGCTCATGGATTGTGTAATGAAAGACGTGGGGTTCAGTCAAGGCAAGCCCGTTGCAGCTTTCACCATATACAAATGTCTTCTGCACTGGAAATCTTTTGAAGCTGAAAGAACAAGTGTATTTGATCGGCTCATTAATATGATCGGTTCGGCCATTGAGGTAATTGGCTGACTTTATATGACATCATTTTTCCTTGTCATGTGGGATTGACCGGGACATGTATATATATATATATATATATATATATATATGGGCTTGTTTGAGCCCCATTTTTTTCAAAAAATGCATTTTGTAATAGTGTTATGATGGAAAATGCGTGGTTGAAAAATAAGGAAAAGTTTTGGACTTGCATGTAATATTATTTTATTGAAAAATGTGTAATTGAAATGAGGTCAAGTCATTGTTCAAGAATGCATTTTGATGGGAAAATGGGGCTCAAACAAGAGCTTTATATACACACAAACGGTGCAGTAAATGATGCAGGGATTACCCCGCCCTGCCCCACCTTAAGACCATCTCCAATGGTGAGGCAAATTTGTTGTAAAAAGCTCTCCAATGGTTAGGCAAATATGGTGCACCAAATTTGAAGTTTTTCAATATTCCCCATTTTGCCCTCTCTTCCCCTTTACTAACAATTTTTGTTCCATCTATATCCTTTTTTTAATCTTTTAGAATTAATTGATTTTAACTTATTTATATTTTTTAATGTGATGGTTATTTTTATTTAACATTTAGTTTTAAATTCTAATCAAGTCACAAGTAATAATTATTGATACAATAAAGTAAAATTGTTCATGTAATTTTCATAATTGTGGTTTCTGTTTAATTTTTTTTAAAATTTATTAATTTATGCAATATTGTTCATTAAATATAATTTTTAATTTAATGATTTTAGTGATAATATAATTTTTAATTAAATAATTTAAAATAAAAAGTGGTGCAAAATTTGGTGTACGACTATCAAATTTGGTGCAGACCATCGGAGATAGTCTAGGGGGATTGGGTGGTAAAATCCCTAGCAGGGCCCTGGATGGGGCACCCCGCCCCACCCCATTGCACTTCCGATGTTGAATAGCTGTGACGTAGAAGTTTGGCCACTTTGATGGAAATGCTGGGACATTTAAAAGAGCCCTTCTCTAACAGCTCCTGTAGTTGGATCTTCAAGCATAGAGTTTCAAGAGCGAGTAGCATAGAGCCTAATTGAAAGTAATGACCTGTTTTCCTGACTAAACATAATAAACCTACATTTGTGAAGATGACTGATCAGTTCTTGAATGTGCATACTCAGCCCAGCTGTTGTAGTTTATAGAAATATCTCAATCATGGTTTATTCAGACACTTGATTGACATGTCTGAGCTGTGCAGAATTAACTGCATCTGGTTGTCTTCCACATTCTATGCTACTAGTCTCTACTACATACTATGGCTCCCAACATATGAGACGTATGCTCACGTAATGGGTTTCTTTTGGTACTTCGCATATTTTTTTTTCAATTTTTTTGTTGGTTTGTGTGTGCGCTGATTTTATGAGGTCATTACTTCCTTCTCGGGGTTCATAATGTTCTGTAGTGGAAGGTTGTCTGGCTTCTTTATAGTTGTTGGAGAAAAATTAACTTACAGCTGTAAGTAAGCTATGTCTTGAGCTATTGTCCAAGATTTGAAAGATGACCCAATTTTAACTGATTGCAGAATCAAGAAAGCAATGATCACATGGCTTATTGGCTGTCAAACACCTCTACATTGCTATTCTTACTCCAACGAAGTTTGAGGCCTGCCGGTTCAGCTCCAGTTCGTAAACCACAACCTCCCACATCCCTATTTGAGAGAATGACAATGGTATTTGATAATTCAACCTATACTTAGTTCTTTAATGATTTTTTTTGAAGTGGATAATTTTTGTGAAGTTGAATTATATATCTATAATTATACTCAGGGATTTCGGTCATCCCCTTCTACCGTAAACCAAGCTGCTGCGGCAGCAGCTCTCGAAACAGTTCGCCAAGTTGAAGCCAAATACCCTGCTTTGCTTTTCAAACAGCAGCTTACTGCCTATGTTGAGAAAATTTATGGTATTATTCGAGACAACTCGAAGAAGGAGTTGGGATCATTTCTTGCCTTGTGCATCCAGGTATCTTGAACTCTTGCATGTACTTAGCAATTCTCCCTAAACTTCTTTTTGGTAAAACATTCAAATACCCAGCTCTGCTTTTTTAGCAGCTGCTTACTGCTTATGTTGAGAAAATGTATGGAATTGTTTGAGACAACTCGAATGAGTTGGGATCATTGCTTTCTTTGTGCATCTAGGTGTCTTGAACTATTGTGTGTACTTATTTTCCCTAAACTTCCAATGTTGTACTTCGGTTTCGGTAAAACACTTGTGCTCTTTCACAACGACTCTATGATTGCTGTTGTCTCCTTCAAGTGGCAATAAATATTTTCAAGCTACAATTGGACTCATGTGAGGCAGTTATCCTTTGCTTGGACGCACATGCTATATTTGCATGTCTGTCATAGTGTAAGAATCCCCATACATCTTGTGTAGTAGATGGTAATTCAGAAGTTAATCGGAACATGAGACAAGCTTCAGCAATGTTTGCTTAGCTTTCACTTCGCATCTGACTATCAAATGAAATGTTTTGATAGATAACTATCAAATGAAATGTGAATAATCTGTCCTCCTCTCTTTGAAAGTTTGAAAGAAGGGGGAGCTTCCAACTTCATATTTATATTTTTTTTATGGGATATGAAAATTATCTCAAGTTCTCAACTATCACGTCCTGCATTATTAAGAAAGTACGTTTTAAATTGCAAGAAGATTGAAGGAGTCTTTACATTTTCTCTTGGATTGATTCAGAAGAAAAACAGTCTTGATTTATTACTATCTCTAGAAATTATTATGTTGCTGATGGGAAACAAAGACAAGGAAAAACATATAATTTATTTTGGATTTAAAATATAGTTTTATTCAAGTTATGTTTGATTAGATTAAATTAGATTAGTTTCAATAATTTGTTGAAGTTCTAGTTCATCAAATATTAATTTTAATTTTAGCTTCTTTACTCAATATAAAGAGGACTTATTCATTATAATATGTACCCTTGAATATATGAAATCAACTGATTTACTCTGCCCTCAATTCTTCTTGAAACCTTTTTTCTTTATCGTTTATTTTTTTCTTCAATGGTTCGTTATCAAATTCAGTTCTTGTAGATGTAAACCAATAGCTTTTTCTACACCATGCATCATAAAGGCGTTCTCCTGTGATGAGATCGTGAGAATCTTTCTCATGCTATTTGAATTTTATGCGTATTATTACTGCCTATATTTGAACTATCAAGGAGCTATGGCTTGATGCTTTATTGACATCTATTTGTTCGGCACTCCATATTATGTTTTTGTTATTACATATGGTTTTTTTGTAGTGTTATCTTCATTCTATGTTAATTAATTTTCAACAATTTGGCAAGACAGTTAATGATCATTATATGATAAACTAAAATTCAGGCACCGAGAACCTCTAAAGGTGTGCTGAGATCTGGACGATCCTTTGCTAAAGATTCCGCAACAAATCACTGGCAGGGAATCATTGAGTGCCTCAACTCTCTGCTCAGCACCTTAAAAGAAAATTTCGTATGAATCTCATGCACTTCACCTTTTATACCTTTCATATGCTATAAAATGCTGATGCTAGTTGCATTGCCAGGTTCCTCCAATTCTTGTACAAAAGATATTTTCTCAAATATTTTCATATATCAACGTACAACTCTTCAACAGGTAATTCGGTTTTCCCTTTTTAGTTTCTTATAAAAATTTCAGTATGGAGGATTAGTTATCAATGGATGGTACTAAGAAAGAATAAGAAGCTAAAATCCTATTCACTATTCCATTCCTGTCTAATACTGATAAGCAGTGCTTGAAATGACGAGACAGTCTAATGAACATGATTTTAATTTATATTTGTTCCTTAATAATGTCCAATATTATCTAATCGTCTCTACCAAACACGCCATTTAAGTCTTGTTATTTGTTATTGTGAGAAGCTTATGAATTTTATCAAATGTGTTACTCTGCAGTCTACTTCTACGTCGTGAGTGTTGCACATTCAGCAACGGTGAGTACGTGAAGGCGGGATTGGCTGAGCTAGAGATGTGGTGCGCTCAAGCAAAAGAAGAGGTAATTAACTTCCACGAACAAAACTTTTTCTTATCATGATTCTTTTTTGTCAAATTATGAAGTGCTTTTTCCTGCTTTTCTGTACCATATTTCACGATTTCTTTCATGTGACGCCTTTAAATTCTTGGATCGCAGTATGCAGGCTCAGCTTGGGATGAACTCAAACATATACGACAAGCTGTTGGGTTCTTGGTGAGTACTTTCTCTTTACCAGTGCAACCTTTCTGTTAACTTAAGAAATACTAGTCACTGGAGATATTAACAACTGGTAGTTATTGTTAGATGGACATATGATCTTCGTAATTTAGGTACAGTAGAATTGCTGGTCAGTAGAATTTGTGGTCCTATGTGTCACACCCCCTCCCCCCCCCCCCTTCTACCATTAAAAATAAAATTGAAAACCAAAATCCTGGTCAGTATGCTTTGCAACGACAACTTGCTATAATGAGCTGAATTAGTTCCAATGTATGCTAATAGATACAGTGGTTGACTAAGACCAGATAAATACTGTTCAGACTTCAAGGTTTGAATGATAAGGTTTGAACGGTAGTACTTACCTTTTTAAAGTTAAGGAGCCACAATAATTTTGAACAACTGCAAACCAGTATTGTACCTCTGCTATGAAGTAATGGGTACTGAGTTGCCCATTGAGGAAGAGATGGTTCTTTAACTATTTGAAATTGTTATCAACCTTCTTGTGTTTAATAAACAACTTATCCATGATTAGACTTTTGGCTGTGTAATAATCCTCTCCAGTGGTAGGCTAGCAAATAATCAATTACGATGTGCTACTTTTGCTGTTTTAGTTTTACTTTGTTCTTTTTTTTACATGCAGGTTATTCATCAGAAGTACAGAATATCTTATGATGAGATCACCAATGATTTATGTCCTGTAAGTCGACCCCCCCCCCCCCCCCCCCCTCTAATATAAAGAAGAAAAAGAAAGATAAAAATAGGGTTTATGAAGACACCTTTTAGAGCAGAATCCCTGGGGGAAGTTATAAGACTTCACTGGCAACTTAAAATCTTGTTTTTCAATACTGTCCAATAATGTGTACCAAATATGCCCTAATTGAGCACAAACATTTTGCAAGAGGAGTTGTCCGTTTGATGCTCTGGAAAAAACTTGCTAATGAAGTTGAATTAGCATAAAGAGGTTGTGTGCCATATGCTATATCTCTTTCTCACATTCAAATCTCGGTTTCGTCAGATTCTTAGTGTCCAGCAGCTGTACAGAATATGTACTTTATACTGGGATGACAACTATAATACTCGAAGTGTATCCCCAGATGTAAGTAGTTTATGGGCCAAGTACTGTTCTTTGATAGAAGAAAATCTTCAGTTATAATCATAATTTCAATAAAATTGTTTAAAACTTTAATGACAGGTCATATCCAGCATGAGGGTGCTAATGACAGAGGACTCCAACAATGCTGTTAGTAACTCGTTTCTGTTGGATGACAATTCGAGGTATCAAGTCTTTCACTCTTCATGACAATTTTATATCTTGATCTGCTAAGATTAGGTAAAACAGAAGTAGTGGAAAATTGCCAGAAATATCATTTTTGGGGCACAAGAACCATAATCTGCGAGGGCAATTTTTTTAAAATATAAATTTTGAATGAATGAATTGGTTTCTTTCTATTTTCTCTTGTGCGACCTCTAACACTAGCATCTTGATTTTCCTTTTTAGTGCCACTGCATCTTAGTGCATGTTTGGCTGGTCACATCACACACTTTTTTTTCCATATGAATAGACCCAAAACTTACTCACCTTTTATTAACACATTATGTGGGACCTGTTGCCTAAATTTTAATTTAACCACTCCCAAACAATAACTTAGTCTAAGCAGCACCGGACAGAGACTCGAACACAAAAGTGGTTGTGACGTGACATGAACACGCTTGCACATGGTTTTTTTAAAAAGGAGGATATGGACACCTCAAGGACATGTCTGGGGTTATTTGAGACCCATTTTTTGGTAGAATAGGTTTTATAGTAGTGATTTTTTTGAGACGCATGGTTAAAAAATAGGAAAATTTTATTTTATTAGAAGAATGTGTGGTTGAAAATGAGTTTGAAAAAAATAAAGTTTTTGTAGAATGGGTCTCAAACAGGCGCCTAATACTTTTATACTTTCTTGGCATTGATTTTCATGGATGACATCTTTTTGTAGAAGAGTAATGGCTATTTGTTGTATTAAGATAACTTTTAAACTTTATATTGCTAATGCCAGGGAAACAAAATTGGATATAGTAAAATATAAAATAACTTGGGCAAGAAGTTCGTTGAACTTTTCTTGCATTGTTTTCATTCTCATATCCAAAATATCCATAATAAAAAATTTCCTTAATTCTACATTCCAAATTTTATAAAAATGGACTTTCTGTGTCCTTCAAAGCATCGGACATGTTACTCGAGTGTCAGAACCAATAAATATATGATATCGGACTTGCCACATATTGTGTTGGACAATGCCTGAAAAGTATCTCTCAAGATTAAGAAATTAAAAAATATATAATAATTTAAATTCATTGATGGATAATAATTTAAATTCAAATGTTGAGACTTATCAAATCTTTATCCACTAATGAATTAATATGACATGTCACCGGTGCTTAGCATAAGATGAGCACATGATATATAGGGTATTACACATAGCGTGTTGGACACGTGTCATAGTGTCTGGAGAGTGTTAAGTGTCACTGCATGTCAAACGAGGATATGCCACCTTAGTACGAGTATTTGTGTTAGTACAAGATGGCTCTCCTAATTACCAAGATCTCTTTATTAGTTATTTAGGTCATGTATTCTTAATTCCTATTATGCTTGTACAATTAAATCTCTGTACATCACAAAAATCTCAGAATATTTGATTAACTGCAATTTTTTTTTTGTAACAAATATTTCACGTGGAAGAGAAAGATGCTGTATTTTATGATGGAGTTCATCTAATGCTTAGCTAAACGTAAATGTGGCCCAAATTACTTCAAGAATCACATGTTTCGCCCTTCGATGAATTGAAAGTTTTACATCAGCTGTTTGTTTATGGTAATGAATTCATAATTGGTTTTATTAAGGCGCATAAACTGTATGTTTGCTTGATTAGCTGAATGTTTTGATTTGGCTGCTCAAAATAGTCTTATAGTTGGTAAAGAGCGTATATGCAAATATTGTTTCTCGACTGTTCTTCCTCTTCATTTATTTTTGCAATCATCTTTACTTTGGATAGCAGAAAATGCAAATCTAACTCGTGTAAATGCAGCATTCCGTTCTCCATTGATGACCTTGCCGATACCCTCCTAGTGAAAGAATTTTTGGATGTCAAGCCTGTGATGGAACTTCTTGAGAATCCAGCCTTTCAATTTTTACATGAGTAAGGCTAAGGAACCCTACGAGTACATATCCTTTTTCTTTTGGGGCACAGTAAAGAAACTTCCCTTCGCGGATGCTTGATCGTTGTAAATGCATCAATTATTTCAATTTTTATTTTTTCTTTCAAGTTTCTATATATAATTTTTCATCTTTTTTGGTATTTGAAAAGTTTCTCAGCACTAGGGGAACGGGAATTCATCCGATAGGTCCATTTTCTTGGTTTTTATTTAGTTCCAAATTTTAGCATTCTTTCTAGGGAATTAGGGGTCAAGGGTGATAGTGATTGGAAGTTAAGAAAATGCTACCCAATCTTGTGTAAAACAATGAAATATTGAAGGATAAAATGTATGTGACAAATATATGGTGGTTGGCTTTGTACAGTCATAATACAGTTTTCCTTGTATTTTGCGACTTATTACCGTGGTTTTTAGTTGTGTTTTTGAAGGTCCGTTGGATCTTCAAGGAAATGATGAATGCACTATAAAAAGTTATTTTTGTGAACTTGGAGTTTGGATTTTGTTTGGTGGTGGTGGTGGTGGTGGTGTTTCAAATTGGGTGGTTGTACTAGTAGATTGCATATCTATTTTGGATTTTGTTTGGCGATGATGGGTCGGTGCACATAAGATGGTTTGGAAAGGTGGCAGCAGCTATGACACCAGAGGTAGTGGCGCATGTGTTAAAAAGTTGCAATGTAAAAAAATTAGGACAATTCTACAAAAACAGGGCCAAAAATCAGGGATTTGGATACAGATACACTTGGCAACAATGCATTGGAGGATGGGATAATTTAACACAAAAACCGCCGAGTCAGGAGCTGCCAAGTGTATCTGTTTTTTATCCGTCTGAAATCCCTGTTTGAGTGGCTTTATCCAAAAAATTATGCACTTGATGACAATAATACAATAATATATTAACAAGATAAAGCACTTGTTTGACCTCCATTATTTATAAAATACATTTTCGCTCATTTTTTTTTCCACATACACATTCTTCAATAAAATAAGATTGGGTTAATTTTACAAATGTTCATTGAAGTTACTTAAAAATCACAAAACAGTCACTGAAGTTTAAAACTTGCAGAAACGGTTATTGAAGTTTCATGAGTTTTTCACAAAAGGTCACTGAAGTTTTAATTTCTTTCACAAATGGTCACTGAATGACAGTTATGATTTAAATTCAAACTTAAATGATCAAAACACATGAACATAGAACAGTAAGAACCTCAAGTGCAAATATCATCTAAAATCCAAAATCATTCCCTTCTCAACCCACCATCTTTGGACAACTATAACTCCAATCTTCGGCCACCTTGACCGTTGAAACAATATACTACCTTGAAGCCCTTGCTATTCTCTACCCAACCCACCCAAGAATCGACCCTAACTCCATCGGATTTCATCGGAATTTTGTCCCAAAGTCGGCAGCTCGCACAGGATAGCACTGCCAGCTGTTACTTTGGGATGAAATTTCACCACTTTTCGACCACCAAAATCACAGACCAACACACCACCTTGAAGCCCTTGCCGTGCTCTACGCAACCCACCCAAGAATCACCCCTAACTCAGTCAGATTTGGCTGGAATTTCGTCCCAAAGTCGGTGGCTCGCACAAGACAGCACTACCAGCCGCCACTTTGGAACGAAATTTCACCACTTTTCGGCCACCAAAACCACATGACTAACACACCACCTTGAAGCCCTCACCGTGCTTTACGCAACCCACCTAAGAATCGCCCCTAACTCCGTCGGATTTGGCCGGACTTTCGTCCCAAAGTCGGAGGCTCGCACAGGACAGCATTGCTAATCGCCACTTTGAGACGAAATTCAGGCCAAATCCCACTGATTTAGGGGTTATTCTTGGGCGGGTTACGTAGAGGACAGAGAGGGCTTCAAGGTGATGTGTTTTTTTGGTGGTTTTGGTGGCCAAAAAAAGGTGAAATTTCGTCCTTAAGTTGCGGCTGGCAGTGCTGTCCTGTGTGAGCCTTCGACTTTTGGACGAAAGTCTGACCAAATCCATGGAGTTAGGGGCGATTCTTAGGTGAGTTGCGTAGAGCACGGTGAGGGATTCAAGGTGGTGTGTTGGTCTGGTTGTTGTCGACTTTGGGACGAAATTCCGGCCAAATCCGATGGAGTTAGGGTCGATTCTTAGGTGGGTTGCGTAGAGGGTAGCGAGGACTTCAAGGTGGTATATTGTTTCGGCGACCAATGTGGCCGGAGGTTGAAGTTATAGTTGTCCAAAGGTGGTAGGTTGAGAAGGGAATTGTTTTGGATTTTAGATGAAATTTACCTTGAAGTCCTTACTGTTCTATGTTCATGTGTTTTGGTTATTTAAGTTTGAATTTAAATCATAACTATCCTTCAGTGACCGTTTGTGAAAGAAATTGAAACTTTAGTGACCGTTTGTGAAAGCGCATGAAATTTCAATGACCGTTTTATGATTTTTAGGTAACTTCAGTGACAATTTGTGAAAATAACCCCAAATTGGGCTTGAGCCAATGCCCCAAATTGGGGCTCCATCGAGCCACGAGCCAGCCCGACTCGTGCTTTTCTCGGGTCGAGCCACTAGCCGCTCGAACATTCGACCCACCTTGACATCCTCAGATGGGAACAGTACATAAATAATGTATTTAAGTATCAACATTTCAAAATTAAGGATAGATGTTTTAAATTTCAAAAATCAGGTTTTCATTAAAATTTATTTATAATTTAATTAATTAATTATATATTTTATGAATAAATATATAAAAGTCACAGATCTATGCAATTTGTCCACAATTCAAAAAATTTATAGGTTACAGTTCGTTCATCGGTCACAAATTAAAAATTAAAAGTCACAATTATTTCATCAGTCAGAAATCACAAAATTTATAAGTCACACAAGTTATTTTATGATCACAAAACATCAAATTATAGATCACAAATTACTTTTATTGGTTACAGCTTAATTATAACTTAATAAAATGTGAGTCATTGTCACAATTTTTAGGTCACACATTATTAATTTGTAAAAAATTAACCAATTAGTGGTCACAATCAACTAAATAATTGGTCACACTCATGTCCATCTCATCCCACTCACGAACATTGTCACGACACCGCATACAGCATCGCTGTCAAACACCATCACTGCACCCCAACGCACACCTCCACCTCCACCTCCACCACACCACTAGTGACCTCCGTTCCCACCACCGTCAAAACATCACAGAACACACATAGATCAACACACATACCCACAGATCGCCCACCTCCACCACCCGCAACTGCACAAACAACCATCACCACCACGGGTAGCCATCGCCACCATCGCCAAAACAATACATAACACACAAAACACACAGATCAGCACACACACAGAACAGCACGCACAACTCCACCCACAACCGCACAAAAACAACCACCACCGCCACCACCTTCAGATCCACAATCTCCGCTAATCATCGTGATTAAAAATCCACAATCCGTGTAACACGACTTCAAATCCGCAATCCACCAACTTCAGATCTATAATTCGCAGTAGCATAACTGCCTGAAGACCCGATAACGGGTTTGGAGGGAATGTGGGTGATTGGGGGTGGAGAGACGGAGATAAGAAAAAAAAGAGAGAGCGACGATAAGAATAGAGAAGGTGGAGGAAAAATTGAGGATGAAAATTGTATAATTAATAATTAAAATCTTTAATTAAAACCTAATTTTTGTATTATGAAACTAGATACCTGGTTTATGAAAATGGTATTTTAAACACTAGGTGTAGGTGTAATTTCCTCTCTTCGGATTGCCCCCAGAGCACATCTCCAAGTGATAAATGTGGAAGGTGAAAAAATTCCAACTTTACTTCAGACTGCAACGTTAAGGGTTCGAATCTTGAAATATGAATTTGACCATTGTGTAAGTGCAAGTGTACAAGCAATTTTCCATAATATACCCTTGAATGCATAACATGCGATTTACCTTTTTCACCAAGGGTAGGGTAGGGTAGGGTAGGGTAGGACATGGCAGATGGGGCTGTTAAGGATGCAAATTAGTATTGGGCCTAAAATTATAGGGCCCTGACCCACGATCATGCCCACACGACTTGTGGGCTGATTCCGGTGAGGCTCCGCCGGAATACAAAACCCATTGGAAAGATCGGGAGTTTAGCGATTGATGAAAGGAAGCTGAAATTTCAGGTGGAGAATGGCGTCAATGACTCTCAGTGTTCGAGCCTTTAACTCTCTTTCTCTCTCTACAACTTCTCTTAACAGGAACCAAATTTCTGCACTCTCTCACATCCCCATTTGCAGTTCAAATCTGTCCAGATATAGCAAAAATAGCATCAAATTCAACGGAAATTTAATAGCAAGAACAGGAAATGTGGGGCACACAAAGATTCGGGCGATGTCGTCCGATTCAGGATTGGAAGACACTGTGAAGAAGACTGTTAGTGAAAACCCTGTCGTGGTTTACTCCAAAACTTGGTGTTCGTAAGTAGTGCAAGCAGTCTCTATCTCTCTCTCTCTCTCTCCGTAAGTTTTAATCGTTTCTTGAAGAAATTTGAAAAGGGACTTCTTGAATTTTGTGCTGAAGGTACTCTTCTGAGGTTAAATATTTATTCAAGAGCCTTGGTGTGGAGCCGCGTGTTATTGAATTGGACGAATTGGGTATGTTTTGATCGTTTCTGATTATATTTGTGCACCCGATTCTCATGGAAGATTCAAGATTCCATACGTTTGATTGGATGTGGTGTGTGTTCTATAATTATGTCGATCCTTCATATGCATAAAATCTTTTAAATGGTTCAAAGGATTTGCTGATTGAAAACAAAATATTGCTGCAATAGAAAGCAATGTAATTGTTGCTTGTTGCTCAGATTCACATGGCTAGTTCTTGTACGGGGCAAAGGTTTTTATTACTAAGTATGCAACTTTCTCGAAAGAGTTAGAGTTAGAATTGCAAATAAACCAAGTCTGGTTTCTTGAGTTCCCAGCTTGTGTATGTCTCTATATATATAGATGATTACAAGGTGTTTGAATTACAAAATCCAGCTCAGTGGATAAGTACGAGAATTCAAAGTTTAAATGTCTAACTAAATGCATAACAGAAAATCAAAACAATAACAGAACAAGATCATTCAGTTGAATCTGATGTGGTAGAGTTCTCGGAGCATATATCTCTAACATCCCCCTTCAAGTTGATGGGGAGATCACGCAGCATCAACTTGTCACGCAATGTCATAAACCTAGATGAAGTAAGGCCTTTGGTAAAGATGTCCGAGGGTTGATCAGCAGTACATATGTATCTGGCCTGAATGTCTTTATTGAAAATCTTTTCCCGAATGAAATGATAATCTACCTCAATATGTTTAGTACGAGCATGGAATACTGGATTGGAAGAGAGTGCTAAAGCACCAACATTGTCCACCCATAAGCAAGGAGCAGTTGTTAGGGGTACATGAAGTTCTTTAAGAAGCATCCTAAGCCAGTAAAGTTTAGCAACTGTAAAGGCCATAGATCGGTATTCTGCTTCAAGATTGACCAAGCAATCGGTTGTTTCTCTTGCGTACCAGGATATGAGACATGGGCCAAGAAATATACAATAGCCGGAAGTAGATTTCCTATCATCTGGAGACCCTACCCAATCCGAGTCACAAAACCCATTTAGGTGAAGAGTGCCTTTGCTGAAGTTGAGTCCAAAGTGTAAGGTGCCCTTGATATACCTCAATACTCGCTTAGCAGCCACCAAGTGATCAGTTGTTGGACAATGGAGAAACTGCGTAGCGAGTTGGTTAACACTAAACGAGAGATCCGGCCTCGGTAAGTGCGAGATATTGTAAGTGCTCCCACCACCGTTGTCCGTATTCGCTGGATTAGGAAGTGGATCCCCTGAAAACTTTGAGAGTTTAACTCCTGATGTGCAGGGTGTAGGAGCTAGTTTAGCACTAGTCATTTTGGTGCGGTGTAATAAGTCGGCTTGCATATTCGTTTGGTGAGATGAAGGCCTTCACGTGTGGGCAAACAGACTTGAATGCCCAAGAAAAGATAGAGGCCCGAGATCTTTTACGCAAAATCGACCAAGATTAGTGATAAGATGATCAATAGATGAAGAGGAGTGGCTTGCAACTATGATATCATCAACATAAATGAGTACAAAGATAGAAATGTTGCCATGATGAAATGTAAAAAGGGACGTGTCAACTGTTGAGCCAAGAAACCCGAGAGCTAGCAAAGTCTTGGGATAATCTCAAGAACCAAGCTCTTGGAGCTTGTTTAAGTCCATAGATGGACTTGTGTAACTCCGACACATAATCAGCGAGACGAGGATCTTCAAATCCTTTTGGTTGCTCCATATACACCTCTTCTTCAAGAAAACCATGTAAGAAAGCATTGGATATATCAAGTCAGTTTTATGAACCGCGATGATGAACAAATAGTGGCCAACACTAATCTAATCGTAGCGGTTTAATAACAGACTAAAGGTCTCAAAGTCCACACCATCAATTTGATCAAATCCCTCGCCACTAGTCCGCTCTCAGATCCGCAATGCTCCCATCTGAGTTTTGTTTAAGTTTAAACACCCATTTGTTTCGCACCACTTTCTTATGATCGGGTCGAGGATATAGAGTCCAGGTATGATTAGCCAGTAAAGCATTGTATTCGGCCTGCATAGCATCAATACATTTCTGGTTCTTCATTCCTTCTTTGTAGGTATGTGGTTCAGGAGGTAATGTGGTGGCAGATAAAGTGCTGAAAGAGGGTGTTTGGTGGAGTAATAGAGATGATATTCGGAAACAGTTTGGGTTTAGATTTGAGTTTGTCTTGGATCGAGTTATTATATGACGGGGTGAGGTTTCGTGTATGGGAATGATAGGGATTGATCGTGAGGTAGGAGAGACCGTTGGTAAATCAGCGGGTGAGAGACAGAGATGGAGAAGGTGTACGGTTCATCAATAAATGAGAGTGAACCGAATTAGAAGGGACCAGATCAGTTGAGTCTGGTATGGGAGAGACGTTATTTGGAGAAAGTGATGTGGACAATTCAGGAGATACAGTAGTAATAAATGAAGGAATTGCAAAAGATGGTAAAGATTGAGAGATGGAACCTGAGGTTGCTGGACGATCGTAAGATCGCAAATTGTCCTTCAAGGATGTAGATGTAGCAAACTTGTACCCGTGTAACGAGGCGGGGAAACTCAACTCATCAAACATTACATGTCTGAGATGTATACTTTCGTGTTTTTAAGTCCAAAACAACATAACCTTTCGATTTATGCTATACCCGAGAAAGACACACTTAGTACTTCTAAAGGCTAATTTGTGAGGGAGTGTGGTCCGAGCAATGGGTAGCAGTGACCAAATGTCCTTAGGAAGGAGTAATCCGTGGTTTGCTAAACAAAGTGAAAAGGGGGACTGATTGTTTAGGAAGTGGGGAGCTTATTGATGACATAGATGGCTGTTAGAAAGGCATCAACCCAATAGCAAGAAGGAAGGTGAGATTGAGCTAGGAGAGAGAGGCCAGTTTCAGTAATATGCCTGTGTTTTCTCTCGGAAATTCCATTTTGCTCAGATGTATAGGGACAAGTGAGCTTATGGAGGATTCCATTGTTAGAGAGAAAGATTTGGAAGGCAGTGGACATGTATTCCCCACCATTGTCAGTGAGAAGTTGTTTGATTGATTGAGAGAATTGATTTTCAACTAATTGTTTAAACTTGATAAAGCAAGAAAACACATCAGATTTATGCTTTAAAGGAAACAACCATGTGAATCTGGAATAGTCATCAATAAAAAGGACATAAAGCTTACAACCACTGGCCGAAGAGACTGGAGAGATCCACACATCAGAGTGTATTAGCTCTAGAGGATGTGTGGACCGATTATTGGACTCAGGAAAGGGAATTTTGTGACTCTTAGCAACTTGACAAGACTCGCAAACATTATTTTGTTTTACAGGACCCAAAATAGGAAGCATAGACTCTCTAACTACTCTAGACACTATAGGTGAAGAAGCATGAGCTAGTCTGGAATGCCAGATATGAAGTGGAGCTTTAACCCCTTGCAAGGCAAGAATTGGAGATATAAGCACTTTTGGAGTCAATTTGTCGAGTTTCATCCGCTGAGATACATAGGGTATAAACCAGCTTTACTTTGCCCTTGGAGGAGTATTTGCTTGGTCTTTAGATCCTTCATTAAAGAAATGAGAAGTCGTTAGAATGAAGTCACTATTGTCAATCGCAGAATTTACGTGATGGACAAGAGGTTGGAAGATGCGTGGGGCAATGTAAAATGTTATGCAAAAGAAATTGATGTTGAGAATTAAGAAGCATAGAAGAACCAGTATTGGTGATGAGCAAGCCTCCTCCATTGCCCACCGTGACCTGATCATTACCCTGATATGGCTGCTGCTGCAAGGTGAGATTCTCTAACTTAGAAGTAATGTGGTTATTAGCACCACTGTCCAGGTACCACGGCTGTTCAGCTTCCTGTGTGCCATGGGTATGAGCTGCCATGGCTGCCAACTGTGCTGGTGGGTGTCGTCCTTGGTATGAGAAGTCCATTCTATGGTAGCAATCAAGGGCTTGATGATTGGTCTTGCCACATATTTGACATGGTGAAAATCTGTCGGAGTTGAAGGGACTGCTAGAATTATGTGATGGTGGTTTGGAGGATGGGTGTCCAGAATTGGATTGAGACGGAGGTTGAGAGTAGGTGGTGGATTTGCCCTGTAGATTGGGATATTTAGGTTTCTTACCATGCTGAAATTTTGGTTTGTTTGTGAAAAATGCAAACTGGGTGCCATCAGTAGAAAGAGTTTTGGATTGAGAATCAAGTAATTGCTCATAATTGAGCAATTCAGTTTGGAAATCATCAAAGGAAATTGATTTGTCTCTGGTGGCAAAATTGAGAGAGGTAATGAATGGGTTGTAGGTGGGATTCAATCCTCCAATAGCATAAGAGATTAAATCTTCCTCATCAATGTGTTTCCTTCTTTTCTTGCAAGGTGATCAGACCAGTTTTTGGCTAGCATCAGATAATCAGAACAATTTTTGGTGCCTTGTTGTAGAGTTTGAAGTTGCCTTTTGAGATGAGAAATTCGAGATCTTGATTGTGGAGCAAATCTGGTAGCCAATGTGGTCCACACCATCTTAGAAGTGGTAAGACCATAAACTGTGGAGAGAATTTTCTCACTGAAAGTGGCGTTTAACCAGGCCAGAATAAATTGATCCTTCTTTTGCCAAACCAGATAATCTGGATTGATATCAGAAGTTGTCCCAGTGGATAAGTACGAGAATTCAAAGTTTAAATGTCTAACTAAATGCATAACAGAAAATCAAAACAATAACAGAACAAGATCATTCAGTTGAATCTGATGTGGCAGAGTTCTCGGAGCATATATCTCTAACAGTTAGGAGAGTGTACGTATTTAATAGGTGATATGGAATATAAGGAAAGCTACCATATTTAGTAGGTTACCGTTAATGAATATTGGTTCCTTAGATTTTCTTTCATTTTCTTGGTTGGATTTTTTCACCCGTCAAGTCTTCTTAGTATTCTGATAGTTTTCTTGGTTTAGCTCCTCCCATCTTACTTTAGCAAATTTTGCCCTTTTTTGTGATTAAGCCATGTCTTTCTCTGCTAAGGCATTGGTGTTTTTCTTGTTGATGATGGCATTGGCTCTATTTCGGACATCCATGGCTGTGGTATATCAGGTTGGTGATTCTGTGGGTTGGAACGCTTTTGGAACTGATTACGGAACCTGGGCTGCTACCAATACCTGCCAAGTTAGAGACTCCATAGTTTTTATCTACAACCCTCAATTGCATAATGTCCTGCAAGTGTCCGAAACCAGATTATCAAACATGCACAACCTCAGCACCTCTTGCAACCTTCAACACTGGAAGTGATTCAATCCTTCTTTGAACCTCTTGGAGTCACTACTTCATCTGTGCTTTCCACTGTCAATCCGAATTCCCAGCCAACAGCAACCTCGACTACACCGGTCAACAACCCGTCTCCACCGGCTAGCGGACAAAGAGATGAGGAGGTAGATGATTGTATGATTTGTTGGAGAGAGTTCAGCCGGCGGTAGGGACCCCTAATGTTGTGGTAGGTGGAGGAAGACGGTGAAGGGTTGGAATTGGGCTTGGTAATGGGTTGTGGTGACTTGGGCCAAGATGAGCTGCGTGAAATGGGTTATTGGGATTTCTTCCAATTATAGCATCTTGGCCAACGATATGTTGTTGGATTTTTGGCTGGTGTATTGGCCTTTCCAGCTTTTGTCAGAACACGAATTATGTGTTCGGCTAAATTCTCCCGACTGACAGAGCTCATTGAGTGTGGTCGGCGCACTTCGTGAATTTCTTTTGGAAATTTTTCTTGGGGTGTGAGCTCTCTAGATTGGCTTTGGAGTGTTCTTGGATTAGTTTTGGAGTGATTCTTGGCCATTTCTGCACTATTTTTGTTCTTGGGTCTCTCGCGGTCACTATTTTTTGTAAATGGTTATTGTGATTTGGGTCACTTCTTCGTGGGCACGAGCATTGCAATCGTCGCCAGTTCATGATTACTAGCATCAGTTTGAGGGGATGTCGGTGGAATATAAGGAAAGCTACCATATTTAATAGGTTACCATTAATTAATATTGTAATTGATAGCTTCTATATTTATTTGTGATTTTGGTTCTATCTAATGAGAGAACCTCTCACATTGAGAGTCATCGAGTCTTACTGAGTATCATTGAGTATATTTGACAATATCTTCATATTTCAGTATCTGATATTAGTTGCTAAATTTCTGGTTACTAGAAAGTGACTAAATGTCCTTAGACCATTTTACTGATCTGCGTTATTGGAAATGAAGATATAGCAATTTTATTTCATTACAAATGTTACTACCTTGTTTCTGCATTAATTGTTGATGATCTTGGAGAAATGAGTGCTCAGCGGCTCAAGTCTAGCAATCAATCTTGAACCACATATTTATCTACATAGTTGATGTAAGTTTGTTTTGCCACTGATGCCTTAAACTTGTCAGACTTCGATTTCCCTGAGGTTCCTGAAGGACTATTTTATTTTCTTGGAAAAATAGTAAGCATCCATTGAAGACTGATTTTATTTGAGAATTCAAATCTGTCTTCTTCTTGAGGTGTACTATAGGTTAAGAAATCAATGATGTTTTCAGGTCTACTGGTAAGCCAACATCTAAATTCTATTATAAAATATGTGAACAACAGTAATTTCATATGAAAAATTAGTATAGGTGTCTTTTTGAAGATATAGGAGATACCATTAGTTGCGCTCAAATTCAGGGTAGGAGAAGGTCCCCGAAATAAAATTATTAAGTGTAACAAGCCTGTCATATTAGATGGAGAACAAGGCAATGGGTAGAAATAGAATAGGCGGGCTATAACATAGTAAAGACAATTTCAGACTCCAAAGGGTTAAACCACCTTTCTAGAAAAGATGAGAAATAGTTCAATGATGAATTCCCATGTGAAATTAGGAGATACCATTAGTTGCGCTCAAATTCAGAGTAGGAAAAGGTCCCAAAAACAAAATTATTAAGTGTAACAAGCATGTCATATTAGATGGAGAACAAGGCAATGGAGTAGAACATAGAATAGATGGGCTGTAACATAGTTAAGATAATTTCAGAATCCAAAGGGTTAAACCACCTTTCCAGGAGAATAATGCCAGAAGTAGTGTTAAAATCATAGGTGGCGGGAGGTGATTTGATGGAAAAGATGACCGTTTTAAATAGTTCAATGATGGAGTTCATGTGGCATTATGTCAATTATTCTGACATTGTAGCACGTTTCGACTCCAAAAATGCTAGAAATCTTTATGAGGTTTTCACTAGAAGAAATGGAGCTAAAGCCAGTGAAGACAAAAAGACCCTTGAAAATTTTACAACCTCTCAAAGTGAAACTCAGAGGAGATAACCATGTGCTATATGGGAATCAATGAACTGCGGTAAAACTTCGAATGACCTGTTAATGCCTTTAGGAGTACAGTCGGTCATCAAAGTTGTCAACCCCATTGTGGCAACTGACATTTGATTTGTGGATGAGATGAGGACTTTGTATGCCAGCGAAACAAGTGCTGCCACTGGGAATATGGAGAATTGGAGAGGCTGAAGAAAAGTATAGTGCATTGCACTTGTAGTTATATGGGGTCATCAAGTAACAAGCGCACAATTGGTAGTCGGATGAAGAGCAAACAAACTTGCAATTCTTCAGGCGAATCTTCAAGTCTACAAGGCATTTGGGGCAGTACACAGGAGTCCAAGAGTGATAATGCTCTTGACCCTAAATGTTGATTTGAAATGCTCGGGTTTGGCTTCAAAGATTTGAGGAATTTGTTTTAAATGGGAGGAAATAAGAAGTTTTGCGGGTTCCTGGGTGTGTCTTTAGATGAAGAGGAGGGGACGAGGTTTTACTCTTAGATTTCCCAAAAGGATGTAACAATCACAATGACGAGGACATGGACATGGAAAGAACGAATATTGACATGATGGGAAGGAATGGAACTCTGATGAAGTGGGAATTAGAAATTGTTCCATGCAGTTGCGACAACCTTCATAGCTTTTCGTAAATGGGCTTGTGCACGGAGTGGCATACTGAGTCTGGTTAATCCTGTTGTCTTTAATTTCTATTATATGGGTTTACGCCACTTGTTTGGTGCATTTGCTAACAAAATTTTGGCTTAGAAAAAAAATTATTTCTGAAAGACCTCCAGTTGTAAAGAAGTTTGGCCAATATTTTAGGCTGCTATCTGTATTAAGTTTAAGCCAGCCCATTCATACGTCACTGTTCTATTTGTATACTTAAATTTCTGGAATTGTTTGTGCTGTAATAGTTCCTTGTAGTAACTGGATGACAGGGAGTTGATGAATTCATTGTAATTGACTATAATATTTTTAGTGGCCTGCTTGTTTTGAAGAAAAATTTGTGTGCATTCTTATAATAAACCTCAATTCGGTAAGACCATCCCTAACTTACTCAAGCATCTATTGCTTCATATGAAAATTCCTAAAGTGGTTGCTCATAGTGAACTGCATCACCATTTTTTCTTGAATGTCTGTTTTACTAAGTTCTGATTTTTCTACTGTCTTATCCCCTACACTTTGATTCGTAAATGAGAAAGACGTTGACAAAAAATTCCAGCAGTTTAGTTCTCATTATGAAGTTACAATCAGGAGTGAGCCTTAATATGCATTATTCTTGGACAAACTTTCATCCTTGAATTGATTGGACAAATCTTGTGAGAAGTTTTCTCATTTTCAGGTTCTGAAGGTCCGCAACTGCAGAAGAAACTTGAAAAGCTTACTGGTCAACATACTGTTCCCAATGTGTTTATAGGTAACAAATTTTGGAAATGCTGTACAGTCTTCCTACTTATATTGATCATGTCTTACTTAGAATATAGAAACAAGTCACATGAGTATACGTTAATATGCACCAGAAATTTGTGTTGTTATGCATAAGTCGTCATCTTGTTTTATATGAGAATGCAATGAACCTGAAATGAAGCATGTGAGTAATTATAGAACACTATATTTATTGATAATGGAGTATAAATATCCAGCTGCTGCTTAAAATGGGAACATTGCACCATTGGTCCCCAACCTTTATATGCAAACAAGTTAGTCCTCGACATTTCGTTATATTTGCAGAATCAATGCAAGTTGGGGATCATCTTGCTTCTTTCTAAAGGTTTGGAACCACCTCGTTACTCGGAAAATAGGTTAAGGACAAATGGTGGAACTTTCCTGATTAAAATTTGTCATATTGTCAGTTCAAATTAGGATTCCAAATCTTAAATGTGCATAATTTTGTTTATTTCATTTTATCAGTTAGTTGTTAATGTTAGAGTCTCTCTACTAACTTTTGTTTTCATGATCAGGGGGAAGGCACATTGGTGGTTGTACAGGTACTTTTGTCAATCCTGTCCTTTATGAGTTTGTGGCAAAATATTTGAGCTCGTCTCTTGAATGAAGAAAGAAATGTCAACGACCCCACTTAGTGTAATAGTATTAGCGTCAAAGGGTAGAATGTAGATATTATTTATTCTATCAAAATAGTGTCATCAATCATCACACTTCCGATAAAAAGTAGTAGTGAATTTCTGATACTTTATAGATAATACCCTCCGCATGATACTTTATAGTTTGAAAAATAGTGCTGCAATTGTTACTTTCATTTTTAATTCGATTGGTTCTGTGACTTAATTCTTTCTTTCATTTTCTTCCTATTTGCTTCTGATTTGTGCAATATTCTATCTGTTTCCTTGAAGCCATGTATTTTGAATATACTTATTTCAAAATTTTGGACGAATTATGGTATTTTACTGCAATTTTATTTTATTTTAAAGAATAGTATGGACGGCTCATAGTGTGTGAGTACATCTTTCAACTGATTAGACCCTTAATTTTTCACGGCATGCAAAATTATTTAAAAGTGCTTGTTTCTTGATGCAGATACTGTCAAACTACACCAGGAAGGAGAACTTGAAGCTTTGCTTTCAGAAGCTGGTGCCAAAAAGATAGGGAGTTAGGCTCGGCTTAATACCCTTGGAGGGATCCTCAGTTCTTGCACTGTCGATTCCTGACAAGATACTGTCCTAGATTTCTGTCAGTTTAACGGTACTTCCTGGTTTTTTAAATGGTATCTGGAAGTGTGTTTTGCTTGTATTAAGACTAGATTCGTTTTGTTGTTGAATTCATTTCTCAAGTACTGGAGATTGCTCAAATCGTACTTTTCTTAATTTCTCAAATTCATGTACTTCTGACTCTGGAAACTGCTTGTCATGGCTGATATAGTGCTACTTACAAAGTGAACGAATAAGCCTTGCTTGCTTTTATGCTATCACAACTATGACTGACTATGAGAGAGATGGCTAGATCATATTTGGTTAAGCTTAAAAGTTAAATTTGCTTGCATATAGTGCTACTTACAAAGTGAACGAATAAGCCTTGCTTGCTTTTATGCTATTGATCATATTTGGTTAAGCTTAAAAGTTAAATTTGCTTGCAAGTAAATTTAACTTTTAAGCTTAACCAAATATGATCTAGCCATCTCTCTCATAGTCAGTCATAGTTGGGGTCCAATTAAAATGTTTATGGAAATTCCTTTTGTCCCCGATACGAGTATTCGTTTTGTAGAGCTAAGCCAAACATGCCCATGATGCAGCTGCAATAGAATTAAGGTCTAGAAGAAGCATGATATATACCCATATTCATACACAAGCAAGCAAGCTCTTGTATAAATAGATGCCAAATATTCAACAGGACAGTAGTTCTACATTAATAACAACATAGGATTGTCCTCATTCGACTTCCTGGATTTCGTCCAATGCGTAGTTGTTTGTCGATACATTCGCGTAATTCACTTTGTTAAACCGCACAACAACCGGGTACCTAGTCTTGGGATCCTGCGTATGTATTGAATACATGTTTGAATATCAAATTTGGACATAATTTACAGAAATATGCCAGTGTGTATATGTGTTTATTATATTCACCTGGTCAACTGCAACAACTGAGCCAACCCCCTTGTACCAGTAGGACTCCTTCCTGAGAATTCTCACCTGATATGCCAACAATATCAACTCAATATTCTGCCCTTCTTACAGAAATTCACTTGGATAAATTTGATTGCTTAACGATGTTTCAGTGCTAAACAATAAACCCTTTTTGGAGTATATAAGTACACACCTTCTTATCAACTAGAACAACGTAAATGGATCTCATTTACCTTTTTCCATTACTATGCCCTTTTTTTCTTTAATCTAATCTTATCATGTCGAGTTGAGTGTGTCAACCATGTACACTAAATACGAGGGAAGTTATCACTCACCTTTGCGCCCCTCTTGGGTCCAATCGGAGGTGGCTTGGCTGCTTTTGCACCTTCGGCCGCTGGTGGATCAGTGGTGGCTGCCGGTGCTGCCGCCTCTTCGGCAGCCTTCACAACCAGCCTTGAATTGTTGTTGTTTTTGGAAGAAAAGAATAGCATACCACTCTTGGGTGCACTTATTGTATTTGCTGTGAAATTTGGTGCCACCACAAATCCAGATGCCATACTGCTTGTAGCCATATTATCTCTACTCACTCAATTCTATGCTGCAACCAAATTTGAGTTTATTAATGAATAATGCAATATTTCAAACTAATGGGATATCTTTTTACTGGACAATGATCAACCTAAGAAAAGCATGTTATCTCTCCAACCAATGTGATGCTGCCATCTGGCACCATATCCCACTGCTTTGGATAATGTGATCTACTTATTTATTATTCTTTTATTTACGTGTCATTTCTTCATTTTTTGTTTGATAATTTGATTTAATACTTGATAAATTAAACAATTTTATTGAAACTTATTATGGGTCAATTGACTTGACTTTTTCTTTTACTTTTATTTTTTATAAAAGAGTTTTTAGAGAAAATTATTTTAATTCTTGTTTAAAAACTTATTTTTAATGGAGTTTTCTATTCTGGAATTAGACGAAGCACATTTGATTTCAAAACCTCCTTTTGGCGTTTCAAAACCCATGTCCTAATTTTAATTGAATTAAAACTTAATTTTTACTAACCCCAAATTTGATATAATCTGTATAAATACTGAAATCATTTTTTATCCACACATTTCGAATGATTCACACATATTACTGATTTATTCATCATTTATTTTTATTTATTTATAATTTGAACTGTTTATAAACACTTTCCGAACATGTTTATATGAGTTTATAAAGTATGAAATTATAGTGAAAGTTCCAAATATACGTGTGATCTTCAATGGATTTTGCAGTAATTTTCCTTTCTAATAATTGGACGAAGGCTCTTCTCTCATTTCACGAGGAGTTGTGCATTCAAGGTCGCGAGTATGACATTATTGTGCTCTCTTTAATAGTTTGCCGGTTTAGGTAGCCCTCTCAAGTTGTTCTCCCAATTCCCTCCACTCCTTGTGAACTCTCCCAACCTCACCTCAATGCTCTATGATCCCCCCCATTTCAAAACCTCCTTTTGGCTTTTCAAAACCCATGTCCTAATTTTAATTGAATTAAAACTTAATTTTTACTAACCCCAAATTTAATACAATCCGTATAAATACTGAAATCATTTTTTATCCACACATTTCGAATGATTCACACATATTACTGATTTATTCATCATTTATTTTTATTTATTTATAATTTGAATTGTTTACAGATACTTTTCGAACATGTTTATATCTTTCTATATATAAAATGAGTTGGAAAGCCTATCTTAACGGAATTTGATTCAGACATCATTTAATTCGAAAAACTAATGGAATTTGTCTCAATATAACGGATTATGTAACGGAATTTCTTGTTTTAAACGGGCAGTTGCACCTTCTTTCAGTGTTTTAATCATAACTTTGTATTTCGATGTTCGATTGAGGCGATTAAAAATGCATTGGAAAGCTAACCCATCTGGCTATAACTTTGATTCAGACATCATTCTCCAATTCGATCACTTTCTATGCCAAAAATATGTCTCAATATAACGGACTATGTAACGGAATTTTTTGTTTTAAACAGGCAACTGCACCTTCTTTCAGTGTTTTTATCATAACTTTGTATTTCGGAGGCGATTCAAAATGTTTTGGAAAACTAACTCATCTGGCTACAACTTTGATTCAGACATTATTATCTAATTCGATCACTTTCTATGCCAAAAATAGGTCTCAATATAACGGACTATGTAACGGAATTTCTTGTTTTAAACAGGCAGTTGCACCTTCTTTCAATATTTTTATTATAACTTTGTATTCTAATGTCTGATTGATGCGATTCAAAATGAGTTGGAAAGCTAACTCATCTGGCTACAACTTTGATTCAGACATCATTATCCAATTCGATCACTTTCTATGCCAAAAATATGTCTCAATATAACGACTTTAATATTTACATTTTAACATGCACCTTCCTTCATTGTTTTTATCATAACTTTGTATTTCGATATCCGATTGAGGCAATTCAAAATGAGTTGGAAATCTAACTCATTTGGTTACAACTTTGGTTCAGATATCATTCTCCAATCTCACCAACCTACATGCACAAAAATAGGTCTCAATATAACTACACATCTTGTTTTAAACATTATTCCTATCAATGTTTTTATCATAACTTTGTACATCGATGTTCTATTTATAGGCGATGCAAAATGCGTTGGAAAGCAAACTCCTCGACTACGCTTTAATTCGACATCATTCTCCAATTCGATCACTTCCTATGCCAAAAATAGGCCTCAATATGACTAAAACACGGAGCATAACTTTTCGTTGGAAATTGATTTGTGATCATCTTTTGACTAAATTTGATTTGACATCTTCCTTTATCCAATTGACTCGAGCACTCTCAAATCTTCACCGTAGATTCGACACAACTTTTAAGTATTTACATTTTAAAACTTTGGATCCCTTACAATTTAGCCATTTCTCCAAATTTGTCTACTTTTACTTATTTTCTTCAATCTCACCAACCTACATCACAATATCAAAATCACACATCTAATTATTTATCAATTACATAAACATTACATCATTAATTATTTATAGATAAAATCAAGCCGTTAGCAACACAATTCATGCCGTTGGGAGCCGCGATTTTGGACAAATTCTCTCACTGTAGGGCTGTAGGTTTGAAAAAAAAACGGTAACATAATCAATTTTCCTTCCTCCTTACAGCGCACCCAGACACGCCCTTAATTAACCAAAAAAAATTACATCTTTATTAATAAAAAAGTAATTATTAAACAAAAATGTTAAATAAAAACTAAGCAAACATGCATTGCACGTTGCTTGCACCTAGTGAGTTTATAAAGCATGAAATTATAGTGACAGTTCCGAATATCCGTGTGATCTTCAATGAATTTCGCAAACCCTCTCAAGTCGTCCTCCCAATTCCCTCCACTCCTTGCAAACCCTCACACCCTCAATGCTCTGTGATACCCCCCACCCGAAAACTACAAGAGCCGAAGCAGTACCACCCAACTATGTTGAAATCAATTGGGTGAAGATGATTTTGACCGTTAAAAATAATATCTTCTAGAGTGAAGATATTAAAGGGTTTACAAAAAACCAAGGTCTTCTAAAGTAAAAAAAATAGAAAATAAAGTTACTTTCACTGAGAACATTGAAATAAAGCAATTTAAAAAAGTATTCTGAAAAGTTCGACCGGAACGAAAGAGAAATATTAGCGTCCATAATAGCGATAGTATCGAAAAAAAAAAAATTTATCCGATCTTACGTACTAAAAGTGTCGTAAATTTTACAAATTAACATATTAAACTATTAAGGTTCATTTGACATGTCTTTGGCTTTTACTTCATATAAAAGAGCTTTTGAAAGAAATTATTTTAATTTTATTTGGAAATTGATTTTTAAAAAAGTTTTCTATTCCGAAGGTGTTTTGAGAGGAAGTCACATTGAACCGACTTCTTTTGAAAACATTTTTAATTAGAAGAAATACTTTCATAAACTTAGTTAAACAGATTCAATACCAATTTTTCATCTGAAAAATTTCTTCGAACTTTTCAGAAGTGATGTCAAACGAGTCCTAAAGATAGTTTAACCTAAGGTTTGAAAGTGAGAGGACATTTGAAGATAGGGTAACCTCGTTCCCTAATATTTCTCAATTTTATTATATATTTTTTGTCAATTTATTGTGGCCGGCACAAATTCAATTCAATGGTTGTTGCTACGTGAATGGAAAGGCGAGTATCATTTTCGTGATTAAGACTTTAGTATTCCAGTGGTTAATGCTGCGTTGTCGAGTGTCTACATGTTATTTAGTACGTTATTAATAAAAAAATCACCGGAATTAATTATTAGTTTAGTATTTTATTACACTTATAATTAAAGAATAATTTGTTATACTAAGACATATTAAGACTGTTTTATTGTTAATACGTAAAAATTTGATGAGAGAATGTCAATATAATCTTGCTATAAGTACAGAAAAATTATAAAGAATGAGTATAAGAATTTGAAATGGAGGGAATATATTCAAAATGGGAAGATGGAAAACAATACACAGACGAACATGATGCTATCGTTCAAATTCCTGTTAAAAATCTATGAGTTATTCCCTGTGCTTGCAGCATTTTTCATGTCAATATGCACGTTTTAAAATTTAAACTTGGTAGTCGGCCATTGAGCCAACTCTAATACCTGTGCCGGTTTGTCAAATCTTTTGTTCTTTTAAAAGAGTTTTTCGAGAAATTATATTAGACCATTTTTCTCCAAAAGTTCTCTATTCCGGTAAAGCAATTTCAAAAAGTTGTTCGAGTATGTTGGAAAACAATTTTTTAGCCTCATTAGTAGTTTGCGACTTTTCAAAAGTTTTGCTAAACGTATTTTGTATGGATGTATAAGATATACAATAGTAAAAATAGACAATACAACGAAGTCATTTTTTTAATAATGTCTAGAGATTGTTTGGTAGCAATTAAAATTGAAAATATAGCCGTTATGGGGTCCCACTCGTCTAATAAAAGTCAACAATAACGACTAATTTTTCAATTTTAATCCGATTTTAATCTCTACCAAACAAGCTCCTAATCAACATAGCTCATTTACTATATTTTCCTATTGGGCTTGGTAGTTTTAACATAGAATAGTGGCAAGATTAACCCCGTTTGACAGTTATTATTTTTGAAAAATAATGTTTTGAATAGTGATTTTTTAGGAGAATGCGTGATTAAAAAATAGATAAAAGTTTTGAGTTTACGTAGAGAATATTTTATTTTGTAAATGTGTTAAAATGAGAGTACAGAAAAAATAAATTTTTTTTTTTATAACCATAGATGTCCGAGTCAGTTTGTGCACACCTCGACTAATCCCACGAGAAGCTTAATGATTATTAACATTATTAGGGCCCAAAAACAGAGTTATATTAAAGAGTAATGTTATTCATCCTCACTGGGGATGAAAACACAGTCTATGTGACGTCAATGTGACATTAAATGATAGGTGAAATTAAATAAGTCATTTAAATAAGTCATTTAATTTCATATTTCATTTAACCTATCATTTAAAGTCACATAGACTGTGTTTTCATCCCCACTGAGAATGAATAACATTACTCTATATTAAAGCTAAGGACCACTCAACAATCAATGCTTCCTCTTTTTTTATTTTTTATTTTATTTTTGTCCCTTTAGTACTTAGGAAAAGTTACACCTAAAGTCCTCCACCTAATAGTAAATGAAGAATTAAGTGCCTATTCATTTTCTTTGACAAAATTGGTCTCAAATTTTTAATCATTTAGCACGTAGGTCCCAAATATATGGTTTTCATTTGTGATCATAATTTTTGGTGGAAAAGACGACCAATGCTCCATTCAATTCAAACAAAAAGAATTGAAATTGAAAATTTTTAAAACTATGGCCTTGTTTGATTTAGTTAAAAATTAGATTTTTAGTAATTTTTGATAAAAATTGATCAAACGTGTAGTTGAAAAGTTAATAAAAGTTGTGAATTTTATAAAAGTGTGGTTGGAAATGAATTTTGAAAAATGGAGGTCAAGCATAGATTATATCTTTTACGGCATTATTTTGTGATTTCGTCATTTCCAATCATACATTTATTATGAATGTCATGGATCCAAGTATCCCAACTGGACATGAGATTGTTAGGAGGAAAACTGGACCACCAAGAAACGCATGAGAAAATATGATTGCAATAGGAAGAGATGGAAAGTGGACTACTGTGGAGAGGAAGGCAATTGGACTCGGATGAGAAGGGGTTTGTAAAGGTATACACTATACCGACTACGCGGGTTTTACCTTATGAGGAGCATTGGATCATGTCGAAAAAAAAATTGGACTGGAAGCATCTTTTTTGTGCAACTTCAGAAAGAATTGAACAATATCAAACAAGAAAAAAAGGAGAAGCTAAGTTGCTGTTTGTCTAAGTCTTCTACGCGTGTGGTAAAAATACACTCAAACCTTTTCTTGAGAACTCACTTGCTATATTAATTGAACAATGGGGACTATTTGCAGTAAAAACATTAATGAGGACTTAGGTGCAAATTTACCAACAAGTTGAAACCGGTGAGTACGTATTTCTTTTCTTTATTATTATTATCCATATACGGCACACTCTTCTCTCTCGTTTGTCATTGCCATAAACGTAATCGAAACTGATCAATAAATCAGAATAAATGAAAGCCAGTGGAGTCCGATACAGGAGAAAAGGCCAAACAGTACAGCAGTAAAACAAAAAACTTCGACACCTCCCTGAAATTCTGGCTAATCTTCGGCTTCATTGTCACCGGTAAACTTTAGATTCAAACTTCAATATCTTAACTCTTTTAACATAATCTTCTGTTTCTGAGAAAATAAACAGTTACAAATTATATCTATTTTTTATTTTTATTTTATTTTTTTACGATTTGTCCTTTCGGTACTCATCCGATTTCGTTTGGTGGAAGGTAAAGAAATGTTAGATCGACTCTGATTTTTTTTCTTTAAATATATAGATTTTACAGATGAACCATATATATTTATTGTTTATAATCCAAATTCTGATTTCATGTATGTACTTTTTGTTTTTAGCTTATTTTGCTGAAACTTGCTAGGTTTTAGCTTCCAGTTTGGGTTGATTTAAAACTTTACCCGTTCGTTGGGTTGGAATTATCAGATATGCTCCGTTTAGCTTTTGTATAAGATTTCTTATTTTTTAGTTTTTTAAATATAGGGTGAGAGTAAAGAAATTAATTTAGATTCCGATTCCCTCGCGGTGTTTTGAGTGGAAATATTTAGGGGATCGTACTTTGTTTGATGCTTTAATTGAATCCAATTTGATAAGTTATAGTTTGTTCAGCCTTTGCTTTGATTGTAACTGCTTGATTTATTCGTTCTGCCACTTATTTTTTTCCCCTTTTACACGTAAATCTAGGCAATTCTAGCTTAGTGTAACTTGATTGGTTACTGACAATACCCTGAGTCTAGGGATGGGAACATGATCGGAATACCCTGATCCCATGGGGTCAGCCTGAAAGATGCGGGGATCACCCGATGATTTTCGGGGCCGGGGACAAGATGGGGAACATGGTCCTGCCCCGATTAGTTTATATGTTTTATATTATATTTATAAAAATATAAATGCAAAATTTGTACCAATGAACTAAAAATTAAAAGACCGTAAATCCAATTAAGTGGTACACTCATGTAAAGCCGTTATTTATTTAATGATGAGTTCTTTTATGGACTTGTGTTAAACCACATTTACGTAAGAATCGATGTGGGATCTTTTCAATGCATTTTTAGTCAAAGTGTTTGGGCGGATTTCATTTTGTCACAAAAAGCTATTATTCATATTAGAGAATGAATGTCTACAAGTAATGTAGTTGTCTTATTCTTTTAGGACCCGTTTGGTATGGTTTTTATTTTTGCTTTTGCTTCTTGTAGAAGAGCTTTTGGAGAAAGTTACCTTAATTTTTGTTTGCAAAATAATTTTTAAAAGTACTTTATATTCGAGAAGTGCTTTTAGAGGAAACCACATTGGATCAACTTCTTCTAAAAGCTTTATTTACTACTGAAAGCACTTTCGTAAAATTAGCCAAACGGGCCCTTAGTATCTCAATTATTTAAGTATTTTTGAAAATTAAATAATTAAATTATATATTTAGATTTAACAATAATAATATTTATATATTATATAAAAAATAAAAGTTTTAAGAAAAGTTGAATGGTGATAAAAGGGACAGGCGGTTTCCCGCACTGCCCCTGTGGAAAACATGGGTGGTTGGGGAATGGGTCCCTGACCTGAGCCTGCCCTATTGCCATTCCTTCCTCTCCCCCTTGATCTCCTTTTTAGGTAGCTTCTGGATGGTTGAAACAGCTTGATGTATTCATTTAATTCTTTTTTCCAACATGGCTGCACGTGTGCACGGTTTTCATAAATGAGTGACGGCGAGACCTGAACCTAGGTCTTTTGCCTGCTATGATACCGTCTTATGGATCTATATACATATATTTAAATCTTGTCTTTGACATGGATGATTCTGAATTCAACCTTTCCGATTCTTTTCTCTCTTTTGGTCCTCTTTCCTTGGGAATGCAGGAGGGATTGTGAAAATTTTGCAAATGCAGATATTTTCTACCCCTAAGCTGAAACTCTTCCATTTATTTTACAACTTGTGAGGCTAAATCGAGCAAATTTTCTCATGTGCTTCTTGCTATATTTTCGTTCTCATTTAATTATTATTACAATATTAGTTAATGCAGTTCAACGTGCCATGCAGGGTACTGGGATGAATGGAGTCCACCAGAGTGGCAAGAATGGGAATTTTGAAAAAACATTTCCTGGATGCTTGGGAAGAATGGTGAACCTTTTTGACCTGAATGTAGGGATGGCAGGAAATAGGCTGCTTACTGATAAACCGCATCGAGATGGTGCTTGCTCTTTTCGATATTCCTTTGCTCCATGTCTTATATTATCATGCAGAAAATTAGAGTGAATTATAGTGTTGATGTTCTATACTGTAAGAATATCATCTAGTGTTGGTTGTGTGTTTTCACAATATGATTTACAATGTCAAATTAACTGTAATGAAATTGAGATGACATTGTTTGGTGATAGTTGTGCATTTACCTTTTGAAAACATATATTTGGAAATTATCTCATTGATTTCTTTGTTATCTAATACCCATCCCAGTTCTTTTTCGAAGAGGGTTCTGTAACAAAATGATGGCTGGTATGGATATCAATATACAGATATTATCAATGGTGGCCACATATAAATTTTGATATATGAACTTGTTTTCTACATCATAGTTTCCCTTCCTTTTCCTCTTTCCCCTTCCAATTTTTTCTGAGGTCAGTCTTTTGACAGTTTCTGTCGTCTTAACTGTGCATTGCTGGACGATAATGTCAAGGGTGCAATATAACACCATAATAACTGCTACGCAGGTTTGCCTCTGCCAAGTAGCCGATCCCATGTAGCAAGGATGAGTCCATCTTCTGACCAAGTAGAGGACCAAGTGGTACATTTTCTATTTGATACCAAGTGAAAATGTACTTTATGGAACCATATTCTGCCAAATATTTTGCAGAATTTATTTCTGATACTGATTATGTATATTTTGTTGAGGCATCAGATGGAATCTGAGATGAGGAGAAATTGTTCAAGCAGGAAATCAAATGGCACACCCATGAAGGCGCTCATAGCCCTAGAGATGTCCAAGGAAGTGGAATCTAATCACAGTCCAACTAATGTGGTAGCTAAGTTGATGGGTCTGGATGCTCTTCCACAACAGCAACCTAATTCAGCTACACAAAGAAGCTATTACAGAGGTTACTCTCCAATTCATTCAGATATACCGATGGGTTGCTGGGAGCAACAGAATGAGTTCTTTCAATATGCAGAACCAAATGAATACAAAGATGTTTATGAAATACAACAACAATCTCCGAAAACAAACTGTGCAAGAGATAAATCACCACTTCAGTCCAGATATGATGAAACTATGGATGACAGAAAGATAGCTATTCGTCAGAAATTCATTGAAGCCAAACGCTTGTCTACAGATGAAAAGCTTCGCCAGTCTAAGCAATTCCAAGATGCATTAGAATATTTAAATTCCAATAAAGATTTATTCCTGAAATCTATGCAAGAATCAAATCCAGTGTTTTCTCCGCTTTGTAACCATCTGCAGCAGTCCATTCCTCCTGAGACAAAGCGAATTACAATCCTTAGACCTTCTAAGAAGGTGAATGATAATCATTTTTCTGGAGAAGGGAATATAAATGAAAAAAAGATGAAGGGTGCCTGTGTGGGGAAGTTGAATGGGTTAGAGAAATGCCATCCGGGACCTTCCCCTCCAGCAAATTGGAACATTGATGAACATCGTACACAACCAACCCGAATAATAGTTCTGAAACCAAGCCCTGTGAAATCGCACAATGTAAAGGCCATGGGGCCTTCACTTTCCGAATCACCAAGGATGTTAAGTGAAGACTTTTTTGGGGACGTAGAAGATGACAAGAATCAAGAATCAAGAGAAATTGCAAAGGCAATAACCGAGCAGATGCGCGAAAAACTAGGGAAGCATCGTAGGGATGAAAGCTTGCTTTCTTCTGTGTTTTCCAATGGCTATGTTGGAGATGAAAGTTCTTTTAATAAATCAGAAATTGAATATGCAGCCGGAGATAACAGTGATTCAGAAGTCATGTCTAGGCACTCATGGGATTGCGATAATAGGTATTCTAGCCCTTATTACTCCTTTTCATTTAGCCGTGCATCTTATTCTCCACATTCATCAGTTTGCAAAGAAGCAAAGAAACGTTTATCTGAGAGATGGGCCCTGATGGCATCTAATGGAAGTTGTCTTGGACAAAAAAATGCGCAGAGAAGCTCAAGCACATTGGGTGAGATGCTTGCTCTTTCTGAGACAAAGAAGGCAGGAAGGCCTGAGGAAGAAGGTAGTTCCAATGTAGAATGTAGGGATTCAGATACTCACTTCATTGGTGATCAGAGGAAGGACGAGAATGGGAATAATTCACCTCGGAATCTCTTGAGATCGAAATCTGTTCCTGTATCTTCTACTGAGTTTGCCGCCAGGCTCAATGTGGTCACTCCGGATCCAGATAGTGGTGATAAACCAGAGTTTTGTGAGGAGGCCACTAAGACAAGAAGTATTAAAACGTCGTTCAAAGGCACGGTTGCAAGTTTGTTTTTCTCCAAGAACAAAAAAGATAGTAAAGATAAATCTAGCTCATCTGAAACCCATGTGGAATGTTGCTCTTCTGGAATGCTTTCTGGACAAATTGCCAACAGTAAAAATAAAAGTCTTAGCTATAAAATGTCCGACCGTTTGTCAACTCGTCTGCAGGAGCCATCGAGTATTGCATCTTCCCCAAATCAAGTTGGCAATCAGGGCATAATATCACCAGAGGTAATTTCATTATCGGTGGATGCTTTTCTCTGCTCTTATCTGTTAATTAATGCATGTCTAGCTTCGGTAGTTACTCTGGTGAAATTAGTGACAAAGGTGGCATTTTCTGATCATTGACTAATTCTGTTTGAATCAATTGATCTAAGAAAGCCCGTTGTGGCTTAATTATATATTATCTGGCAATGGTGTGAACAGAATACTAAAAAATTATGTTGGTTATAAAAAGTTTCAATGAATTCATCAGCTGGAAGATAGAAATAAGAGATGTACAGAATTTTAATGAAGAGAAGTAGTTTACCAAATAATTCTCAGTATGACTTTTATAATGCATATTCGGCTTTGATTAAGGTTGGTCCTAACTTTTCCAATAACTGCATACGTTCTTGTGCTAGTCCTTTAGCGGAAATGCTCTCTTTTGTATCTCGTAGTGTTACTGTGTTAGTAATCAGCACTAATACCTAATGCTCTCATTTTTACCTTGAAATGTTAATAATTTAACATTAATCCGAAAAACTAGTGACCATATTTAACATTTCTCTACTTTTGTAGGCTGGATTGTCTGTAGAAAGACCTGCTGCACCTGGAAATCTTAGTGAGAACCAAGACCAACCAAGTCCAGTATCAGTTTTAGATCCATTCTTTGAAGAGGAAGAACATACAAAACCTGATTCTACTGGTCATATCAAGCCAGACCAACACGGTAAAATTTCTCTGTTTCAAATATTGCTGGGTGTGTTCTGTTCTATTATAATGTCTAATTGATTTCCTTGTATGCCCCATCCCTTTTATCCAAATAAACAGGTCTTGAGTTTCCAGTTCATTATATTAAATCAAACTTGATTGACAAATCGCCACCCATAGGATCTGTTGCTCGTACACTATCATGGGATGATATGTGTGTGGATACAGCCTCTTCATATTATTCAAAACCATCCTTTCCTACACAAACAGCAGAGGAAGAAGGAAGAGAATGGTTTTTCTTAGTTCAGACATTATTAACAGCAGCTGGTCTCATTGGAGAGGTACAATCAGACATATTTTTGGCTACATGGCACTCATCCGAAAGCCCACTTGACCCATCATTAAGGGACAACTATATTGATTTTCAAGACAAGGAAGCACTGCATGAAGCCAAGCGAACGCAAAAGAGATCTACGCAAAAACTCGTCTTTGATTGTGTCAATGCAGCTTTATTGGACATTGCAGGATATGGGTTGGACACATGCCGAAGAACCAATGCATCATTAAAAATGGTGGATCAGGTTTGGGCCCGCGTTAGTACACGGATTTCTGGTGATTTTACAGGCGACTGTGGGGACGAAGACGGTCTGTTGGTGGTGAGAGTGGTGAGAAATGAGGTGACGGGAAAGGGGTGGGTTGATTGTTTGAGATTGGAGATGGATATTTTAGAGAAGGAAATTGAAGGGAAGTTGCTGGAAGATCTTGTGCAGGAGGCTGTGGAGGAATTGACAAATAGGATGTAGGTATTTATCATTTTTTACCCCTCTTTCTCTGTTGTAACTTTTATATTCCTTTTTTTTAATCATTAACATACATCTCTATTGTTTGTGTATTATTATATTTTCATGATAATGGTCATGGACAATCTCTGATTCAGTGCTGCAAATCTGCATCCAATTTATTCGTGTATTTCTTATGTACCTTTTTTCTTTTTTCAATTTCATTTCTCAAACGTATTTTGGCTCGTTTGGTGAATTATAGTTGTAATTTAGAGTCTTAGACCGTATTAAAGAAGAGAAAGTAGGGGGTCCTCGGCTTGCCTTTGATACGAGGGCATGTCCTGCCCATGTAACGGGTTGGCCCTTTTTCTATGTCCGGGCCCTATCCTTATAGTTATTGGGCCAAGGGTTTTGTGGAAACTTGGCATTAAATTGCTCTGTTGCCGTCCTTTTATAACAGAGTAATGCTATTTATTATCATGACGATGAAATATTGATGATGTAGTAACTTATGATCATTCAAATTTTTATCTTCCCCTCCCTCGTCCTCTTTCATAAAAGTTGAACTGTTTAATTCCATTATTTCATGTAGACTATCACATCATCGATGTTTCATCATCACAATGATAAACAATATTATTCTTTATAACATGTACACCTATGTGGTGTATAGATTGAATGTTATGTTGATAAAAAATTTAAGTTGACAATTAAGCCATGTTAATTGTTTTGGGTGGGTCATTTCTCTCTGTATATCTTTGGTTGTAAAATACGTGACACAATAACAAACCTTTTCGTGTGGATTAGCAATCACTAACTCTGCTTCATGAATGGTAAAAGGGTAGTGAGTAATCACTTTTTAGATTATGGCCTGTTATATTTAATTGTTAACATCAAAATTTACTCTACTTCGTGAATGGTAAAACGGTAGTGAGTAATCACTTTTTAAATTATGGCCTGTTATATTTAATTGTTAACATCAAAATTTTAACGATATATTTTATGAGATTCATAACTTTTCAATTATTAAAATTTATTAATTTTAATTTATGCCAAACAAGGGTTTCAGTTTAGGCGGCAAAGTCCTTTATCCTTGAATCACAAATAGCCACAAACAATTGGGACATAACATAACGAGCTCACTTTTCCAAACAATCTTCATCTCACATCGGGATTGTTGTTCAAAAATCAATAAAAAGTGTGTCGAAAAGTGGACTTGAGGGCTAAAACAGTCGCATAGGTCTTGGAGGTATGAGATTGCATGTTGGCTTGCAGAGCATACAAGCTCTGCCATTAAACAACCTATGTGACCGCATATGTTTGTTTTATGCAACGACATGGAGTTAAAAACAACCGTTAGATGGTTTTTCAAATTGAAATTTGATGTCTTTTTGAATGGAAAATTGCCACTCTTCATCATGTTTTGGCACCATTTTGTGTAGTATTGATTGTGGTCTGTAAATAGGTGATTAATGATCAATTAAAAAAATATATATATATATATACAAACTATTTGAGATCAAATTCCACTCCACAAAAAAAGAACAAAACCTCATTTCCTTCATATTCAAATATTGTTTTGTGTTGTTGAAGTTTGGGTAAAACACACCAAGTGTTTTAAGTGTTTTTCTATTACGAGGTTAGTTTAATCCTTCAAATCATTTGTCAATATCCCTTTAAACATCAAATTCAATTCAGGTCAGCGATATTCGTGTTTAAACTTTCATTATATTCTGGTGTTCTTATTTTTTGTTTTTAATTTATTCTTCATTCTCTTTGCGTATAAACATTTTTCCAACAGGGATTGCATCAGGAAGGGATCAAAATCCCTGCATTAAATACTTTTAAAGGTGACGTATTTTTGTTGAGTGAGTCAAATGAGATTTAATTAGATCACTTGAATTTCATGAAGTCCATGAAGACTTAACTGGAATAAATGAACGAGTATGGCTATTTATTGTGACTGATCCAGCTATAAAATATTAATGAGCGTAGAACAAATCGAAATAGAAAAAGATATATCCCATGCAGTTTGGTAACAATAATGCCAAAAGTGCTTGTTTGAGGTAGTTTAAAAAATCGAGATTAAAGTCAACAATTAATTTTATTATAACATTGATAATGAAATTATTATATATTGATGTTTATTTAATAAAAATTATCCCAAGTTACATCGGGCCGTCATTGGATTATACCCTTGGAAAAAGGAGTAGACCAAAATTTACATTTTTGTCACTCGCAGTTGCTAAAAACTTAATTATTTTTAGAGCATGTTTGATGCAGATTTTTCAGAATAAATTTTTTGAAAGGGCTTTTTTTTTTTTTAAAACAAAAACATTGATTACAAGTAGGAAAAAAAGTAAGTATTTACTTGTAAAGTTATTTTATTAGAAGAATGTATAGTTAAAAATGAGTTTGAAAAAATACATAAGCTTAAACTCTACTCGATAGAGCACAAAACCAAACCAAAAGAATGACTCGTGTATGCAATCTCAAATTTATTACGAACAAGATTTAGCCTCGTTCGGTTTGGATTTAAAATAGATATTTAGTAAATTTTGATAAAAGTTGATAAAATGTATGGTTGAAAAATCGATAAAAATCGAGTCCATAAAATGTGTAGATAAAAATGAATTTGAAATGAATTTTAAAAAATGGAGGCCAGACATGGACTTAATTTGTTGTTTTCGTCAAGTTTACAACATACCTCTCCTACTTAGCCCCTGTTTGATACGCATTAAAATTTTCATTCTCATTCTTCTACTCATTTTTAGCCACACATTCTTCAATAAAATAAAATTTTCTATCACATCAATAACTTTTTCTTCTTTTTTAACCACAAATTCTCCATCAATTTACTATTCCAGAATACATTCTTCCAAAATAATGTGGATCAAACACACCCTTAAATTATAAAATCACCTTTGGTACACAGTTGCTAGTTCAAATAATCTCTTAATTATAAGCTCTCTCTCTCAGTTTTTCGAGCACTCTCATGCAATGGACGTTAGCCATTTATTAGGGTTTCAACAATCTACCAGCAACTTTCATTATCCTTGATGGCTCAAAACCCTCTATAAAACCCTCATCTCACACACCTCTCTCTATAGAGAGAGAGAGAAAGAGTTTCGATTTTGTATTTGCAACCATGTCCATCCTAGCTTCTTATGCCATCTTGGCTGCAGTTTCCTTGGCAGTGATCATAATGTCCATGACTGTGCCACCAGTCGATGGAGCCCGCACTTTCTTCGTCTTTGGCGATTCACTAGTCGACAATGGCAACAACAACTACATGGCTACCGCGGCAAGAGCCGACTCTCCTCCTTATGGCATTGACTTCCCGACTCACCGTCCTACCGGCCGTTTTTCAAATGGTTACAACATTCCTGATCTCATCAGTAAGTTCTCGTTTCTCAAAACTCATTTTTCCTTAAATTCATATTTAAAAATACATTTTATGGGACCCGCAACTTTTCAACTATACATTTCATCAATTTTTATAAAATTTTTATTTTTATCAAACCAAAAGGGCTAAATTTCCCATCTTTAACAACTTAAGTCAAAAATATCTCTTCTGTAAACATATCGATAGGTCAAAAACTTGGTGCCGAATTGAGTTTGCCATACTTGAGTCCCGAGTTGAAAGGGAAAAAATTGCTGGCTGGTGCAAACTTCGCCTCCGCTGGAATCGGAGTTCTTAATGACACAGGGATTCAGTTTGTAAGTCTAGCAAACTTTTATCTATAGGACAGTTTTTTTGCTTATTTTTCAAATATTTAGATAAGTCAATCTTTCGCTTCATTTTTTTCTCCAGGTAAACATAATAAGAATACATGAACAATTTAAGCTGTTCAAGGAGTATGAACGAAGGGTTAGTGCTCTAATTGGAGAAGAAGAGACACAGAAACTTGTGAAGAAGTCTTTGGTTCTGATCACACTTGCTGGCAATGATTTTGTTAACAACTACTTCTTGACTCCAGTTACTGCAAGAAGCCTTGAGTTTAATCTCCAGGATTTCTCCACCTATCTCATCTCTGAATACAAGAATATTTTGCTGGTATTTACAAAATTCTTTTACACGTGTGTGTATGCTACCACGTGTCTACTTAGACAATTAAAGCAACTCGATTTTTACTAACTACAACATTTATGTCTTTGATCTAGGTCCCCGTTTTAACGTGTGATGTTTTATAGTCAAATATGTCGCAACTACCTCATTTATTTGATGTTGCAGAGTCTCTATCAGTTGGGATTCCGACGGGTTTTAGTCACCGGAGTAGGACCGATAGGTTGTGCTCCGGCTATGCTAGCGACTAGGAGCATAAATGGTCAATGTGCAGAAGAACCTAACCTTGCTATGAAAATATTCAACCCCCTTCTCAAGAAAATGCTTAAAGATCTCAATCACGAGTTTGGCTCATCCGTGTTTATCGCAATTAACTCGCTGGAAATGCAAAGCGACGTCATTTACCATCCTCGTGCCCATGGTTCGTCATCATCCATCATTTTGAAAATATTGTTTGTGTACCAAGGAAAATTAACTTAAGAGATATCTGCAACAGGTTTTACCACGTCGAATGTAGCATGCTGCGGCCAGGGACCCTACAATGGGTTAGGGCTTTGCACAACTGCATCGAATATATGCCCGAATAGAGATCTTTACGTGTTTTGGGACGCATACCATCCTTCAGAAAAGGCAAACAAAATAATTGTCGACGCGATGTTCAATGGTACTGAGAAGTACATGTCCCCATTGAATCTAAGCACAATCATGGCCATGGATTCCATGACGTAGATAATATAAGATCTTAATGGTATATTTGGTTAAGTGAATTGTAGTACTGAAAAAGAATAAAACTCTTGGTTCTTATAATATTTAGTCCTATTCAGTATTGCGCACCTACCAAGTATGCCCCAAAAGTAGTATATATGTAAAGTTTATGTAACCGTGCCATTTAAGTTTTCTTAATTGGGGTTTCTTCGTGTGTTTGTTAGATTAGGTGAAAATTAGTTGGGAAGAATTACTATCGTGTGTAATAAATGCAATGGAAAAGGAAAAACAAGTAGAAAAGAGAGAACACAAATTTAAGCAAAACTTGTCTACGCCGAGGAGAGGTGGAATAATTTTACCAAACAAAACTTCGATTACAAAACATTCGTCATTTTCTTGACCTCCCTCTACACAAAATGAAAGTACACAAACTTCGCGCATTCGTTCGATTCTATGTTTCTTTTTTTCTCTCTCTTTTCTCCCACTTTAATTTCCATCTTAATATTTTGCTACTTTAGTCACCCAGTCTTCTGCACATTTCGCGTGTTATACATAGCTGTTAGAAAGCAGAGAAGTTGTATGAAAATTGGAGAATTATATTTCTGAATTGTGTCTATAATACAAGGGGTAAACCCTATTTATACAAGAGAACCTATGCTATAAAAGGGGAAAGATACAATAAATTTGTACATGATTTAAAAGTCAACTATAATCCCTATAGTTAAAGCAATCTGAAATCCCCATAATTAAGCAATCCCATTAATTATGTTACAACCACACAAATTATGCTACCCCTCAAACTCAAGATGGTATTTTAAATGTCATCTTGAGTTTGCATACTAAGTTGTGAAAACATTCGGGCAAGTGCGTCTTAGTAAAGATATCACCAGTCTGATTAGAGGAAGATACAGAAACTAAATGGAGAGTACCAAGAGTAACATGATGGCGAATAAAATGACAATCAATCTCAATATGTTTAGTGCAGTCATGAAACATATTATTATGAGTAATCTGAATAGCACTTTGATTAACACAATGAAGAACAATAGAAGATGAGTGGGATAGGCCCATATCTTCTAATAAACAATGAAGCCAAAGTAACTCTGTGATAGCAACTGTAAGGGCACGATATTCCGACTCTGTGCTAGAATGAGTTGTGGCAGTCTGCTTCTTGCTGCACTAAGAAATAAGAGAGTCGTCCAAAAAGAAACAATAACCCGTAGTGGAACGACAATCTGTAGGATCACCAACCCAATCTGTATCAGAATACCCAGATGGTACTAGAGATGAGTGAGCTGAAAAATGAAGTCCATGGAATAGAGTTCCTGTCACATAGCGAAGTATCCAAAGAACGGTAGAGAAGTGAGAAGTGCGAGGAGCAGACATAAACTGACTAACCAAGTGAACTGCATAGACAACATTAGGCCGTGTCACAGTTAAATGGATCAGCCTCCCAACAAGCTGGCGATAGAGAGTAGGATCATCGAGAGGAGAACCATCCATAGGAATAAACTTGATATTTGGTTCCAAGGGAGTCGAAATAGTCTTGTTATATGTGATGCTAGCATGAGAAAGCAAATCAAAAGCATACTTTGCCAGAGAAAGATAGTAGCCATTTAAGTTGGATGAAACTTCAAGTCCCAATAAATAACTTAGAGGACCAAGATCCTTCATCTCAAATTGTTGATTTAGCAACTGTCGTAACTGTGAAATACAGGATGCATCATCACCATTTATTATCATATCAAGGACGTAAAGAAGCAGGAGAACAATTCCATTATCAATACGACGAATAAATAAAGTAGAATCATGTGGGTTAGAAATAAAACCAAACTAAGTAATAGTGGAACTAAATTTGACAAACCAAGCTCGTGGTACTTGTTTTAACCTATACAAAGCACGTTAAAGCTTACAAACTTTGTTAGGAGGATGCATATAAACTTCTTCTTGGAGATCACTATTTAGAAAAAGTATTTTTGACATCCACCTGAAGAAGTTTCCAACATTTTAGAGCGGCAATGACTAATAGACTGCAAACACAAGTAATTCGAGCAATTGGAACAAATGTTTCTTCAATATCATATTCTTGACTATAACCCTTGGCCAATAAACGCCATTTGTGACGCTCAACAAATCCATCTGAACGAGTTTTAATTTTATAAACCAATTTATATCCAATAGGAGTTTTACCTTGAGAAAGATCAACCAAATCCCAAATACTAGTTTTCTCTAAAGCTTGAAATTATCATTCATGGCTTACTGCTAAAGAGGATCAGTACTAGCCTCACGAAAAGAACGAGGCTCATGCAAGGCTACAATAGCAGAAAAAACAATGGTAATCAAGAAGATGACGAGGAGTTTCTCTTACCCGAGTAGAACAATGAGGAGGTACATCAGGTACAATCGGAGCAATCTCAATAGAAGTAGACACATGTGTAGGATTAGAATTGAGTTCTCTGGAAATAACTGTCATTACTAGGAAAAAGATTGACAAATAAATTTGTAAAGAATTGAGTGGGAGTAGTAAAGTTGGAGTGAAATTTGGATAACGAGGCAAACATGGTTTGTTCCCAGAAAGTGACATATCTAGAGATACGCAACCTATTAAAAATAGGATCCCAACAACGATAACATTTATGTTCTATCCCACAACCCAAGAAACAACATAGAGAGTCACGAGGTTCTAATTTGTTGTGCACATGAGGTTGTAGCAAAACAAAATAAGCACAACTAAAAGGTTTCAGAATAGAATAATCAGGAGTCTTATCAAATAACCGTTCAAAAGGAGATAAATTTTTAAGAATTGTTGTTGGGGTGCGGTTAATAGTGTACACACTAGTTAATGCAGCTTCTCCCCAAAACTTTTCAGGACAAGTGGAAGAAATGAGAAGAAACATTATGTTCACTCATATACTTTCTTTGATTGATATGAGGATTGCTATCCAAACATCAATCCTGTATAAACTAAAGACTTCTGTGGACTTCATTGCCCAGTCTCAATTTCTAATATTTTGGCCAATCCCCTACTTAAATTACACAAAAGATAGTCTTATCACGTTTTTGTTATTAGTCTTCTGCGTCTTGCCTTAGACATGAGTCGAGCTAGCTCGACTCGTTCGTGGGAAGAGCCGAGCCCTACCTAAATGGCAATCTACATAAAGTATCTTTCAACATGTATATCGATGATACCAATTTTGATGTTACTAAACCTGATCACTAAACCCGAGGATGGCAGGGCCCATCTATGACAGATTCTCAAGATCTCTTCGGGTTTATGGTCCTCGAGCTCGGGTACTTTCGACCCAGCAGCTTTTTTGCTACCGAAGTCTCGAACCATGCGATCCCTAAATTATTAGGAGCCTACTTCGTGTAAGGACACCCTAGGAAGCAAAGTCCTTCTGGGAGTGTGTTACCTCATTCTAGGGAGACTCTAACACTAGAATCACATATCTATCCAAACACGTGGGTAGTACAAAACCAATTGAGTTGCAACTTCCAATCATATTAGGACTCCTAGGGGATTTCAGCATTGCAATCCTACTAGAAATGCTCTACCTACCTCTATAAATACATCACTTCAAATCATTATCAAGGTACGTTTTGTCACATATTTACAGCATATATCTTTTCTCTATGTTCTCTCTCTGACTTAAGCATCGGAGGTGAGGACGAGTAGTGATGGAGTCAGGATTCAATGGTACGGGGGGCTACTAGGTTGGACAGTGGGCTACTAGGTTGGACAGTAGAAAAAAATGGATTATAACCAATTTTTTTTTTTTAACAAAATTTGGCTTGGGCTAGGGTGGGCTGTAGCCCACCCCTATCTCTGGCCCTGACGACAAGAACACACCTCGACGCCTTTGTTTCAAGTACCAGAAAACTTCGTTCGTGCTCATTCTATGTCGTCAAGCTTGGAATCATCGGGTACGATTTTTGGTAGCATCATATACTAAGCCCATGTTAAGCTCCCATCTTTTAAAAATAGATTTTGTAAAAAAGGATTTTCTGAATAATTTGTAGTTAAAATATAAAGAAAAATGTTGAGTTAAAATACAAAATTATTTTATTGGTAGAATATGTGTTTGAAAATGATTTTTTTTTTTCAAAAAAATGAGTTTTAAAGGATGGGGCTTAAACATGATCTTAATTACTAACACTAACAAGTAAAATGCATTAATTGCGATCAATTCACACGTTTGAGCTAAATGAGTACTTGTACCTTTATCTTAGTTCAAATTTTATATATTGATTATTGTCTCATTTTTAATCAACGTGAAAAAAATTGTATAATTTCAAAAACTATGATAGGCCTCCACGAAATTATGGCCCTTATAGCTGGATAAATTAAAGTTTACTGAGAATGCGACAATCTGAGGCTCGTAGAAGCATCTTCACATCCATATTAGAGAAATTCTTGAAGTATTTGAGATAGTTCTAGTAGAATTTAATAATAACTAGGATAGTCTTCAAAATATTTTGTTCATATTTACACGAACTTTTAATCCACGGCTACAAAGATTTTAGAACCCCAATTTCCACCACATATTGTGATTTGAATTGGAGTAATCATAGCTGCCCAAGGGCATGGAAAAGTATATATAAGGACCACCTTCCTTTATGATCAGCAAGTTTAACCTCTTGTATTGAAGTTTCATTATGGTTATTAGACTTTATTTTGTTTCAAAATATTCAAGAAAGTTTAGCTTCTACATCAGTTTTGGCTCTAAGAAGTTAAATCCGCCTGGCTTCTAAAATAATGCCCAACACGGAAAACTTTTATATTAATACATCTTGAAATTGATGGACCTGATAGTTGATAAGTTTGTTTTTGCACACTTATTTAATACCTAAATATGCTTATTATTGATAAAAATAAGTCAATTTTTATTCACAATTATGTAATTATTGCTTTTGTAAGTAAGAATCACAAAAAAAAAAAAAAGGAAATCAAGACAAAATGAGGGAAAATGGACTAAAAATGTGCAAAATTGTGAATTTAAGGACCAAATTGTACAAAATCAAAGTTGAGGGACCTATCATGCAATTATCTAAGGGACTGGCTGCAAATAGAACCAAAAATTGGTTTTGAACAGAAACTGGGCGCTGCACCTAGGCGCTACTTTTAAAACCCGTGGACTATTTTAATTATTTTCTGTAATTCCAAGAATTTAGGTTGCAAATATTGAACTCTTTTTTAAGCTTGAAGTGTGAAATCTGGATAGGTGGTGGCTGCTGCTTTTTTTCAGTTCTCTTTTCATTGTCTTTCTTTTGATTTCATATTCATTTTCTTTTCTTTTCCTTGTTAATTTATTGGTATTTTGGGGATACAAATCTAGAGTATAAGGGATATACGTTTAAGAATTTGGAGAAATATTTGGGAAAGTCAAATCCAAGCTTCAAAAAAGAGTTTTATCTATAACTTTACATTTTCTCAATTATTTTGCCATATTTGTAATGTATTGTTATAAATATTTCCATTTTTATCATTTGTATAACATGGACTAATTATTTGTGTTGGGATTTATGGTTGAAATTTAACCTAACTTTAATTAATATTAATATTTGTCTTTTAATGTTAAAATGCTTATTTTCATGTGTATTTATTATTGTGTTGAATGTTTTTCACTTATTTGGCCATTAAATGATTGAATTTAGTAATTTGTACATCGTTCAAGAGAAAATTGTATATTTTAGATTAAATAGTAAATACTCTAGGTTTGTGTAGGTGATAGAGATATACCTCTAATCCTAGGTGACCAATTAAACTATTTTCACAAATATTTAATGCGATTGTTTGGTTTTAATCGATATAGAGATACAATAGGTTAAACCAATCAAACGTAAAACTTCCAGTTCGATTACGGTGGTCATGTCCAACAGTGTTGAGAAATATAGCCACATGTTCCTCTACTTTTACAGATCTATTGTCAACCAAACCATATGTTCGTAAACGAGCACATAAACTTTGAAATGAAGCTATCTTCATCCTCAGTAGATCATGAAAATTCTATCACTCGTACCAAACAGTCGTCTAAGTGTCATTTCTCTTTCAGAATCCCAATTTCCATGTGGTGCTCTAGGGAACTGTCGATTACGACGCCTGATGGTAGTATATATTACAATTGCTTGCATGACCATCGTACAAAATAGGCCCAATTATTGTCGTTGTCGACGACGTTGGTTCATTGTGGTAGCCATAGTACTTAGAACGTCTAAAAAGTTTCAAGCAAAAGAAAAAGAGAGATTTGTTCATGTTTGAAGATGATAAATTATTGTGAACCTGAATTTATTTATTTCTATGCAATATATACTCAAGTAAGATGTCTTGACTAAACCTTTGCAATTGCTAAACTTCAATGCATGAAATCAATTAGGTGAAGGAAAACATTAATAAAGAGGGGAAAAGTGATTTCTCATAGAATAATGTGCTATTTCAAAAATGGAGATCAATAAGAATGTTAACAAGCAAGAGAAAACCCTAGCATTACTTAACATTGAGAACAACAATTCTGGAATATCTAAAATGTCCGTAGACAAGAAAGGGGTGAACTCCACAGAATCATGAGTCCTAAAATGTTACAGTTATAAGCAATCTTGCACATCAACTGATGGCTTCTCTTTTATTGTGAATGAATGGGGAAAGACAAGCCAAACCATCCTATTTGTTGAGAACACGAAAAATACTTGTTTGTTATTAAACCTACAATCATTCACGCATAAGAAGCACATGTCATATCCCCAGCACTCAATAACATAAAAAGAGACCAGGGAACAACATTCAGAAAGGGAAATAACATGTACACCTACTTATTAGACATTTCTTCTTATCAAATAGCACATAGCAAACTTCCAGCGGGATAATCAACAAAATTATATCAGCTCTAAATTTTCTTAGTGGACAACTAAAATTTCCCCTAGTTACTTGTCAGTTTGGAAAATTCCCTCTCTTTTAGGCAACATACATCTAAAAACCTTACGCATATTGAAGTCATAAACCAATCTTCCTACTCTTCAATAAGTCATACACTCGTATCATGGTGTTCTAACTTAATCCAAACAACATTCAAAGAAAATATTTCTGCACTACATAATCTACCTTGCAAGTTCAGGTTCATTCTATTTTCCCTTTTCAAATAATGGAGTTTAAATACTAAATCGAAGTTGAGCACTTGCTAATGTTTTGATTTCAAAGCCATTCAGTTCAAAATAGGTGCTGGGCAAATTATCATAGTTATTTAAAGACCGTAATATGATACACTATAAAGGGAAAAACAGAAAATTGTTAATTGGTGAAAATCAATACTTGAATTTGCTGCATAGGAGGTTCAACCAAGGCTCTTCCTTCAAGTACTCTCCCACTATTTTGCACGGAGTGGGAGATGGGAATTGAATTGTTGTTCCTTCTTACGCAGTTAAATGAATTTGTTTTGGGTCACAAGCAGAGATAAAGGGACGTCGAGCAAACCTGAATCGGCAACCCGATGGTCTGAAATTGAGGATTCTTGAGGGTTTTCCAGTTCTGACAGCTTCTATGTTTTCTTGGGTACCGAGAATGTGCTCTCCTCCCCTTTAATGGTAGGGTGTTGAAATGATTTTTTTGGTGGAATTTGAGGGTATATCAGAAATGTGGCGGAGAAGATGAACGGGAGGAAGGTGTGAGAAGAAAAAAGGAAAGTGGTGAATTACCAAGAAAATGCAAAACCACCAGATCCAAGGGAATTCCAATTCCACGATTTCGTGGAATAAGGGGTCACGTGAGCCATTTCAAGAAAATCAATTCCCTAGAAAACTATGTCTATCAAACAAACCAAAATGTGGAAAATGATAGAGTATTTTCCATATTCCCTAAAAACTTGGACTATCAAACGGCCCTAAATGGTGGGGCTTAGATGGTGGTAAAGGATGGGATGGTGCTAGGTTGCAAGGGCTTTGGAGGTTTGAGGAAATGGTGCGAAGAAGATGAAGATTTTTCTAATATATATATATATATATATAGACGGTCCTATCTTTCTGTATTATCTTAATTCTTAATGGATTTTATTTATGGAAACAGTTAGTAGAGATTATAGGAGTTTAAAAATAAAAGATTAGACCCTGTTTGATAAATTTTCATGAAAATTGATGAAATGTGTGGTTAAAAGTTATGGGTTCAATGAAATATATAATTAAAATTAATTGTTGACTTTGACTTAAATTAAAATTTAGATTTTAATCTCTATCAAATAGGGGTTAGAGGACAATCGTACCTAGGTAACAAAAATTAATTGTAGAAGTATAAAATTGGATAAAGATTGAAAATGATAGCCGTAGCTTAATTCCAAATAATTGCATGTAAATCTGCACTATAATACAAACTCAAAAATGCCCAAAGTACATAGCAAAGGCATTTCTAAATTTTCAATATATAGCATGCATTTTCGAATGACCTAATTTCTGCATATTGATACTTAGTGACCTAATTACAGTTCTGGTGAAAGTTGAGTGACCGTCTGTGCAATTAACCCTCATTTCGCCTAATTAACTGAAGACTGTAGCAGCATATGAACCCTCCACCTAAAAACTGTGTCCAGTCCACTGCAAAGATTTGGAAGAGCGAGACTGGTTTGGGTTCTAAGTTTGTCGGATTTTGCTCGACTGTAAGGGAACTCCGTGAAATAATCAAACTCCCTATATGATATATCCTTATTTATATTCTTTTGTAATTGGACTATATTTGGATTAAGCATTTTTGTTTTTGAATTTTTCATTAGGGATTCAAAATAGAGGATAGTCCCGAGAGTTGTGCATATCAATGATGAATGAAGTTCCGACACTAATTCATTTATGCGTAGCCGCCATCAGGGATGAACTTCTCCATGGTAATTCATCGAGTTAATATAAACTCTGTTGTTATTTATCATGGTAAAATAAAACAGGTGGTGCTGCCTGATATATGGGGTTTATTTTCGCTTTCTTGTTTTTACAGGGGATAGCCATGATGATATGTTACCGGTTATTTATGAACTTCCGCCCGAGTTGTTTGATGTTTTGTTGCCGGAATTGCCTCCCCTGGCTTTGCAGAAATTACACGAGAACTTGTGAGTTCAATATTTATGCATGAATTAATGAAAATTGTTGGCTGGTTTATCATACTCAAATCGAGGAAATATCATTTAGGACGATGCTTTTGGTGTTGCGCTCTTATTTTTGTTGAATAAACGGTTGAATTTTAAGTGGAACGTATTGAATTAGATATGGAAACCTATGTTGATGCCATAATGTTTAGAGTTGTCCTTGTATTTGATTTTCCTACCTGATTTTTGGATTAGTTGTATCATTCCGCATGTTGGATTAAATATATAAGAAACTTGGCAGGATTAATTATTTTCTTGTTAACAGAAACTTTTATAATTTTCATCCAGAAGCAATTTTGCCTGCATTTCCATGGTTTTCCTCACACTTTAGGTGCAAGGATAAAATATGCATACTATTCAGTATATGACCAAGTTCATTTCTTTGTACTACTGTGCTAGGTAGGTATGTGGTACACGCATAACAGGTCACAGAAAGCCGCTTACGTATGTAACTCAAAGTAGCATCTATGCATTCACTTGTTAGATTAGTATGATCACCTTATTTTGTTGATTTTTATTTTTGTGTTGATTCATGTCCTTTTGGGATGTAGGAGGATTATAAGATCCTTGTCTATTTGATTTTTAGCAATCATCTCTTGTGGTTAGAGTTGCTCCTCATGAGTTGTTTCTCTATTTGCATGCATTGACTTGTACAGAGTAATCCTCATTTTTGGGTAATGAAATATCTATATACCTAACGAAAAACCTTGGAACTATCAATGCTTGCAAAGCCCCTGGAATTTCAAACGGTGTCCGTCCTGGCATCAAGATTGAGGTACTCGTGAAGCTCGTGTACTTAAATGAAATGCAATTAATTTTTAAGGCATTTAACGACTAGGAAACTTGTTAAATTAGAGTGATAAGCTTAAAGGTGCTTGAGAGCACTTATTTTTGGTACATGCTCTTATGAATGATTTGGATAAGCTAATTGTGTTGCTATCCAAATCATCTGAACTTTAGTCACTGATGTCAACTTGGTGAAATTGTTTCTTGAGATAATGCATAACCTGTGATTTATCTCAATGCAGGCCCATTGAATTCAGGGATGACTACGGATTTGCTAATGGTTACTCTGAACACCACAAAAAACGTAGAAGGTTGAGAAGAAAGGAGTTTTATTTATTAATCTCAAAATGTATTCTTTACATATTTCAAAAAAATGTAACTTGAGGCAGTTCTTAGTGTGTGACCACTTTTCTACAGATTTGGGATCGTAGATTCGGCATGGAGGGCACTTTACAAGTTGCGCTGGCCTGGTCTTGGGCAGAAGAATCGGGTTACGGTTTGGCTGGATAAACATGAAGAAGAAAAGTACAGTTCAGTTATTGATTGGCAGCAAATATATTGGGAGACCCATTTGCAAAAGTATGCTTACCTGATTCAAGTTCTGTAGTACTATTACCTTGACATTTTCTAATTTTATGACATGAAGCTTTACTATGCTTTCCAAACCAGTTGCGTGGATACCATAACAGAGACAGCTTTGCTCCCATCTTATGGTGGTTGTATTGGTGAAATACAAATTCCAGGTTAGATATACCTTGGTTTTGTGGTCATCCGAGTCTCCCAGCCCCAAGATCACCTCCAGGTGGAAAATTAGAATAGAATAAAAATTCAGACAGAAGTCGAATGTTGTCTTATTCGATCTTCAAACGAAAAAATTAATCTCCTACCTGACATCATGCCTCATCTCTTACATTTATTTCCTGGTTCAAAAGAAGAGAAGCATGACACAATTTAGGTAACATTAAAATTTTTAAATCCCATTACATGTTCAGGGAAACTTCCTGGTGCAATTTCAATAAGAATGTGAAGGTCGGTGTGTAAGATAATTTACCGGGACACACTCAACAAGTGTGAGGAAAAAAGAAAATTTGTATCTATTTAAATTTTCTCTGTATATAATAATTGACAATAAAAATTAGAAACTTGACCAATTGTTTGAATCTTTTGAACAAATGAAAAAAGATAACATTGATGGAAGTAAATTTTTGAACTGTGAAGGGAATTTTTTGTAAGAAAAGTTTGTCATTGCATTCCTTCTAAAGGTAGATGAGATGATACTGCCAACAAGTTTGGTCCGCTTCAAAGAATTATCACAAACTTGTCTATTTGAGACGTATATGCTGAAGCTCAATCTCTGCATTTAAAAAAATAACACTCTCTGACTTCAATAAATCCATATAGTCACATTCCAATGAAGGATCTAAAAGTTTACAACAAATTGGTGTTTAAGTTTACAAGCAATGGTGATTTTGAGTAAAAAACAATGGAGGATTTAACTGCTGATATGACTGTTGGAAGTTGATATTGAAGAACATTATGCACTTGGATATTTCAGAGTCATGAGGATTTTTTAAACACATATTTTCCAATTGTATATTGTAACTATAAAACCAGTTGGCATTTACTTGCTTTTTGCAGATTCGATACTGCGATACATTGGTTGCATGGGACGCCAGAGTATGTCAACACGTGACTATTTTAAATTCTCTCATCACTGCCAACAATTTGGTATCTATGTTAGGTAATCTGTCACTCCGATTTCTAAAATTTACTTAAGAATGGCCTTAGGCAGAATAGAACAAAATCATAAATCGTATTCCTGTTAACCTGTCTTTTCATTTTAAATGAATGCAAACGTGCATTCTAAAAAAGTAGGGGAAACTTTTTATTGCATGTTCTCTTGCTAAAAAGTGGATTTGAGATCTATCAACTAATGAGCATTTTCATTTCAGATTCTCATGTTATTCATGTATACATTTACCGATAAAGATTCTACATCTCTCACATTTTCTAACTTAACATCCTGAGAGGTTGTTTTGTTGAGATGCCTTTGTTTCTGTTGCAGATGTTTGAGGCTTCCAAATGTGCTTTGCGTTGTGGAAACATGTGTAAGTTACAAGTACTTGATTATAAAAATATAATGTCATGTAGATCAATTGGTTTGCATCTGCATCATGCATGGTAGATGGAACTAGTTAAGAAGTGTCAACAGATTGGCTATCGCTGTAAAAAGAACTTCCAAATATGATACAATCAGCAAAGAATAGGTAACTGTTCAGTTGATAGTCATATTGTTTTAACTCAGATGTGCTCTAAATGATTCTACTTCTTATACAGGATTTAGGCATTGAGTTTGGTTAGGCACAATATGTTCTCTGCCTTGTTGTTGTGGATGCCTCTGATTTATGTTGGTTTCACCTTCAATATGCTTCCTATCTATTTGGGAGTTTTAGCCATCAGAAAATCTGAGTATAGCCATTGCTTATGCTGCTCTGGGGAAGTTAGCTCTCAACCTTTGTTTGCCTCCTTTTCTGTCTCCGAACTATCTCACCAATCTAAGTCTTTTGTAATTTCTTAAAAAACCATAAAATATTTGTTTTGGATATTTCACCCTCCAGAAACGGAGTCATTTCAACTCTGCCTACCTTGAGAAATCAGTATTTCCACGCTTTCCAAATATTTCAACTTATAGAAACAACCTTATCGAACAGCTCTCTCTAGCCCTTTTTTGTTTTTTTTATGTGATTGTTAGGTTATTTCAATAGAAGCTTTAAAATAGATTTGTCTAGCTAGATTTGCTTACTTTTAAATAATGCCATTTTTTCCCTTGTCTCCTTTCAATCATTTGACACAGCACAGCAGTCACACCACTAGTTTAGATGTTGAGCTGTTCTCACGCCCTATGTTCCCATACACGGAGTTCATTTTTCTTTCGTCTTTCATTAAACTTCTAACTTCTATGTGCTTTTCTTATGCTTTGGAATGCCTTTTCAGTTTCCACCCTGATGTTGCTCAGAGAGTTCGTGCTTAAACATTGATTAATTAATTACTTGAAAATATTTCGACTGCATGAAGCAAATTTATAGAGCAGGAATCCCTTTCTTTTGTGATTCCATGATGTCCATCAAATCTTGTAACAAATCTAAGTCCACCTTAATCAATAATGAGAAATTCTGATATCTGGAGATGTTTTGACCCCTTTGTTTATATATAAAAGTAAAAGCTGAGAAATTAGTGAATTCAAGTGTATGATGGCAAATTTCTTGCATTTGGTTTGTATCTCTAACTGTTACTCTGTGTCAGCATTTGTTACAGATTAGTAAGTTGGAAAGCCTGAAACTTCAGTGGATAAAGTCCATTGAGCATGTAAGTTTTGTTATTTTATGACACACCTATGTCTTGCAGCCAGCTTGCATAGCCAAAGAATCTTGATTTAAATATATTAATATGTAATTCTACAGAATATAGCTTTTCTACAGAATATAGCTTAAGATGAGTGGAAAAATGATGAGAAACACTCACATGCATTCAGTTGTACATGCTCAAAAGAGAACAATAAATAAAGATCAAATTACATAAACCTCCCAGGTTTATGACAATTACATAGACCTTCTTTTCAAAAATTTTAGAAACCTCCTTGATTTTTTCTTTTGGTAACAGATTTTCCCCTCTCAACAAAAGGTAAATTTATTTTCCATTTTACTCCTCTATACTATGCTGAAATTGTTGTATTTTATGTATATTGTATTATTTTCTTTCTTATTATTTATTAAGATATATTTTTTTTCATACTTTTTATTTAGAAGAGATCACTTTTTAAAAATAAATAAATAAATTACAATCTAATGTAAAGACGGGTTTTGGTGCTGGTTATCCAGTTACATATATGACCCCTTAGGCTAAATATTGTTACTCCCTCCATCCCATAAAGATATGCTTGCTTTTCTTTTTCAGTTATATCAAATAATATGTCACTTTCCTTGTTGAGAATATAATTAGTTCCTTAGTTTTTTAATATGTCCCTTGTTATCAACAAACATAAACTAGTCCTATATAAACCGTTATTCAATGTAGAGATATATTAGAAAAAATGTAAGAAAAATTTATATTTCCAATTATATTAATTACAAATTTTTAATTTGTGTGAAAATGAAAGCAAACTTATCTTTATGAGACAGAGGGAGTGCAGAATTTTAATAACTATAACAAGTCAAATTAAATAATTCTTTAGAATAATTTAATAGAGCTAATTGAAAATGCATAAAGTATTTTATGTTGCTAGATTTAGCCCCTTTTTGGTACATATTAAAATCTAGATTTTAATCTAAATCAAAGTCAATAATTAATCTTATCCACATATTTAATGGGAACCAAAACTTTTTAACCACATATTTCATCATTTTTTATCAAAATTTACTAAGTACTTGTTTGAGCTATATTAAAATTTTTATTCTCATTCTTCTACTCATTTTCAACTACACATTCTTCAATAAAATAATATTTTCAATCACATCAATAATTTTTCCTTATTTTTCAACCACATATTATCTATCAATCTACTATTCCAAAAATACATTCTTCCCAAATAATGTGGATCAAACACACCTTAAAAATCCAATTTTAATCGCCACCAAACAAGGGCTTAATAGCATTTTCTCTAATGCCAAAAATGCAATCCCTTTTTATGCGAAAGAATAATAATGAATTCAATCTCCATTCCCCCTTTTCATACTTTAAATCACCATGCATAATGAAAAATAGTATAGATGGGATTTGTAACTTCTTTTGTGGTCGAGTTGATTTCTTATTTGGCCATCACAATTTCACAGGTTGAAGGATTATGTAAACTTATAAACCAGAACAGTGAAACACTAAAATCAGTTGAATTTACCCATTGCAAGTTCTATCCAACTTTTATGGATGCAATTTGTGATTCAATACATGTGAAGGGCCATAAAACACATGGAATTGAACATTTCTCTATCAAGAGTTCAAGCTTTCTACAGACCGATACATTCTTACCGGTTGGCTTGACATCCATTTTGAAATCAGGAAGGTGTGCTCATATTCTCACTGTTTGCAGTTATCAAATTTAATGGCCCATATTCAAGTCAAATGCACGTGTTCATCAATACTATTTCATTGTATATCTTCTTTTTAGCTTTGCGTGCTATTCCATTCAACTACATCTGTTATCGCTGTTGATCAAATTATGCTATGTTTTGGATTATTTGCTTCAGCTGAATTCCTCTTCAAGATTTAACTGCAAAAGCTTCAGTAATATGCTGGTTTGGGCTCGGACTATTTTGATAAGTTTTTTCATATGAAGTCACACAGAATTAATCTTGGCGTGCCTTTAAAGATGCAAGGAATTATTTTTTGCCTATACAGAGTCCTGGTGGTAGTTTTATTTTGATTCATTTATCTAGTCTGTTTCCTTTTTCTTTTGGTGGGGCGAGGGGCAAATGCATGTCAGATATGTTGGATCAAATTGAAAGGAGTTTACTTTTCCATGTAATATGATTCCATTTGTCAATTTTCAGGTCAATGTTGCACTTTTTGATTAGGGTACCATACGTATAAACATGATCATGTATTTGAGGAATTATCAAGCAAGGGTCTAGTCATAATGTTTTTCTTTATTTCTGCTGCAAGTATTTGGTTCAATGGGTTTATCATTGTTTGCCTTGCCTTGTCTAGCCGCCTAATCATTTACTCAGAAAATTACAGATTCTTATCTAAAGATAATTAAACTTGCTTTAATTTCTTTATATTTCCCTGGGTGGTGATTTTGTTATTTGAAATTCGGTGTTAAAAAATGCGTGCATTATATCAAATGAAATTTTAGGTTCCTGATGCAGTTGATGCACACTGCTTTTCTGGAAAAAAAGTTCAAATGATTTGGTCTTGTAATTAAAAGTGTAACCTAATGAGAACTCTAATGCCGGATACATCCTTATGTTTTTCAGGATCTAATTGTTTATTTCTTTGATTTTAGGTCCCTGTATTCATTAAGCTTATGTGACAACCAGCTGCAGACAGTTTTTGCAAAAAATGTTTTTAATACCCTCCTTGATACATCGGCTAGTATATCCAATCTGGATCTTTCAGAAAATAATGTAAGTTGGAGGGACTTTGATAATACTTAATGTCGCCTTTATTTGAAACACTGAATCAATGTAAAATATATTTTGATATTATTGCAGATTTCAGGTTGGCTTTCTCATTTTAAATGGGGATCTGGAAATCGACCTTTTGGAATAGGCAAGTCATTGCAATCATTATGCTTGCTTAATTTAAGGTATTTACTCTTTATGTGCAGTGTCATATGTGAATATTTCTCACTTCTTAGGCTTCTCCAAGTTATATTACAATTCTCTCAAGATCCGCTGCCATGAAAATCTGCATAGAATTTGTAAATTTTATCTACTTCAATTCTTTATAGATATTTATGAGTCATTCTACGTAGTTACAATTTTATAAATTAGTATACACATCCATGTATGTTTTCTAAAATTTGGATGAAGAGCGAAATTTTTTATTAACAATGAGAATAAAATTATTGAAGAATTTAAGTGAGCATCATCTAGATTTGATATAGGTTCACTTAATTGAAGAACATAGCTGGATAATGGTTGCTTTTCTTTGATGTACTAAATGATAATACAATGCAGTTATTAGCCGACAGTAGGACAGACCAGGAATCAATATACAGTGAAGATTGAAAAGTGTTTTTAAGTTATATTGGATTCGAAATCCGAACTCGTATATACACTTCATCTTACATTTATACATGACCCTTAAATCTGTCTCTCTATTTTTTTACACCTGGCCTGCAGGTGCAAATAGCAATATTCCAATGATATATTGGAAATTGGGTTTTTTTGTCCTCATTTCATATCCATGGAGATCTGGTGAGTGATGATGGTGAAGGGGAGCGAGTCAAAGGAATATATCTGGGGACTATAAACATCTTTATGTTTACTTATTTCTTCCGTTTATCCTTTGGCTTTAAAGTCTTCAAATGTTGGATGATTAACATCTCTTTGAAACCACTCGGTTCCTAAACATAATATTCCTGCTAAGAGATCTTCATGTTCTTGACAAAAAAATAAAAAGCCATATCTGCATATTGTGATGCTTACTATATGAGTTTTTTGGCCATTACCAAACAGCAGTGAGGATATTTTATCTGAAGTTTCATGTGCATTAAATTTTTTTGGTTCATGTTTCAGGAACAATAATTTACAAAAAGATGATGCAGACTGTCTCAAATGTGCTCTGGTTCACATGCCTAATTTGCAGAATCTTGATTTAAGTGATAATCCTATTGAGGATGATGGAATCAAGTAAGTTAGGTTTCTCTTATTACATCCACTCTTTGACCTGATATGATCTCCTTAGAGGCTTGTTAATATTTTAGAGGGTTTGGATGTAGTTGTTTAGCATGGAAATCTTGTATCTGGCCAGTCTGGCATTGTTCTAAATTCTAATAAAATGTTTACTCATCAATAATAATATTTAGGAGTCTGATCCCCTACTTTGTTGAGATGTCTGGGAGACCTTTGCCCTTTTCTGATTTGAAGCTTGAGAATTGTGATCTTACTTGTGATGGAATGAGCCAGCTCTTAGAAGTCCTTTCGACTATGAAGACACCGCTAAATTTGCTTTCAGTTGGAGGCAATGGCCTTGGCAGGTAACTCACTGTAAGAAATTGTACTCCTAAGACTTGCTGATAATTCCACAGGTTCGTCCATCTAAATGCTAGATTTCTTCCAGCAAGATGGGAAGACCATTAGGAAAATTTATGTGCACGGGAATTCGTGCCCTTGATATTGAAGACATTGGACTTCATTCATCTGGTTTTCTGGAAGCACTTGAAGAAATAAAAATGGAAATACAGCTTGTCTACATTAATATAAGGTTCATTTGAATCAATTCTTACATAATTGCATCTATATGTTCATATGTTGGATAGATTAATAACTTGATGAACTTTGTACAGCAAAAACCGAGGTGGGATTGAAAGTGCGAAGTTTGTGTCGAAGCTCATCCGTCATGCCAAAGAACTTGTTGCAATTGATGCACAACATAACTTTATGCCCATGGAAGCCTTGTCGGTGATATCGTCTAGTTTGAAAGTCACAAAAGGTGCAGGTCCCTAGCGCAAATTTCTTGATTTTTCTTAAATAGAATTCCTGATGAGCTTGAATATGAGTGCTTATAGAAAATAAGTTATAAGTAGACTGTAAATATTTAAATTCAAATCATTCTTCCTTTTTCATATAATTGAAATTTCAATTACTTGCTTCTATAGGAAAACTAGAGCATCTGGACTTGACAGGAAATTCTTTTGGGGAACAACATGCCGATGCATCTGTGCTGTCTGAATTTCGAGTCAATGGTAATTCTGTTTTCAAAATTTCATCATCATTTGCTCCAAATGCACCTTATGATGATGATCCTTAGTTGCTCCACCATCCATGGTTGTAGTATTACATAGAGGCTGCAATAAGAAAGCTTCTTAGTTCTGTCGAATCCAGTTTGATTTCTGTTACGTGAAAATCTTGCAAGCGTACGAGTTCGTTGTACAAGTAATAATCGTGATGAGTGAGTTATCGTCCCATAGGGAATAATGCTCAATTTTAGAGTATACTATATATTTAAATTCGCAAATGTAACAAAAGATAATTGATTTTTTTGTTAACTACGTTCTATAACTACGAAAGCAATAAAAAGTGATATTAAATCAAATGTGGGTGAGTATTGGATTTTCGACTCCACTAATCAATTCTTAGTTTCAATTCTCAATCAGTGATAATTAATTCAATTCATGCGATTATGACGATCGATAATTCCACTTTTATTTACTATTCTTTCTCAAGATATAATAAACCTATGATAGACGATCTCATTCTTAGTCCGAATTCATATGGCAAGCATGCATTGACGTTTAGGATTATCAAATATGACCACACACGTCATAAATATTATTTCTAATATTTATTGTCTGTGTGTTTCATAAATAGTGTTCTACCTACCGTGAATTTTTCAATACTACGAATAAGCAACTAATTGTCCTAACAGTGCGCAAATATTAAAACAATATAATCATACATATTTATGAAATCACAATGCAAGAATTAAAATAAAACACATGGTATCGAATTAAAAACTAAAAAGCAAATAGATTCATCATCCATCCAATACGAGGAAATTTAGCCTAGCATATTATCAAGATTAAACACATAGAAGTGGAACGACAACACCAATAAATTTGACGAGCGTGATTAACTTCCCAAATTGCAGCTACTGTGTCCGTCCTTCTTTTTCTCCCAAAGCTGCCGGAAGTTTGAATGTGTATATATATATCCTATGATTCCACCACCAATTTATATGGGTAATCTATTTGCTGACTATATATAATATATAAGAATGAGCAGCCCACTTTATATATATAATATAATAAGTGGAAATTACATAGAGGCCTACTTTTCAAGATCCAAGTTCAAAAATAACATTTTAAGTTTTAATGTTCAAAAATCAGATTTTTTATAGATAGATACATATTTTTATATTTAATTAAATATTAATAATAATATTATAAAATTAAATTAAATTTATATAAAATCTAAATCTATCAAACCCTAACCTAATACAATTCATTTCTCTCCTCCCTTCCCATCCCCGTTGCCGCCGCCGCCGTCGCCTCTCTCCATCGTCGCCGGCGCAGCAGCCTCCTCCTCCCTTCTCCTCTCTCTCTCCCTCCCCCTCCTCTCCTCCCTTCTTCTCCCCCTCCCTCTCTAGGCCGCGAACATCTGCGCACCAATTTCAAAATTTTAAGAGAAACCAGATCTTCACAATGTCGGCCACAACAGCGAGCGCGAAGAAACGAGTTTCGGAGTTGAACGATTCAAAATCGGAGAGTCGAAAACGAGTCACCGTCGATGATGATTTTGATGGGTCAGAAGAAGAACGAAGAGACAATTTCTAGGTGAAACTTTGTGTGTTTTCTCGTATGTACGCTCAGGAACAAGCAGCAGCTGGCTTCACCGCCGCTACTCCCCTCTCGTGGTCGCGATGGGCACAAATTCGAGGTCGCCAATCCCTTGGCTCACCAAAAAATTCGAGGTTGTGGTTGGAGGTGGTCGATCTCGTGGTATGTTTTCCGATTTGTGCGATTAGTGTAGCGGTGGTGCCTTTTTTGTTGTTGGAGGCGATGGACAGCTGACGGTGGGTAGGCCGTGGTGGTTCGGTTTTGTTGGTGATGGAGGTGGTTGTTGGTGGTGGCGGTCATGGTTTTGCATTACATCGTTAGTGGTGGAGGTGGTGGTTTCCGTGGTGTTTGGTGGTGTTGCGGTGGTGGTGGGGTGAGGCGGCGGTGGCTATGGCGGCGGTGGTGGTGCGGTGGATTTGGTGGTGCGGGCGCTGTTTGAATCTATGTTGTGTTTTGTGACGCGTTGTGTCGCTTGTGCAGCTGGTTTTGTGTTTGGTGGGTTTTGTTCCGCGACTGAGCCATGTGCCGTGACGTGAGCCATGTATTGTGACCGATGTCGACTATCAATAAAAACCCGAGCAATGGCCAAAAAATATTCTCGCACTGTCCGTGGCCATTTGAAATAAACTTGTGACTATCAAACCGTAATCGAGTTATTTGAAAATAAAATGGGACTATGAACAAAATCGTGAGCCATGTGTAATATATTTTGTGACTTGTCTTTGTGACCATTTGAAAATAATATGTGACTATTAATAAAAATGTGAGACGTGAGCCTTATTGTGTTATCAATTATTATAAATAAAAAATTATGTGTTGTGACCTGTGACCTTCACGTGACCTGGATTGTGACTTGTGACTGGATCGCGTGACTTGTGACTGGTCGTGACTTGGGTGACCGTACAAAAAATTCATGTCATCGGAATAGTCGTCGGAATCGGAGCAGCCGGAACGATCACCAATAGTCACCGGAATCGGAGTGGTCGCCGGAGAAGTCGTCGGAATCGAGACGTCGCCGGAGTGGTCGCCGGCGTGGTGGGGTGGTGGTGGTGGGGTGGGTTAATTTTATATATATATTATATATTTACTTATTTATTTATATTTATTTATATATTTAAATAAATAAATAAATATTTATAAATATGTGTATATATAGGTCAAAAAATCTGATTTTTGAAATGTAAAAGTTGTTTTGTTATTTTTGAAATAGGGTAAAGATAAAGTAGGGAAAGTGAATTTTTCCCATATAATAATTCAATTGCAACCAAAGAATACGCGTCTCTCTCTCCCATCAATCTGTTGCCGCCCAATTTATGTGTAAAATCTCTTTAATTCTCCAGCCAAAGTATGTAATCCCCCAATTTTCAGCCCGCCGCCCGCTCTTTTTCTCTGGCTTTTTGGCCGCGTCTCTTCACCGTCCATATATGTATATATATCATTCAAATAGCATAAGAGGAAATTACATTGAGGCAGGTGTTTAGAGTTTGAAATTCAAAAATCAGGGACTAAATTTCATTCTTCAAAAATCAAGTGACATATAAGAAACCTAACCCTAATTTTTCACTCTCCACCCCCTCTTCTCTCCCATCTCTTTCTTGCCTCCCCTCTCATCCCCTCGCCTTTCTCTCTTTCCTGCCTCCCCCCTCCCCTCTGCTGCGAATCGCAGCAGCGTCACAGCGACGCTGCTGCTGTGACACGAATCGCAGCAGCAAATGCTGTAGAATCGCGAATCACAGTAGCAGCAGAAAAGCGAACCACCAGAATCGCACGCTATAGAATCGCGAATCACAGCAGTGGGGAGGGGTTTTTTTTGAGTCAATCGTCGACTTGTGCCAACTGGTGCCGATGCTGCACCACCACACAACTGCCTCCTGTAGGTAATGGTTTTGGGGTTTTTTGGTTGTGGTGTAGTGCAGGCGGCGGTTGTGTGGTGGTGGTCATTTTTGTTGTTGTTGGAGATGGTTGTGGTGTTGTGGCAACGACGATTTTTGTTGGTGGCGTGGTGCAGTCAGTGAATATGGTGGTTGATTTTTGTTGCATTGCAGGCGGCCGATGCGATGTTTTTGTTGGTGGTGCGGTGTAGGCGATGGTGTGGTGGTCGTGTGGTGCAGGTGGCGGTTGTTGGTGGTTTTGGTAGTGTTGTGCAGGTGGCAGTTGTTGGTGGTCGGCAGTGGTTGGTGCAGGCGGCGGTGGTTGTGGTCATTTTCATTGGGTGGTGGTGGGGGTTGTTGGGGGATGGTGTTGGTGGTGTCGAGGTCATTTTCTGGCGGTGGTGGTGAGGTCGTTTTCATTGGGTGGGCGGCGGTGGCAGTTGTTGGGGTGTTGTGGTGGCGGTGGTGTGTTTCTATGGTATTGGCGGTAGAGACGACGGTGGTGTTGTGTTAGTGGTGGTCACAGATGGTTTGTTGATTGTGACCAATAAATTGGTTGGTGTGTGACTAATAAAAAATAAATTGTGATCAATTTGTGTGGCCTACAAATTTATTAATTTGTGACCAATAAAAGTAATTTGTGACCTATAATTTATGTTTTGTGACCATAAAATAAGTTGTGTGACTTATAAATTTTGTGATTTGTGATCGATAAATAATTTGTGACTTTAAAATTTTTAATTTGTAACCGATGAACGAACTGTGACCTATAAAATTTTTGAATCGTGGCCTTAAATTTTTGATTTGTGACCAAATATAATAGATCTGTGACCTTTATATATTTATCATTAAAACATATAATTAATTAATTAATTCACAAATAAATTTTAATGATAATCTGATTTTTGAATTTTAAAACCTTTAACCTTAAATTTGAAAGGGAAAAATTCATAAATAAGGTGTATTCTTTACACCAATTCAAAAATAAGGTTTATAGTTTGAAACTTCAAAAATCAAGTTTTTTTTTTAATTCTAATATAATAAAATAAACCCACCCCACATGCACCACCCCCCTGCTCCGGTGACTATTCCGACGACCATTCCGACCACCACTCTTCTCCGGCTCCGATTCCGGCGACTGCTCCGATTCGACGACCATTCCGGCGAGGTCACAGATTTTTAAAGAGTCACGTATTATTATATTTTTAGGTCACATTTTGGTCACAGATTTACAATTTAGTTAGTCACATATTATTTTTCAGTCACGGATAATAATTTTTATACGTCACATATTATTTTACGGTCACAGTTCAAAAATTTTGTAGGTCACAATTATTTCTTTGGTCACATATTTCAAATTTAGTTGACCACATATCAAAATTTATAGGTTACACGGTCACATATTTCAAAAATTGGTTGGTCACGGATTATTTTTGAGTCACATATTACTAAATTTTTAGGTCACAGTTAAGTAATCAGTCACAGATTACCAAATATTTGGTCACATACCCTCAAATACTTGGTTACATAACCAAGTAATTGGTCACAAACACCAAATAGAGGTCACACACCACACCACACCACCGTCACCAACACCGCTTGTGACCACCCTCACCTCGGCACCACCACAACAGCACCAACGCCACACCACCACCACCACCACCGATGAAAGGCGCCACCACCAACAAAACTGTCACATATTCCTTTTCAATGCACATCACCAACAAAAAGTCTATGAGGTTTTCAACGCACATCACCACTCTGGATCTGAAAATCGCCACCACCAACATCTCAAAAAACACCATCCAAAAACCCTAAACCAATCCGAAAATCACAAAACAACCAACCCACCAGTAACACCTCCATCACCGCCAAATCCACCACATCCAACCACATATATATCTCACGGCGTCGATCTGAAAAGCGTCTCCAACGCCACCTACACCTCTAGAACACAGAAGAAGAAAAAAAAACCTAAAAGGCAGAGAAATCGCTGCCGGGAAAGCGCTTTCCCGACAGCGAAATCGCTGCTGTCCCCAGACTCCATTGCTACTGGACAACCATTGTAGCCCTAAATCGACGCTCACACCCACCACCATCTCCATTGCTGCAACAGCGATGACCGCTACACTCGCTATCTCCGATGCAGTAACGACGTCAGCTCCGTTGCACTTAAAAATCGACGATGACCGCTACAGCAAAAACCACCCCAACCCTAAAACCACAAACACTCCAAAACCCAACAAAAATACCACCACCGCAATCCATGCACACACCACCACGGTCACAAATCACACCACGCACCGCCAACCACGTACACGCACCTCCGACGTTCAGATCTGTGCGTTCAGATCGCCAATATTTCCAGCTAAAGCGAGACGGTGGAGAGAGGGGGAAATGATGAAAAAGAAAGGGGAAATAGATCTAGGGCTTGGCCTTCCTAGCGTCGGTGCCGGCGCCGTCGTCGTCGCCATCCTCACAACGAGACAGCCGGAGGTCGTGAGAGAGTTGAGAGAGAAACTGAGATAAGAAATGAGTGAAGAATTGAAATTATTAGGGTTTGTAATTAAATTGTTTGGATAATGTTTAATTTATAGATACCTGATTTTTGAATAATGAAACTTAATCCTTGATTTTTGAATTATAATCTTTAAACACCTGGTATTATGTAATTTTCCCAATTTGAAACAGTGATACTTAAAAACCTGATTTATGTATTGTTCCCATAACATAAACCTTTTTTTTTCTTCAGCAAGAGGCCCAGCCCATTAACTTTATTTTTCTCCAAGTCATCCCTTTTTTTAAAATTAATCCAATTAAGGCCTTCAACTTTTATGGTGTAGACTTTGATCCTCATATTTTGGATTTCGTCATTTTTCGACATATTTTGTTTCTTTTCTCCAATTCTTCATTAAACATTGAATTTTACCTACAAGATGAAATATAACACAATTTAGGTCATATTTTGTCAAAAGAATAATAAAATTCTATAGTTTCAAACTCCGAATAAGTGTAGAAAATACACTTATCAATTTCTAACCAATCGTTTCTGTTTTTCGAAATCTTATCCAATGTATCATGTCGAGTGTTGTTTAATTTAACTTATCAAATTTGTTGTCTTAAAATAGCCAAGTTGTAAATGTCCGACTATTTTTATGAATATACTCCATTTTCAATCCTATTTGTGGAGAGAGACCCAAAACTAAAGTGAAAGTGGACAGTCGGATTGCTTTCTTTCCTTTCCCTATATGTTCAAAAGTGATGGGTGGGTGGATTGGCTTTGTCATTAACTAGTCTTTTTTGTGATGATTCTTTAAACTAATTTAGTAAATATAAATTCATTTGTTCATTTTATCTTCAAATTGCATTTTAATGTTGGAATATTTAAAGCTTACAAGGGACTCAAATTGATGCCCTAAAACCAAGTTTCTAATTTGTGAGTTGGGATGAAAACCAAGTCTCTCTCTCTCTCTCTCTCTCTCTCTCTCTCCAATTAGGGTCGAAGAAAAAAAAATTAAACTTTATTTGGAAGCAATTTTGCCAACTTTCCAACCCCTTTCGTCTTTGCCCTCATAAGTAATTTTTTTGAAAGTAAGTTTTGCAATGATGTAAATTTTACTTACTGGCATACTAATGTCTCCAAAAAGTAACATAAAAATTATGTTGTAGCAGAAAAAAGAAATGACTGTAAAAAGTATGTTCTTTAATCGTTTACTTCTATAAAATTGAGCTATTGACATTTGGGGTTGTAAATGGATCGAATCTGTCTATAACCGATCCGATAAGATTAATTATCCAATCCAATAATCCAATGGATATTTGATTGTTAAATTTATATCCGTTTTGCTATGTTATCACATATTCGATCCAATAGTCCGATTCGAAATTAAAGAAGTTAGGCAAAAAATCAATGTTGGAATCAACTTTTTTTATTTTTATTTTTTTCCCAATTTTTTCAATTCTTAAACGAGTTTAATAATTATAAATTTCTCAATTTTTTTTAATGTTTTGAATTTGATGATTTTTTTAATTATAATTTTTTAATTTTCTCATTTTTTTATTTTAGCGACAAATAATATGTTATAAAAATATTTTACTGATTCAATTATTTAAAACAAATCAGATCGAATTGATCTATATCCATATTTGATTCATTTAATTAACGAATTATCGGATTCAGATATTGATCGGGTTATCGGACTGAGATCCTAAATTTATCTCCCATTAATTTCATTGGATTCAGATCAAAATCCAATCCATTTTCTGTCCTATTGACATCTAAAAATATATTTTAGCTAAATTTAAATATATTAATTTAAATTATATTGAATATTTTAGTTATTAATATCTAAAAAATATATATGAACTGAAGGAAGACGAAACATACAGTGAATTAAAGAGTAAAAAATAAAAAAAACTATTGGACTCAATAAAATTTTCTACAAAGATGCTCTAACTTAAGCATAGCAATACTAACTTTTAAGAAAATATTTTATTTAATTTCCATCTCGAATAAATAGAAAAAAATTGTTAACTCATCCAACATTTTCAATATTTAGTGCAATAAAAAAATAATTGCTACAATAATTTTCAATTTTAATTGCTAATAAAAGGATATTACCATTTACCAATAACTCATTTCTCTACATACGTTATTTACGCCATGTTTGGTCTGAATTAAAATTCGATTTTAATTAAAGTCAAAGTCAAACAATCAATATTAACGACATCTAATATCTTTCATGGATCACACAACCTTTCAATTCCACATTTGAAAAACTTATATTACAATTTATTAAAAATCTAATTTTAATATGCAAAACATCATTTTCCAATCCTCTCCTCCGTCGATCTAGCAAAACCAATTCTCTCTCTCTCTCTCTCTCTCTCACACACGTTTCCCACTCACAGATCTGACAGCCACCGCCGCCAGATCGGAAGTTTCGAACCTCCGTCGCTGTCCCAATGGAGGAGGCCTTAGAGTTGGCCCGTGCTAAGGACACTAAGGAGAGAATGGCGGGCGTGGAGAGACTCCACCAACTTCTCGAAGCTTCTCGAAAAAGTCTGTCGTCATCGGAGGTGACGTCGCTCGTCGATGTGTGCCTGGATCTCTTGAGAGATAACAACTTTCGGGTGTCGCAGGGCGCCTTGCAGGCACTTGCTTCGGCCGCTGTGTTGTCCGGGGAACACTTGAAGCTCCATTTCAATGCGTTGGTCCCCGCTGTTGTCGAGAGGTTGGGCGATGCAAAACAGCCTGTGAGGGATGCTGCCAGACGGCTCTTACTTACTCTCATGGAGGTACAATGATTGCTAATGAACTTACCCTCCCACATACAGACTTACTGAGTACCCCCACTCTATTCGTTGATCTTTCTTTTGTTGTTCGCAATTATTTTTAGTGTGGTTATAAGTTTTTTGTTTATTATTAACTGGATTTTGATGGCGGGATGAAATTGTGCTCGGTGAAGTTAGAAAAATGGTGGTACTGATACCAGTTAGATGTCTGTTGCTGAATTTAACTTTGTTGTTTATGGAATAATGGAAACAGTTTAAGATGATCGTGTATGATATGAACTCGGTATGTTAAAGTTTGAATGATTCAGGTTTTTGCAATGAAGTTCTAATTACAATTTGCATATATTGTAGAAACTTGAATTTGAATTACTGATTTTGAGTAGTTTAGGATGTCCTGAGGTGACTTTGGGTCTTGTTTTATGGAAAAAAATTAAAAGAATTTTGTTTTGAATATTGCTACTATGATGAAATTGCACTAGTTTTGCTAGCTAGTAGCAAGCATTTAAGATTTGGAAATTTTGGATAAACGATTTTGTACTGAATCTGGTTTCATTATCGCTGTCATCCATCTTCCTGTCAGCCACAGACTCGCTGTTTTAATTAAGTTATAAAAGATCTCCGTTTACATTTCTACCATTGGATTTCAAACTGCCACGAGGACTTGCTATGCACATTGAGTTATCAAATATGTCCATTTACATTTCAACCATAGGATTTCAAACTGCACAATGACAAAACAATCTGTAATTTCCTGCACAGATTTGAAAGTGCGTATCTGTATCTTTAGCATAAAACTATTATTTACTCTTCCTTGTAATGGAATACTTCTGCTTCTTTTCTGTCCAAAAATAACGTCTACGATAAATGCTCTCTTTTCTAAAATCATTTTTCACTTTTCAAACATTTTCTTTCTGACGTGAGACGTGAGTTAAGAATTTTGGACATTAGTTTTGGACGAAGCATAAAAGTTGCATCAAGCATTATTTTTGGGTTCCCACTTAAAACATTATGCCAATTCAGAGTACTGACTTAAAATTGTGGACAAAGGGGACATAGTACTAGACATTGGCCCAGAAATGAACTTATCATAAGCTTCGGTTTCCTCTCTCTGGATACTTCCTAAATGCATAGAAGTTTTCCAACTTGAGTCTCCAGCTACTTATTAGTATAATAATAAGCGACATCGAGTAACTCTTTGATTGGCGCATGCAACATTAGAAGAGCAATTTCACACTCGAGTTTTCTACCCTCTTGCGATGCCGCTTCATGAAGTGATCTATCAATATCAGCTTGATGGCGGACTCGTCGGTACCAATATCCCTCAACATCCCTTTAGCAAGGGCTTTGGGAAGTGTCCTTGTATCGCTGTATAGGCTGGAACCTGAATCCTATGATGATTGAGTACCCTCTGGAGGTGTCTCGGATGAAGGACGGCTGACATGTGTAGGCTCGGGGATACTTCAGTAGTAGGGGGAATGATGTCAATAAGTATAGGATGAATAGGTGGAGGTACCTCAATGGGAGCCCCTGGAGATGGCTCAGTAAGGAGTCTATGATGGTGCCTTTGTAGGAGTTAGAGGAGGTACTGGAATAGATGATGGAGGTGTTAGCGATGACCCTGGCACTGATATAACAATAGGTGTGATTGTAGTCACTGACAGTACTGCAAATGAAGTGGTGGGGAACAAATGAGGAACATCGGAAACAAGTACCTGTTCGTCAAAAATTCCCAGTCTTGGTTTCGGTTTTTCGAGACGTCTCCTCAGTAACCACCTTATCCTTACCCTTTCCAGCCCGACTAGTAGTAGTCCAGAAGGTAGAGTAGGCTGTTAGGGAGGGTCAACAACAACCTTGGGGGGAGCTGGGGGCAAACTAGATACACACAAATCAACTGAATGGCCCAAATGTCTACAACATGCACAAAAAATGGGCCTCTTCTCATACACAATTGCTTGCCAAAAACTGCAGTCCACACCTTTACATGGAATGCTAGAGTTTCTCCTATTGTTAGTTATGCTGTTTATATGCAATTGTCTTATTCTTAATTTTCTTTACATAGAATGCTGATAGCACTCAATTGCGTGTTATTAAGGGTATATCATACCTGCTTGTGAGAAGGATTAACCATTTCTCACAAGCAGGAAATGCTGGCACTGGAACTGCTGTGATATCTTGACTGAAGTCTAGGATATGTATCTTTGGAATTGTAGGGGTCACAATGTTTTCATGTGTGTTGCAACAACTGAAGGCAGAAAGTTTAGCTTTGTTTCTTTCAAACTCTTCTGTTGATATTTCATACGAGGAAGTGTATATTATCTTGCCATAGATTATTGGTCTTGTGATTCTAAAAGCTTCCTTGTCAACCATTTGCTCAATATACATTCTACATTGAGTTGAGACCTTTTCTTGGCATGGGATGTGTGACTAATCTTTCACGTTTACTGAGAAAAGTAAGAACAGTGTTTGTTGATGGTTAATTTTTCTATAGGTTTCTTTACCGACAATCATTGTTGAAAGGGCGGGATCTTATGCTTGGGGACACAAAAGCTGGAGAGTTCGAGAAGAATTTGCACGGACTGTTACATCAGCAGTTGGTCTCTTTGCATCGACAGAACTACCTCTTCAACGTGTTATTCTTCCACCAGTATGTTGATTTTATATATTTTTTAGGACGTGCCGACATATGTTATTGCTATACTTGAACTTAAGAGAAGACTGGATTTCATAACCTTATATTTTTATTCTTGGGTGTTAGATTTTGCAGATGTTGCATGATCCAAATCCTGGTGTGAGGGAGGTCGCCATTTCATGTATTGAGGTTAGTATCATGATTAAGTATTGACATGTTTTCTCGCCATAATAATGGCAGTTGAATTGACAATAGTCGTTTAATTATACTAATTACATGAACACCTGTAGTTATATTATTAAGGTTGGGTCATTATGTTCATTTTCTCTCTCTCTCTCAAATGCACAAACAACAAGAGAACCTCTACTTCCATCTCATTAAGAGTGTTGAACCACACCATTTAAAAGGTTAAGCTCTTAGTGGGGGGACAATTTATTTATTAAATTATCAGTAACACATTCCTTCACATATAGGCTGTTCATTTTTATTGTCTAAGGTTTTTAATGTATGCACTATTTTTTAATAAATGGGGAAACTAATATCATTCATGGCTTCAATACCATGTTAAACACCATCTAAAGGTTAGGTGTTAGAGAGGGGACAATTTCATTTATTTAAATTGTCTTCTGCATGGCTCTCACACATAGGATGAGATCATTGTTTTAGCTAAGGTCTATTGTGTGCATAATTGTTAATAAATGGGTGGTGGAGGGCTTGAACCCAATATATTTGCTAGCTCTAATACCATGTTGAACTACCTCATCTAAAATATTAGCCATTAGAGAAAGAACAATTTCATTTGTTTAAATTGTCTTCAACATAGAGAAATAGGTTCGTTATCATTTTTTATGTACTGTCTTTCCACACATTTGATATTATATCATTGTATACTTTAGTGATCTTTTAATTCAAAAAACAAGAAACACGAAACTAATGTTACTATCTTGGAAGCTTCGTAGTTTGAGAGACCACATGTATACCATTTAATATTGCCTTCAAAAGTACCCCGTTGTTTTTTGTAATTAAATTAACTCTATTGTTGTAAGTTGGTTTAATCAAAGCTAAATTGGAATTCAGTCTCAGGGTTATGATGCTTGATCTAGATACAACTTCTAAATAAGAGCCAAGATGTTGGATGATACTGTTGAAAGTACTCATACTCATCTAGTACAACACCTTAGCACTTATGACATATCCTCTGTTAATCTGAAAAAACAAATCATATATCATTTGTTTGGTTTGTATTTCTTTGAAGTGATGTTATATCTTTTCTTTTTGACTTGAAACATAATTTCAGTTGTTATAGAAGCATAACTTCAACTGTTAAGAGACAAAATCCTCTAATCTTCAAAGAAATAAAGTCGAGTTGAGAATATGATACATTTTCTTTTTCCAACTAAGGATAATTAAAGAGAAACCCTTAAAACTCTTTACTCGTATAAAATTTAGATTGGTCTCACAACTCAGAATGGTTCTTGCGTTTTGTTTCAAGTAACCTATTTTTTTCTTTCTATCCATGTCCCCAAAAATAGCTGAAACTGTCGATTTCCGCATGATCTTACATTCATACTCCGTTACTCGACAAAGCCATTTATTTTTCCAATGAGGAATAACCTGCTTGGAAAGACTAAAAGTGAAACCAAGTTCCTGAAGGATTTTACAACTTAACCCCTCTCATGACATCACAATGTGAAAATATGTGATTCCTACTTTCTGAATCCTTTCTACACATCATGCACCTTGAAGGGGAGAGGGAGAAATAAGGGCATTTCTTCTGAACCGCATTACTATTATCAATTTTCCTATGAGATACCAGCAATAGAAACCATGAAGGGGAGAGAGTGAAATAAGGGCATTTCTTTTGATTTTTACTATTATCAATTTTTCTATGAGATACCAGCCATAGAAGCACTTCTATTTTTTTAAGGATGCAAGGTTTTTAAGTGAACTTAAATGAGGCAGAGATGGGATAGCTTGGCAAATCAACTAAAGTATTGAAGAATGATTTGCATGAGAAGGATTGTGAGGGCTCTAACTTCCACAACCTTTTGACATTTCTAGAAGGTGTTAGGTAAACTTTCTGAAGAACATTCAGTTGGAGGAAAATTACAAAAAAGTTTCATGCCCATTTTCCCAAGTCAATCGCCATTATTTGAAGATGGTACATTGCTGGTATTGTCTAGAGAAATGCCAATTGCAAGCTGCACATGTCCATGTTAGTATATTTCACGTACAATAAATTGGACAACATTTGAAAGAGTATAATCTTCTAGGAAGATAAAGACTGCATTTACTTAATCTCGTGGACGCTTGAGTGCTGTCAAAGGACAAAATGTGCATGAGATGAATGTACCCTAAATAAGGCGGGAATTTTAGTTCTAGAGACGTTTCTTGTCTTTTGATTTGACAAGATGAGGTTAGCTTTTAGCAAACACAAGATTTGTGTCGGAAAAAGTAGTTTATTCTTTATATTATTATGAACCTGCTTAAATTATGGTTGACTTTCCCTGGTTCACATTCTTTCTGCATAAAGGTTATTTCAGTGGAGTGATCATGTCGTAATTCATACAAATTTGGTCAAGTGAGAGGAGCTCTCAAAATTCATAGGTTTGGATCGGTTGTCAGCTTGGAGCAACTTTTGCATATAAGTCGATATAGTTTTTTGTCTGCAATAAATGTTCCATGGACTTCATATTAAGAGAATCTTGGAGCTAGTTATTCTCATTTTTTGTTCCCATCTGCGTATGTACTGCTGCTGAAGTGCTTAAGATTGCTCCTTGGTGAATTGGCACATCATCAGGAACTTAAGAATTGGTTCACCTTGTATTTGTCTGACAATCTTGTTTTTCCTTGTTTCCTTTTCCCCAGGAGATGTATACTGAGGCTGGGCCCCAGTTCCGTGAGGAACTGCAGCGACATCATCTTCCCACTTCAATGGTAATATTGGGATTAGAGATGATATTAATTCTAAATTTAAGTACTCATTATATGTGCCAGACTGAGTTTTTGATTTATTCTTGTTTTATACATGCCTTCTCCAATTTAATATGTAGTTACAGATGTTACTACTAGTTTGAGCAATTCAAGCGCTTCCTGATTCGCATGTGGGAGAATGAGTTTTTGATTTGTTAATTTGGTATTATTCATGCAGTTCATGTGTAATGTATTAGGAGAACTTTAACTTTGCTGAAGGCTTATTACTCAGTAGTTTTTTGATATGATGATGCTATGCAGTTAAGAGATATCAATGCCAGGCTGGAGAAAATTGAGCCAAAAGTTCGCTCGTCAGAGGCAATTGTGAGCAATTATGCGGCCAGCGAGACTAAGCCTACTAGTCTTAATCCAAAAAAGAGCAGTCCTAAGGCCAAAAGCTCCACACGTGAGGTATCTCTCTTCGGAGGTCAGTACTTGTGCTGGATACTATAGATATTTTTAACAAATCCATTTGAGGATAGCCTTAGTTAAGATCCTAATCTGACCAGTTAACCATTTTAGCATATACGGACTGTCCCACATCCTGCGGCTCATTTTCCTCCATTCAATGAGTTGTGCGTTGCGAAACATATAAAAAATAATCTTTTAGTGGTGAGGTTGTTTATTTAAGTAGCATTTTACTGGTGACATAATGCATTACTGGTGACATAATGCAAAAAAAGTACTCCCCAAGTTTAGACTTGATTGATTAGGCTGATGTTCTGGAATTGCGTATTTTAAACTTTAAAAAAAAAGAAGATGTTCTTTTAGCATCATGCCCTGCTGACTTCTTGTGTTCGTTCGACTGGGAGCAGGAGACAGTGATATAACAGATAAAGCTGTTGAGCCGATTAAAGTGTATTCAGAGAAGGAGCTTATCAGGGAGTTTGAAAAGATTGCTTCCACCCTTGTTCCCGATAAAGATTGGTCTATCCGTATTGCGGCCATGCAGAGAGTGGAAGGCCTTGTTATCGGAGGTCTGTAATCCACCTGACTACACAACTAACAGCCTCTTTGTTCTCCTCTGTGAACATGATGTGCTAATTGCTTTCATCTCTCATTGTTTAAGTTTCTTATGTCATGATATTGCAATAAACTGTATATTATTGTTGGGTTCTGTAGTCGAATTGTTCCTATAACCATAAATAAAATTTGCTGAATATATAGATTGGACAGATGAGGGGCAGAAAAATTGTGATGAATATACATATTGGGCATTTAAGCACACAACAATACACACTCACCTCCCTTACCCTCCCAAAATCGAAAAACGGAAAACAAATGAAGTCATGGAGTAAGACACTAGCATAGTCAATACTGCTCTGTAATGACAGGCAAAAAAAATCTGATTTGAAGTTCTAGTACTAAAAGTTGAAACTTTGACATCAAAAAGTGGTTTTGGTTGCTTGGAAGTTTTTGGATAAACACTTTTAACGGCCTTGAGAAGTGATTTGTATGTACTATAATTGTTAATGGTGCTCTCAAGACCCAATAAATGTCGTGTGAGCCTGCATTCATTTTTTCTGTTTCCAAAATTCTAGGACTTCAATAAGATTATCTAATGGTTTATGTCAACTAGAAAAGGCCCAGTTTCTTGTACTGTGGTAAATTCTGACATGTATGTGGATCCTATTCTTGTGATAGGAGTGTGAATATATTAATCATTTCCAATTCCATCTTATCAGGTGCGGTTGATTATCCCTGTTTCCGTGGACTTCTTAAGCAACTGGTTGGTCCATTGAGCACCCAACTATCAGATCGGAGATCTAGCATAGTGAAGCAGGTATTTAACATAAGTTTGCTCACAACGGTAGCTTTTTTCTGCCTTTTTCTTTTGAAAGTTGCATAACCTTGTGATACATCTGCGAGAGAGCTAGGAGTTATTTTTGTAATATATGTTATGATTATTAAAATGTTTATCTTTACAGTCTCCAATTGCACTGGTTATTTCATTTCCTGGTGAATTCTCTTCTTAAGGTCCCTGTTTGAGCCCCATTCTCTAAAAACTCATGGCTTGTTCGGTCAGTGTTTCAATTTTCAGTTTTCTGGTTTGAGGCCTATTTTCAGTTATTTAAAAAGGGGCTTGGTTTGTCATTCTGAAAAATTGTTTCTCAAAACAGAAAATTAGAAACTCGTTTGGTTTGAAATTTTGAGAAATTATTTTTGTGAAATTTTATTATTCAGTACAATAGAAGAATTTTATTCATAGTTTACAATATTTTTTTCGCTATAAAAGTAAAATATAAATTGAGTTGGTAAAACATAGGAATAAAAATTAATGATGTGAACTAAGAATTTTTATCTTTGTTAATTTTAATATTTTTTAAAGAATTTTCATGTAAATAACCAATAAAAGTTTGGATTATTTTTATTTTTTATTTTTTACAATTCTTATTTTACTAGATTTATTTATAATTATATTTTTTATTTTTTTTAGAAAGTTTAGATTTTACTTTCAAAATTTTTATTTTTTAAAATTTTTTTTATCAATTTTTTATTTTTTAGATTTCGTTTTTTAGAATTTCATTATTTTTTTAAAATTTTAAATTTTTAGAATTTTATGTAAATAAAATTTTATTTTTTATGTTTTGAGTGTTTTAGAGTTTTTCATTGAAAACACTCAAAACATCAAAAATGGTTTTTGAGTTTATGTTATAAATTTTACATTGTTTTCGAAAATATTGGAACTGAAAACAGCAAACCAAGCACACCCTCATTTTTTTCTCAAAACTCCATTTCAACCACACCTTCTCGTAATCTATTAATTTTGCACGCAAACTCAAAATTTTTCCTACTTTTTAACCCCACGTTTTCCCAAAAAAATCACTGGTAAAAATTTCCAAAAAATAGGGCTCAAACAGAGCCTAAATGTTAATAGAATGTGTTCATATGCATTTTTTACCCTCAAGTGTTCTGGTGTTTGCTAGTTTATGGACAGTCTATAATCACCCTCAGCTTTGACATTTTATTCTTAAGGCAGTATTAGTTTGTTTAGGTTACATATATTTATTATTGCATTTTTATAAATTGAAGATAATTGTTCTCACTATTTTATAACTATGTAGTTGCTGAAACAATATTCATGGTGTTGTTACTTGTTCATTTTGTTAGGCCTGCCATTTGTTGTGCTTCTTATCAAAAGAGCTCTTGGGAGACTTCGAGTCTTGCGCTGAGATGTTTATTCCAGTGAGAATAGTTTCCTTATCTAATTACTAATCTTTATTTTACCTGTTTCTCACATCGTGCTTTTAAATTTAGGCCCTTTTCAAGCTTGTTGTGATAACAGTACTTGTAATTGCAGAATCTGCAGATAACTGCATAAAAACGGTAATGTCTTATGTCTTGCTTGGTTAGCTCATCTTTTTTCTCCATTTTATACATCCTCCAATGATAAATTTGATTTTCAGATGTTACGCAATTGCAAAGTTTCCCGTGCACTTCCTCGCATAGTTGACAGTGCGAAGAATGACCGCGGTGCTGTACTTCGTGCAAGGTGACTCCTTTTTCATACAAGTAACCAGGCCTACAGGCTATACACTCTTTTAATTAACATATTTTACTTTCCTTTTTCCCGCATCAGGTGTTGTGAGTACGCACTTCTGATACTTGAGTATTGGGCTGATGCTCCTGAAATACAGCGATCTGCTGACCTTTATGAAGACCTTATTAGATGTTGTGTTGCAGATGCAATGAGCGAGGTACATATTGTTTATACATGGATTCCTCTTTGTTTTCCAGGGGTAGCAGTTGACTTTGTATATAACAATTTTCCTATTTATAAAGAAGATAATGGGCCAGATTTTTTTATTTTATTTATTTTCATTGAATATACACATTTTGTAGTTTCTTTCTTTCCCTTTAATAAGTAGCAGTGTCCATCACTTGACCGATTGAGCTCAACAGGTACGATCTTCTGCAAGGACTTGTTATAGGATGTTCGCAAAGACCTGGCCTGAGCGTTCTCGACGCTTGTTTTTGTCCTTTGATCTTGTTGTTCAAAGGGTACATGCTTTCCTATCTTAGGCTTTCATTGTGCACCTCAATAACTGTTGAAACTTTGAACTAAGGTGACAATATTTACACAGGTAATAAACGATGAGGATGGAGGTATGCATAGGAGACATGCTTCTCCTTCTCTTCGTGAGAGGAATTCACAAACATCGCTTGCATCTCAAAGGTCTGCACCTTCAAATATATCAGGTTATGGGACTTCTGCTATAGTTGCAATGGATAGAAGTGCAAGTTTATCGTCAGGGACATCTCTTTCTGCTGGACTACTTTTATCACAGGCAAAGTCTGTAGGTAAACCTACGGAGCGTAGTCTGGAAAGTGTGCTGCATGCAAGCAAACAAAAGGTCACTGCTATAGAAAGTATGCTGAGAGGTTTGGACATATCTGACAAAAGCCGATCCTCCAGTTTGGACCTGGGTAGTTATTTCCTTTTCTGATGTATTCTTCCATAACGAGTGCTCTTCCTCAGCTTTCATAGTAATTGTTAGATTCCATTTTTGAGATATTGTCTTCAAACTGGCTGAAACTTTTCATCTCGAATCTTTGGTGAACGATTAACTTTTCTTATTGACCCTAGTGCAGGAGTTGAGCCACCATCATCCCGTGATCCACCATTTCCTCTTGCTGTTCCAGCCTCGAACACACTTACTAATTCTTTAGCAGTGGATCCTATGTCTGGAATATCTAAAGGTGATAATCGCAATAGAGGCTTGATTTTGTCTGACATCATCACTCAAATTCAGACATCTAAAGATTTAGGTAAATTATCATCTCATGGCAATGTTGGGAGCCAACCTCTATCAGCACATTCTTCCTACTCAACCAAGAGAGCTTCTGAAAAGCTACAGGAAAGAGGTTTGATCGAAGTAAATGCTGATGTTAGGGAGGCAAGGCGATATATGAACTCCCATGTTGATAGGCAATACTTTGACACCCCTTATAAAGATGCTAATTACAGGGATTCCCAGAATGGCATACCAAATTTTCAACGACCACTGCTAAGAAAGAATGCTGCTGGGCGAATGTCTGCTAGCAGGAGAAGGAGCTTTGATGACAGTCAGTTCTCACTGGGAGACATATCAAGTTATGAAGATGTACCAGCTTCTCTTAATGATGCACTGAGTGAGGGTCTCAATTCGAGTTCAGATTGGAGTGCCCGTGTTGCTGCATTTAATTACGTGCGGTCTATGCTTCAGCAAGGCCCGAGAGGTGTTCAAGAAATTATACAGAGTTTTGAGAAGGTCATGAAATTGTTTTTCCAGCATTTGGATGATCCCCATCATAAAGTTGCACAAGCGGCTCTTTCAACTCTTGCTGATCTAATCCCAGCATGCAGAAAGCCCTTTGAAAGTTACATCGAGAGGATCATGCCCCATGTATTCTCTCGGTTAATTGATCCCAAGGAATTAGTAAGGCAACCTTGCTCGACTACATTGGATATTGTTAGCAAAACATATGGTACAGATTCTCTTCTACCTGCTTTGCTCCGATCATTGGATGAGCAGCGTTCTCCTAAGGCAAAATTAGCAGTTATTGAGTTTGCAATTGGTTCATTTAACAAGCATGCATCAAATTCTGAAGGGTGTGCTAACAGTGGTATCTTGAAGTTATGGCTTGCCAAGTTGACACCAATGGTCCATGATAAAAATACAAAACTAAAGGAAGCTGCCATAACGTGTATAATATCTGTTTATACCCATTTTGACTCAATAGCTGTATTGAACTTTATTCTTAGCTTATCTGTTGAAGAACAAAATTCATTGAGACGAGCCCTCAAGCAATATACTCCCCGTATCGAAGTAGACCTGATGAACTTTCTGCAGAACAAGAAAGAGAAACGTGGTAAGTCGTCATATGATACGCTTGATGTGGTTGGAACATCTTCTGAAGAGGGTTATATTGGAGCATCAAAGAAGAGCCAGTTATTTGGAAGGTATTCTGCTGGTTCTGTTGATAGTGATGGTGGTAGGAAGTGGACTAATCTTACTGGTTCTGTTGATAGTGATGGTGGTAGGAAGTGGAGTTCTCTTAAAGATGCATCCCATATTACAGGCTCTATTGGTCACTTAAAATCTGATGAAGCTCAGGAGCACTTAAATCCTAACCTAGAGACCAGTTCTAACCCTGATATACGTACGTCTGATTCTAAGAATCTGAAATACTCAAGTAATGTCATCACTGATAAGATTGGATATTGGGCTAGTGGGTTAGAAAGTATGGATAGCCCTGAAAATGCTGAGGTTTCACCAACACCACATTTGGATCTAAATGAATTTGTTGGATCTGATCATCAACAGACCATTGCAGACTTTGGGGTTGAGAATGAACTTTCATCTGAACTGGCACCTAATCATTCCAAACTTTCTGCTTTGAACATAAACTTTGAACCAGAAGAAGGGCTAAGCATTCCGCAGATTCTTCATTTGGTGAGTTTTGTGCTCTATGTTCATTGTTTAAATGATCTCATTTTCAAAGTGCCATTCTACTCACCTTATCATTTCTACACCTAAGTTTCATTTCTTAATTTTATGAGTTTGAAGAACATTTGAAGTATGCTTTTCTCTTTCTCTGCCATCTTCCCTCACCTACTTTTGGGTAGATTTGCAATGGGAATGGTGAAAGCCCTGCAGCAAATAAGCGTGATGCACTTCAGCAGCTAGTTGAGGCTTCAGTGTCTAATGATAAATCTATTTGGAGCAAGGTATGTTTGGTTCTCAAATTTGGTTTTTTTTTATCCGTGTGTTAATGGAATTATAAGGAACCACATGTCAGAACAGATTCTAAACTGCAAAACTGCAGAAATTATACTCTTAACTTTTACAGTTTAGAATGTGTTCTTGTCAACTCCTGTTACTATCTGATTAAATACAACTCTGACTATTTAGGTTTTTTTTTTGTCTAGGTAGAAAATTGTACAAAGATGATTTTAGTAGGCCAGACAGTCAAATTTTAACAATATTTATGCTTAGAATTTCGCGTTGTACAATGTTTTTTAATCCACATAGTTTATTTCACTTCGTGCTCAACATTTCCTTGATGTGAATTTAATATCCTTCCTTGATGTGAAATTAATGACTGTACACTCTGTAATAAAGAACATTTTGTGAGGGATAGAATCAATCAATGATATGGTACATGGATAGTGTGTGAGATAATAGAGCTGAACTCTGCCATATGTAGTCTAGAATTTGAGGAAAGAATGTTTTATGGAGTGGATGATGATGGAGCCTTGGACAATAGCAATATATATGGCACAGGAGAAATTAACTAGAACATTTGATAAATTTTTTACATGTTAGGATTTCAGCAAAATGATAACTTGTCCACTATAATTGCTGTTCTTAATTGTTAGAACTAATAATGATTGCATTAAGCGCTGTTTGACAATCATTATTTCAAGTCTTTAATTCTCATACTTATTTTTAATTACACATTTACACAATACAATATTTTTCGTGTAAACCAAAATCTTTTACCTACTTTTTAACCACAAAAAAAAAAATAAAAATTCACTGTTCAAAACTCTATTTTCTCAAAATAATGGCAATCAAAGAGGTGCTAAATAGTGCATAGTTTACTCCGTGGAAATTTAATAATTATAAAAAATGCTGGAGTTATTCTCTTGTAATTTAAATTGCAACAGTTTTGTGAAACTTAAATGCCGGCACTTTTATTACCAGTGTATTTATTATCCCTTGGTGATAGACTTCTCGAAACAGAAGCAATATCACCTTCCTTTCTAGTGCTGAAATTATATTGTTTCCTGCTCAATTTCATAGCGTATACGATAATCAAAGACAAAATACATCCTGCAAATGTTTTCATAATTCTTTTTGTATATTGCAGTACTTCAACCAGATCTTGACAGCTGTACTTGAAGTGTTGGATGACTCTGATTTATCAATCAGAGAACTGACTTTGTCATTAATCGTTGAGATGCTGAAAAATCAGGTCTGTTTTCTATATTCTCATGGTTGTAGACGAGTTTAACAAGTGTCTTCCCCCTTTCCATCTTTATGACTTCTCTGTACTATTGGCAGAAAGATGCCTTGGAGGATTCTGTTGAGATAGTGATTGAAAAACTGCTTCACGTGACAAAAGAGGGTGTTCCAAAAGTAAACTTTCTCTACTGAAATTATCTCAGTTCTTATTTGGTGTTTTAATCCATACTTAGGTATTAACTTTCTAATTCAGGTATCAGGTATTGCAGAGCATTGCTTAACTATAGTGTTGTCGCAATATGATCTATTCAGATGTTTAAGTGTAAGTACTACTTTGTATGATTTACTTGTAAGACCCCTTGAGCTGATTTTTTATTTTCTGTTTTCAATGGTCTGGTCATGTGCCTTACTTTGTGCATTGCAGGTTATTGTTCCTTTGTTGGTTACTGAAGATGAGAGAACTCTTGTCACTTGTATAAACTGTTTGACAAAGGTATACCACTTTTGGAAATTTTATCTCTTGCGAGATGACACAATTGCCGCATGCTGTTTTCTTCTCCTCTTTTCTGGTTGCGAATGTTCCCTTTTTGTGTTGTTGTACTTGTAGATTTGTGATACTGCAGTTTTGTAGCACAAAGTTGGATGACTTTTTTCCTTTTGCCCCTTTTCCGTTTCATTTTTAATAAAACTGGAGGATATGCTGATTTTAATTACTTAACCATAGCTTCATCTACTTGTAGAGTGTACTGAAGTCACAAATTGTATCCCACTGTTGTACTAGGGAAAGTCAAGTTGGGCTCTTTCAGACTAATAATAACATTTTTTCTGTTGATCTCAAGTTCCTTTTCATTATAGTCCGTGGTCATCACTGTGACTTCACTGTCATCGTTCTTATTCTTAACAAATTTATAACATTTTAAAATTATTTTGCTAGCTGTATATTTTAACCAAAATACTTTTTGTAAACATTGGTTGTGGATCGTGATGATACGTTTTTCCTTCTACAGCTTGTGGGTAGGCTCTCGCGTGAAGAACTGATGGGTCAATTACCATCATTTTTGCCTGCTCTGTTTGATGCATTTGGGAACCAGAGTGCAGATGTTCGAAAGGTAATAGTTTTTGTACTTTCAAAATCTGTTTCGGGTACAGGTTTACTAGAATGTTTCTTTACCAATTTGTAACTTTTTCTTCCCTCGGGGTTGCAAACTGGAACCCCAACTGCTTGTTTGCTTTATGAAATTTATCTGTGCTTACTATTATAAGTCCTATTGAGTTTGAATTTGATATGCATTTCCCTTGGGTCGCAGACTGTCGTTTTCTGTCTGGTTGACATCTATATCATGCTTGGGAAATCATTTTTACCGTACTTGGAGGGACTAAACAGCACACAATTACGGTTGGTGACTATCTATGCAAATCGGATATCACAGGCCAGGAGTGGGGCTCCAATAGATGCTACCGAATGATCAGATGGCTTGGTTTTTTATGTAGTTTCAGTATTGGGTGTTAATTTTGGTCATTCATTCTTTGTGAATCCTGTACATGTGTGAAATATGCTGTGAAAGGTGGGTTTTTATTTTTGTATTCACCATAAAATCATATATATTCCTATTTTGCACTTGGTTTGGGGAGTGCCTAGTTTATGGAGACAAACTTGGTGATGTTATATGTTTTGTTGTGTGAATAAAGAAATTTTTACTATGACATAATTCACTGCAATTTCTCTGTGAAGTAAATTTGGTTTGCAATTTTGCAAATGATGGCCAGAACCCAGAATTGACGCGTGTTTGGTACACTAGACGGGGAAAAGGGTAATTGACGAACTTTTAACGTCTCTTCTTTACTGTCCGAGCAGCATTTTCTTGTAGGGAGGCGTTCAAGTGTTAGAACTGATTATACAATTTGATGCAAGCATTTGTTTGTGTAAATATTTGGTTTAAACTCATTTGTATTGTTTCAAGGATTTTCATTTTCGTAGAAAATGGGATTTGAGGTAAAAAGTAAAGTGTAAATCAAGTCGTGTGAATTCATTAATTTACATATTTGATCTTATATTCTTGAAACTATTTGGACTGAGTGATATATATTGCTATTGAAATTGCTAAATTCTAGTCCACTTTGATGGTGTAGCAAACCAGTTCAGGCCAATTAACTCAGGATATGTTTGGAAGGGTTTTAAAAAAGTTAAAAGATGCTTTTGAGAGGCTAAGAAGCTATTTTAAATATGAATAAATTTTTGAAAGTGTGTCGTTTAGTTAAAAGAGTTTGTAGAGAAAGTTGATCTAATTTGGCTTTTTCTAGAAGCTCTCTGCAAATGAACCCTATAATCAAGTGAGGGAAAATGGTTAATATTAAAAGTTAATTGCTTGCTTTTAATGAGGTAAATGTTAGTTTTGACTCTCACTCTCAACTTAAACAATTATAAGTCAACTATATTAGAATCAGCGTTATTACTATGGTCCTGTTTGAATCAAATTATTATAGAAAGAGAATGAAAAATATAGCCGTTATTGAGGTCAACACAAGAGATAGAAAATTTGAATTTAAATGTTGATGTGATGAATAACGGTCATATATTTCATTTTAATGAGATAATAATGCAGATCAAACGAGGGTTATATTGAAAAAAATAAATAGTTACCAAGATAATTTGATTCAGAATAATGTTACTTGTACATTAACAGTTACATAATGTCGAAAAAGTGGAAAAGTTTTTTCTTTTTTCTTATTTGGTTGAAGAAATTCTGATTTAATCATATCTCAATACATCATGTGTATATAAATTATTATGTAAATCTATTGTAAACATGTAACACTACTGTTTTATTTAATAGAGATGGTTTATACAGTTAATTGTCGTTACAAACTTAAATTAGTTACTTATTCTACTGGGGCCAACATGGGTACGTACATACACGTCTAAGAAAATTTGTAACTGAGGTCCTCAACCTATGCTCACTATAGTAAGATGGGTCCATAATTTTGCATTTAGAATATTTAAATCCTCAATCTTTTACTTTTGTTGTACTACTATAGTCCCAATCAACTATTTCCATCCAATATACCATTAGAATGAATAACTAAAAGATGATTTGAGTACTTGTAATAAAAAAATAAATGGAACATAAAATAAAATGGTATATATATAAGAAAGGAAAGCAAAGAAGAATGAAAGGGTTGGGCATTGGATCAAAACCTTGAAGAGATCCATTGAGGCAAATGGTCGAAACCAAGGAGTGGGGTGGGGATATATTACTTTCTATTTTCTTATTTATTTAGTTTTTATTAAATTATTTGTGTTTATATTACTTTTTCTCTTTTATCCACTTTTTAACGATACAGTTCTTGAAACCCACCATCATATAATCTCAAAAGAATTTGTGAAGCAGGGGTTAAATGTCTTGAGTGAAAAGTTGATCGCCTACTTGGTGTAACTCCCATAAGTTGGAGAGCTCCGCCACAATTCAACACAAAATCAAGAAGAAGCATTCAACATTCACATGTTACATTACGCCATAAAAATTGTGGGGTTGTGCTATGTATACACAATGGTGTACACAATGCATTACACCCCTCTCACATGGAGGGGGGCCCACACAAAATGTGTGTGGGCCCTCCTCCATGTGAGAGGGGTGTAATGCATTGTGTACACCTTGTGGTGTACACATAGCATTATAAGATCTCACTATTCTGTCACATTTTTGCCATTTATATTCTCTTGAAGTGACGAAAATTGCTTAGTTGACAATCATGCCTAACTAATATTTACTTGTTACATTATACCGTAAAAACAAAAATTATAAAATGAACGTTGTGACAATATCCTTATATTAAAATGTTCAAATACGTATTTTTAATATTTTAATGCTTTTATGACATGGTGCAATAGTAAGTTGACTATAACTCTCAATTAAGCAATTTTGAATAACATGAAAGACACAAATGACAAAATAGTGAAATTTAAAATTGGGAAAAATTCATAAATAAGGTGTATACTTTACACCAATTCAAAAATCATGTTTATAGTTTGAAAATTCAAAAATCAGGTTTTTTTTTTAATTTTTATTTATGAAATAATAAATTATTAAATCAATTTATTATTAAATAATTAATTCTAATATAATATAATTAACCAATCCCACATGTACCATCCATATCGCTCCGGGAACTATTCCGGCGACCATTCCGACCCCCACTCTTCTCCGGTGACTATTCCCACGACCGTTCCGACGACTGCTCCGATTCCGACAATTATTCCGGTAACTATTCCGGTGACCATTCTGGTCACAGATTTACAATTTACGGTCACAACTCAAAATTTTTGTAGGTCACAATTAATTCGTTGATCACAAATTTCAAAATTAGTTGGTCACATATCAAAATTTATCGGTCATATAGTCACAGATTTCCAAATTAATCGGTTACGAATTTTTTTACGGTCACAGATTATATAATTTTTAGGTCACGAATAAAAAAATGTGGTTACCGATTATATTTTTAGTTACAAATTATCGAATTTTAAGGTCACGGATTATATTTTCAGTTACAAAACCAAAATCACCAGATCCTCCACCTGCACCACCGTCAACTTCCACCACCATTATCAACCCACCAAATAAAGCCGCCACCCAATACACTGCCAATAAAAATCATCACAACCACAAGTGCCATCGCTGCCACCAATACACAAAAACACTGTCAAACCCACCCACCATCGAGGCACTGCACAAAGATTATGTGACCATCCCGTGACCACCACCAACCTCTGTGACCACCCTGTGACGTTCACAGCTGGCGACATTCGTAGGAACCAACAGCACCACCACCTCGTCGTGGCAGCCAATATCACAAACGCCTACCAAAAAACCACCACCGAAGCCGTCGCCACCTCCACAGTCAAACTGCCACCTCACCACCAACACCACAAAAACCATCACAACAACCACCACTTGCACCACCAACCACAACCACCTAAACCCCCCACCCAAACACCACCACAAACAAAATAGATCCACAAATAACACCACAATACTATTTAAATTACTAGTTACAGTAGATCCACAACACCACATCCGTGAGACGACGACAATCGACTTCTCTTGCGAACTGAGCATCGCGACTCAATTTAGATGTGACGACGGCGATCTGCTGCTCGCGCGAACAGAGCATCGCAACTCAGTTCAAGTGCGACGACGACACTTTCATGAAAGAAGACGAGATGAGGGATGAAGAGAGAGAGAGAGAGAACAGCGGCGAGAGGAGCGCTGCTGTAGCCGCTTCTTGTGACGGTAACTCTGATGGAGATAGGCGACTTGGCTGGGAATGTTGTGAGAGAGAGAGAGAGAGAGAGAGAGAGAGAGAGAGAGATAGAGAGAGAGAGAGAGAGAGAGAGAGAGGACGGCGAGAGAAATGTTGAGAGAGAGAGAAAATATGGATTGAAAATGAATTAGGGTTTCAAATATTAGTATTATATTATTATTTAAATATTTAATTCATACCTAATTTTTGATTAGATAAACCTTGGAAGTTGGACCTGAATTTTGAATTTGAAAGTTTAAACTACTGGTTTTTTGTAATTTCCTCTTTAAAATTAAAATTAAAGTCCAGTACCACAATGAGGCAAATTAAGCTCAACGACCCAAGTGAAAAGGGCCTTTTAAAATAAAATCGTCTTCAAACATCAACCAATAAAGGCAAGATTCTAAACGATGCAAGTGACAAGACTTAACCTCAATATTTAATAATTGAATAAAGAATCATGCTACTGGGCCCGGCTCAATGATCGGGCCCAAAAAAAGGGCACCGTGAGTTGACAAGGTAAGCTTCTCCTCCAATTATAGTGGCGCCCTGTTGTTTGTCCTGGTCATTAAGCCGGGACAAACATCAAAATCCTTGAATAAATCTAGATATACATTTTTGTTGACATTAAAGATGACATTTTTTTTCTAAGTATTTTATGAGTAGATTAATAATACCCTTTTTTTTAAAAAAAATTAATATTACTTTACTATTTTAAGATGAAAAATTATAATTTTTATTTAATTAGTTTGCTTAAATAAAAACAAATTTTAAAAAATTAAAAATTAAAAAAAATATGAAAGGTGCACATTTTGTTACCATTAGCCGTATTTTTCAGCACCTAGATCTGCTTAGTCAAGTCTTTTGTATGTTGTCAATAGGATTGATCGTCTTTTTCACGCCTTTTCATATGCTGGACGACTCTTAAACCTCGATTTTTCACTGATTAAAAGGGTCCTTTTCTTTTAAAAAAAGAATTGGTATAATAAAAAACAAAAGTAGGAGTGATTGTGCATAAATTCATAATTGTATTATAGCAATGGCCAATGGGACAATGGAGATGGGAAAATGTGTGTGTGACATTATCTTCAGAGTAAAAGTTATCAAATCGTAAAGCCAAACAGGAAAAACAAATCCCACAACTCAGTCTCATCCACCTTCCATTAATATTTCCCCAATTGGATTGGAACATCACTAGAATGAAAGAAAGAGAATTGGAGAATCGACTACTATAGCTATGCACACACAGGATTTTGACCTTTTTTTTTTTATTGTAATTGTGATTTTGATGAGAATTGAAATGCATGAATTTGTGAGCTGGGTGAAGTTTTCTCCTACGAATTGATAGTTTAGAAGGGTGAATCACTGCGCCGATTTACGAATGGAAGAGATTATTCTGTTCTCACGTCTTCAGGGTTGGGAAGAATCGAAAAGTCTCCAGTGTAAGATTTTTTACAAATTTCATTGTACATATCTTACCTAGAAATGGAAATTTATAGCGCCCATCATCGTACTGACACTAGGTGGGGACCCCCAATCCCCCCACCACCTGCGGTCCCGTCAGAATTTACTTGACTCCATCCCCGCTCGCTCCAATCTCCAATTATCATCTTGTTTAATTATTTTATTACTTTTCTTAAATAAAATATGATTCAGTACTTTATGGAAAATGACAAAAAAGACGAAAAATATGTGTGGATTTAAGCACATGTTTGATAACCTTTAATTTGAATCTCTTTTTCCTACGTACTCATTTTTAATCACACATTCACACAATAAAATATTATGCATGTAAATTTTAAAAAAAAATTCATATGTTTTAATCACTCTCTCTCCAACAATTCACTATTCAAAACATAAATAATGGCCACTGATATGACTACGAGCATTATGATCTCGAGCTACACCCACCCCATGGAACACCCCTATTTCCTCGGGGTAGGCATCTGGTGCTTGAGCACAATCACCAACGATGCTCGAGCATACTCACCATTATTTTGGATGGTTTGGTGACAACAGTCCTCGAGATATGTCCTCGAGTAACTACGACCCCAGTCATTGCGGTGTCCTCGGGTATTCTCCTTGGTCAAAATCTAAGACTTGAACTAATTCAACACCCTAAGAATTCTAGGTCTATCCAAATTCCTCAAGAAAAGACCCCTATGTCCAGAAGGAGTCTACACTCCTCAATGTCATAGTCAAACTATGACTAGACCTACAGTTGCCGTACGATACCTATTTCAAGCAAAAGTCCTAAGGGTAGGGGCACATAGCGAACCAAGTCCAACCAGGAATGAGCTAACTACCTCTAAAAATACAAGACTTCAATTCATTATTTAGGTACGTCTTTTCTCATATAATTTCAGCACATATCTTTTCACAAAATTTTCTCTCTGATTTAAGCATCGGAGAGGCGACGAGGACACACCTTGAGGCCTTTATTTTAGGTATCGGAAGATCTCGTTCGTGCTCATTCTCAGTCGTCAAGCTCGAAATCCATCAAGTGTGATTTTTGGTAACATCAGCCACCAAACAGGGGCTAAATTTCCCTACTTCGAATGTCGGTTTTTCTTCTTCTTTTTTTTTTTTTTTTCCAACTCTTTTTGATAACAATTTAGCCTCCTTTTCTATACAAACTTATAAATTTAGTTGAAATGAGATATTAATTTCTATCATACATTCATAACTACTTCTATTATTTATTATAAACCATTTATAAATATGCTAAACAGAGGCATAATTGAATCATTTCTTATGTTTTCCCGTGATAAATCGCCACTATATAACCCCACAAATCTAAAGAACATGCCTTTGTCCAGAGAAAAAAAAGAAAAAAATAAACGAATAAAATAAAAGAATAGACAAAAACATTCACTTCAATTTAATTTTTGAAATGTAGATTTAATTAAAATGATTTTGTTTAAGATAATTACCGATTAGGAATAGTCAACATCATAGAGAAGTTAGTTTCTACAATTAAATTCCCACCCAGACCACCAGATAGGGCTGGGCCTTCACGAGAACCGGGTCCAATGGATTTTTTGGTTATCCCTAGGTATATGCATAATATTGTAAAATAAAGGTTCTTTTTAAAAAAGTAATTTATTTATTTTTAATTTTGATCGACAAAAAGAAGTTTCAAAGTACAGCCAATCATGCACATGGTACTGTGACTACCGTTGCTCACCATGTTATCAATCGGCCCTCAAGGTGTGGTTAGTGTAAAGATCGAGTGATGAATACAATTGGATTGCACCGACAATATGAATTCGACGATGTCATTGTAGCTCGCGACGAGGTTGGCTGCTGCATTTAACATGGGGTGTCGATTTTATCAGCTACATTTAACACGGGTTGGTTTAACTTCTGAGTTTCAAGTATTTAATATTTATACAAAATATGAAACAAAACATGATATATAGTGAGGGCTCCTAGTGAGTAATTAATGGCTTACGACATGATATACCCCAAACTGTTAAAGAGGAGTCTGGCACATAGCCTCTGTTCAAGAATTTTTTTTTTTTTTTTTTTTTTATAATTATGGATGTCCGGACCAACTTGGGGGCACCTCGACTAATCTCACGGGACCCTAAAGTTTACGATCGGGCACTCACCTCAGTAGCCCTGAAGGGACTCGAACTGGTGATCATTAGAAAGTAAACCCAAGGTTTGACCAATTAATCAATCCCTCAAGGTTAAGAATTATTTTCGGTACATTAAAAGCAACTTCTATCATCCAATCGAAGTCAAATTTTAATTTTTACCATACATTCAAAGCTACTAATTATTATCTACACATTTTGCGGTCCCTACCACAAGTCCTAAAAAATTACTAAAAATGTTTCGCGAACAAAGGCATAGACCAGTGATCATCAACAGTTATGCAGAATACCATTGGTTCAATAAAGTGACATGCATGAGGTCCCTGCACTTGCATCCTCCAACCGTATGATTGTTGTGAGGAATGACCATTATGTTTTTGCTGTGTGATTGTAAATTTATTGGGAAATGTTAACCATGAACTTTTCATAATTTTTAATGGGAAATGACATATGTACAAACCTCTGGGTTACCAGACCCCACCGCCCCCTCACAATGAGGTGGGGCCCGAGGTGAATTAAATAATCGACGGGCCCTCCATTGTGAGGGGGGTGTGGGTAGAGGTGTCAATCCGGGTGGTCCGGGCCGGGTCGGCCCGCCAACATGTGAGCCCGGTAACGGCCCGCGTGAAAAAAAGCCCGCCCGCTGCGGGTTCCGGGCCGGTTACGGGTCGGCCCACAATTTTGGACTACAACCCAGGCCCGCCCGCTGACCCATCCGGGTCGAGCCCATGCGGGTCACGGGTCGCGGTTCGTTCCGGTTTGGCCCGTATGATTGTATAAATAAAATTATAAAAATATAGAATTTTTCCGGTTTGACCCATATGGAGAGCAACTATCATTGAAAATAGGATTTTGAGAAGAAGAATCGCGAGAATCCATAATATAGTAGGATTAAAAAATTTAGTAGTGACTAGTGAAAATCGAGAAGAAAGAAATATAATCAAAATGATGATGATATTTGCAATTGAATAATTGTAATTGTAGTAAGGTAGTAACAAGTATGAACTATGAAGTATAAATGTATAATAACTAATGAGAGGGTATTGTAAAAATAAATGTAAGAATAAATTGGAATTTATCGATGAAGGGGATGATATTACCGTTAGAAAATTTATATTACCATTAGTTAAAATTAAAAAAAAAAATTGACCATGCAGCAGGCTACGCCCTTTTTTGAATTTTTTTTATTTTTATTTTTTCAAATTTTTTTGTTTGGCTCTCTCCCCCCCTTTTTTTTATTTTTGTTTTATTTTTTTTTTTCAATTTTTTTTACGGGTCGCGGGTTAACCGCGGCCCATGGGGGTGTAACCCGCGAAGCCTGCGGGTTACACCTCCTTGGCCCGTGAACCGCCCGCACGGGTCACGGGTCGGCCCGCGGTCCCGGTTTTCACGGGCCGATTTTCACGGGTCATGGTCGGCCCGTCCGTCTTGACACCTCTAGGTGTGGGGTCGGGTAACCCGGGGTGTAAACCCCCGAGTACTTGTAGCAAAACCCATTTTTACTAGGGGGAAATTTAACGTGCTAGATTCTTAAGCTAATTATTTTCAATTTCATAAGAAGTTTATTATGGGATTGAGATTAGATTACTTATCTCTATAATATGTAGTATGGCTGTCGCTACGTTAGTCTTTAGCTTATGTATAGATGATGGTGTCTGTTTATTTATTTAGACAAAACCGTTCAATTTTTAATCTTTTCATCACTTTAGGACTTTGAATTTGAGTCTTTTGATGCCAAAAGGCAAGCCCGTGTTTCAACTTCGACAAAGAATTAAAGAAATCTCGTGCTGCAGAAGTTCAAAATCAATCAGAGAAGGTATGTACTATTTGTCATAATTCATTTCTTTTAATGATTTTGTTCTTTTCCAAATGATTGATTATTCCATTCGAATCGTGCTATTGGGCCCGGCTCAATGACTGGGGCCCAAAAACAGGGCGCCGAGGTGGCGCCCTCACATTGGAGGGGGAGCTGACGAAGGTCATTGAGCCGGGACAAATGGCTTAATTCTATTCAATATTTTAAATGCTTTGATTATTTACAGCTTGTTTGTTCCACATTTTTGCTCTATTTGTGGAAAAAAATGCACCGTTGCCAATCAAATCAGCCACCATCTTTGACTTTTTTATCTCACACAAATTCAAATTCTTTGAAAATAACGGTAGAATTTTTATACTTTTGGCCAAATAATTTGAGCCAAACATGGGCTCAATAATTTAAATGCTGCAACATTTGCAGAGACGCCGTGATAGGATAAATGAAAAGATGAAGGCTTTGGAGGAACTCATTTCACGATGCAACAAGGTTTCAGAGTTTATGTATAGTTTTCGTTGTCATGGTTGGAGCACATTTAGCTATTAAACATAAAAAGTTTACTTAGCTATAAACCAAGTTACTTATTTTTCTGCTTAGCCAAACACGAGGTTACGTACTTTCAAGAATAGCTTTTCTACTCTCTTTGGGATCTAATCTGAATTTCAGTCAGATAAAGCTTCAATGCTGGATGAGGCAATTGAGTATTTAAAATCACTACAACTGCAAGTTCAGGTACAATTTCCTATTCGTTTTCACTAATGTTCCATCAAATATGAAATTGTCTTGTAGAATCTAAGGTAAATCTCCTCTTTCATAATGCATTCTGGCAAATAGCTAATCTAGTTCTTCATGTTTTTGACTCCAATAATTTTGCAATAAAATCACTGCAACTCTCACATGTTGTGGGTATGTGCATAATTGCACAAAATTTACTTCACTTAACATGATTGTTAGGTATAGTTTGTCATTTTTCTTCACTATATTACGCTTTTCTTTTGCATGATGTTTGCTGTCCATGTACAAAGTAAGAAGTCCCTTCACTTGAAGGTCCCTTGAACCCATTCCCACCCCAACTCCCACTCCTCCAAAACCATCCTCTCTCACAATATTGAAGATTGCCTATTTGTTGGTTTGAATCTCTGCCTAGCAACTTCTTGTTGGTCAGTTTGATGAATCAACTCCAATATCCAATGCTTGATGCTGGCCCTTAAATTTGCATGTGAACTTACTAATCATCAGAAAGTTATTTTGTGCATTTTAAAAGGAAAATGGGACTATTTTTTCCAGATGACGTCCATGGGACGACATGGCATGGTGCCTGTGATGTATCCCGGCATCCAGCAGTTCATACCTGGAATGGGGATGGGCATTGATATGGGCACGAACTGGCCAATGGTACCATATCCATCTCTGGAGCAGCACATATCGGTCCAACATTTTCTATGCCACCAGTCCCAGTACCTGATCCTACAAGAATCCAAGCTCCTAACAAATCTGATCCTATGTTAAACTCACTTGCGGCGCAGAATCCGAATCAGCCACAAATTCCATATTTTGTCGATCCATACCAACAGTATCTTGGTCTCCATCAGCCACGGATACCATTGCCACAGGTGAGTTGGACACTCCTTAACTTAGATTTAATTGGCACTAAATTTGTTGTTTGTTCTTCTAATTAATCATCCTCCAGTAAAAACTTCAGCTCATAATCATCACTATGTTCAAATTTTAATTTAAAATTGAACATTTTATTACTCTTATAATAATAAATTGTACATATTTATTTTGGTTGAGCACTTGGACAAAATAAATATTGGAACGTTCCCTCCCTTGTCTGATGTGGCAATCATCAAGGGGAGCGCCACATGTAAGTGAATGGCATTGTAGCCCTACATCTGGAGTCATCTTTTTCATCAGGGTTTAACATGTGCACAATTTTTATAAATAAATAGTGATAAGACTTGACTCAGGACATTATCTTGCTCTAATACCACACAATACTAATGTTAAAACCTTAAGCTGTCAGGTAAGGGATACATTATTAAAATCTAATCTTCAACAAACTTATCTAGGAGGAGGAATAATCATATGCATCATTCTAAGCATAAATCAAATTTGCTTCATTATTGGGTTGGTAGTTTTATTTATGAGTACCTTTGATATATCTGCAGAATCAAGCAGTAATGCAGCCTGCTGCCAAGTGCCAACAAACCAAGTAGCAAAAAGGATATTGGAAACCCTGAGAATCAACAATCTGGTAGGCAAGTTATAAATGTATATTCTTTAACAGTTCATAAGAAAATTGGTAAATTTATATGAACAGTTGAAAGAAATCACCACAGAATCATATTTCAAGTGATTTGTGGAAGGCACACAGGGTAACAACTCTAGTGTTGATGTATGGAGCATGTTTAGCTAAGCTTAAAAGGTTACTTTAAAGTGACTTTTTTTACCAAATATTTCGATTTTTTTTCTTGAAGTTACTTTTTGTCTTGAGTTTCTAGTTAAACTTACTTCAAAAAGCAAGTCCTTAGTTACTTTACAAAATATTTGTTTTACTGTTGCTCAAGCTTAGCTGAAGTACTAGGATTTCATCTGTAACATTATTTGGTATCTTTGCAGGTTAATCTTCAGATGGATCAATGATGGGAGGCTTCTGCCCAACTAATTTTTGTAGTGTAACAGAGACAAGAATAAGTATAGTTTACACCAGCAGGCTAATCCTTGATGACCTCTCTAACATGTAACTATTACTCTTAAATTGTTACTTTTGTTTTTGTTTTTGTTTTTTATTTGGATCCTAAAACCCCCTTTTCATACAATGTGGAATGCATCTTGGTCATCAAGCTTAGGAGGTATTATCATGTGGAGAAATAAAAATGGGGAGTTATAGCACAGAAATTTGCATACAAGAGGATAAACCCCATTCTCCTCTCCTAAAACGAAATGAGTTTGAAATCACCAGTAGAAGCACTCTCAAGGACACTGGTTAACCCTCCAGTAGAACGATGGAAGAATCTATCCACCTAACAATAAGGCGTTAATGGAATGCCCTACTAGTATTATCCTCTTTGGATCTTGGCTTTGGAGTCTCAAAACTAATGAGCAAACCATGAACTCATTCTGACAATTTAAGAGAAATGAGCTCGAACTTGAAGCAACTTGGACTTGCAGATACTCTGTAATGATCTTCACTAGTTTAAGCATGGATTTGTTGGTAGGTTGTGACCTGAGTCTCAAATGTGTGATTAGGGGAATCTATCAAAGAGAAGTCCAATTACAATGAGGTGCTATACAAAGAGAAAAATCAACTTGTTAAATCTGAACAACATTGGACACTGGAGGGTTTTTACATTACCAAAGAAACAAAAACGCAAAAACCCATATCTTCACCCATTTAAACAAAATAAGTATAATTAAGCCAACGAGAGAAGAGTATAAAAGAAACAAACTTGCAAAGCATGATTCTCACAAGTAACAAGAGTTGCTTGACAGAATCTCAAACTACTCCCCTTAGAATGCTCATATCTCAGGAACTGATTGAGCAATTGTAGTTAAAATCTGCAGTTAAAAGAACGCAACGAATGACAACAATAAACTCATCAGCTCAGGCTTTAGTTTCCATACGATTTTTGGCTCTTAGATCAAAGAAAGTAATACCTTTTCAGTAAGAGCGCGGAACTCCTCTGACTTCATTGCTTTATCCAGCTCCTAACAAAGAATAAAATGAGAAGATGAATAAGAATAAGAAGAAAACCTCTGCATTACCTCAGAGAGGAACTAATAGCACTCACATTCTCAGCATCAGCAGAACAATTAATATTACATATAAGTTTCCGAAGTTCTTCATTCTTCAGCGCGCCCCGAATTTCACTTGAAGATGCTGAAGCAGAAAGTGAAATATATATATATATATATACAAACCCTTTGGTTTATCAGTCAAAGTAGTTAATATGATCGTATAAAATATATGCAGACTATAGTGTTAAATAATAAACAAAGATGTTTTGTTCTATCGACTTATTAGATATCAAACTGATAAAATATATATTATATAAATAATTATACCTCAAATTAAATGCAATAAAAAAATTAGTTTCATTCATTAACATAAAATTTAACATTATTCCAATATATAAATATATAATATAAACAATTAAATATATCAATACTTAAATATTATATTTAAACTTATTAATAACTTAACACTTCAAATAATATTTTTGCTAAAATTTGGATGGAAATTGGAAAATAGACATTTCAGAACCTTGTTGCATAAAGACAGATAATTGCCTTTTTTATTATTTGACACTTGAACTGCACTTATAACTATTTTGCCAAAAACATACAAGTACACCAACTTGTAAGAGCTAAGCTTTAAACACCTGACAACCACATAATTCTGGTATAGAAGTGAATTCTGGTATAGAAGTGAAAGTTCATACCAAGTTGCAGCTGTGGACACCCTCTAAAAAAATATCGCTAGATGCATCGAACTACAAATTCTTTAAATTTCACAAAAAACATAAAAATTTATAGAAATCCAGTCCATCATCAACTTTATATGTAAGGCTTAGGCATATAGATATGCATATGAGCACACAAAAACACTAGCAATATAATATATATAAGTCAGGCTAGGCTGCTCGGTAGGCTGCTTGGAAGGCTGCTGGTTTTCAATTTAGTGCGAGTACTGCAACTTAAAGTAGAAAACCTTTATTAGCATGAAGAAATAGTTGTGCGTTTAATTGCAAATTAGTACTTCACCTACAGACAGTAGTTGTGATTCTTGCAGCACCTCATTCGGATCATTGACGTAATATGGTTTCTGAATATGTAATGCAGGATCAGAATCTGATACAAAATGAACATTATCATTATAAATAACCGTCCAGAATGAGATCCTAGTAAAATCTCATTTTCCAAACAATAAAAGCTTGAATACTATTATCAGAGGCATTGTTTACATTTTATGTTGGTGTGAGCGAAAGAGAGAAAAGGTAACAAAACTTCCGGGTTATGGTGGAAGAAGAGAAGTTAGTTTAGTTACTTAAGATGATTTTGAACAAGACCAGTAACTCTAAATAACGTGCTTGAAGATTTTGATTGTACAAATATACCCGTGAAAGAATTCATATAGTTTCAGGTTCTGGAGGAATATAACTGTAAAAAGAAGGGATCGTTCACAAGGGAAACGTGAACAGAGAACTTTAATCCCGCTAAGATTAACATAGATAACTATCATCAATAGTGATTTTGATTCATTAACACTGGAAGGAAAACTGAAGTGGAAATGAAGAAACCATTGAAGTTCACTTACAAAAATCAATTTCGTGCAATCTCTGCTCCTGGCCCTCTTTATTTACTGTCTCTTTCTCGGCTGTGCAAGAGCAGGGATCAACATGTGAGCAAATTTGTGATATGAATAGGCTAGAAGGATCTGACACAGCTAACTGGAAATGATGGTAGTGCTGACAAGTGCTTTGTCAGTTTCTATGTGCTCAATTCATAACAGTGGAAGGAAAATTGAAGGAGAATTAAATGGAAATGAGGAAACCATTGAAGTTCACTTACGCATATCAGGTTCTTGCCGTCTATGCTCTTTTCCCTCTCTCTTTATTGTTTCAGTCTCAGCTGTGAAAGAACAGGAATCAATAAATGAGCAAAATTTGTCATATGAATGGGCTACAAGATCGGATGCAGCTAACTGGAATTGCTAATAGTGCAGGAAAGTGTTGCAAAGTTGTCAAGTTAATGAACAAAATTTTATTTGTAGTGAGTTCTGATTATTTCCATTAATATAGTTCTGAAATCAGTTCATTCGCATGTCATCAATTAACCTCTCCATACTTCAGCAAAAGTATTTTACTATTTCCAAAGATTTATTTCAAGAACTCCTTTTTTTTTTTTTTTACGCTGAAGGAAAAAATTCCAATGGTAGAAGTTTTAGCAATCTTCCCACTTCGAAATGAATGGTAAAATCTACAAACAAGTACCAGCCTAGAACATGTGGAAAACTTAAACTTATAATAGTCAGGATAGTAGCTTTTCTGAAGATCTCATATTTGGCATAACTACAGTGTGGGCGACCAGTCAAGCCTCCCATTCAATCATTCCAACAGCTCTGAAACCTCATATGTTATCGTCAAAAGACTGCAGAAAATGTTTGGCTTGGCAATTAACAGCTCAACCAGTTGGGCAAACGTATATGAATGAAACACCTATGTAACGAGGAACAGTATTGATTTAAGGTAACTAAATAAACCTATGTCCTGTGAGACTCTGAGACATTCACAATTGACTCTCGGTGTATCTTGAGAATCTTCAAGATGAAGTTGCTGCTGTTCTTATTGCCAAGAGGAGTTCTCCTCTTGCAAGTCATAAGCTCCGATGATATACTTGATTTGCAAGAAAGAATTAACGAAAAGCTCCAGAAAATACTATGCTGTTTGGCTCCCATATTAAAGATTCATTGGTTCCAAAAGAACCATCTTTATTGCAATAGCTCTATCTCAGAAGGGTGCTGCTTCTGGGAAGATCATATCTTCATCCCATGATATCTGTCCACAAATATTAACAAGATTTCTAGACTCACTCCACATCAGAAGATCGATGAACGATGTTGAGCTGACTCACAAATTTTCCATATCATTTAAGCCTTCACCTTCACAATTCCTTTCACTAATAGTATCTTTTTCATTCATGCCAACCCTGCGTCCTTATTTTTCTCTCTTTACAACCTCTTATAACCTTTCCATATTTCTAGCACAGGCATTAGTTAGTAAACATTAGAGTAGAGACCTTCTTGCAAGTTAAACTCTACCCATCCGGAATTAGCTTCTTCAACTAAACATCTTTAGCCCTTGTTCGATTTTTCCAGAATGACTTTTCCTCAAACTCATTTTCAACTACACATACTCCAAAAAAAATAATTTTGCTCGTGGACTCATAACATTTCCTACTTTCTAACCACATATTCTTAAAGAATCACTTTTCACAAAATCACTTCTCAAAAAAAAAAAAAAAAATCATACAAGGGCTCAATATCACCTTTCGTATAACTGAACAGACCTTTTAATGCTTTGTCTGAAAACAATATACAAACGGTGCACCCATAATAGGATAGCACGCTTAAGACTGTATTTCAAAATTTTCACAACCGTAAACTTGTAATAGGATCTCACACGTTCTTGTAGACTTCACCAAAACAGTGATAAGGTAATCTCACATCATTTAAGAAGACATTTCAAATTTGTCTGATTTGTGAAACATAAGAGAAACTTCTTATTTCTAGATTATATAGCTACCTTTACACTGTACTCTTCATTGTGAATATATTATTAGATTTGCAGGGAAACAAAAATTTAACCGAGAGAAAGAAGAATGAGAAATTGGGTGAGCAATCCAAGATAATGATAAAGTCTGGGTGAAACTAAATGGGGGTCCAAACCCATTGATGTTGAAGAAACAGCAAATTAGTTGTGGTTAAAATGCCACTCAAACATAGAAATAGTTGGCTCTCCCTCAAATGCGTTGAGAAGCAGTTGATGTGACATCTAGGGGTAAAGCACTATTTAGGTGCTGGGAGGCAAGTTTTGAACACTAGACATGACCTCAAAATAATTGAGACAAATCGACCTGCTACCTATTGATGTGCGAGAACAGACTGCTAGGAAACAATCCAATTAAAAGAACTCAAACATTTCAAAAGCAATTATATGGTACTTCATAAACAGTAATAATGTCCTTACTGAGTTTTTCCCCAGACAAAGATTCGGGTTTTGAGCAAGGAATTTCTGCACAAGCATCACATAAAAGCTCAAATTAAACAGTAGAAGAAATCACAAATAGCCAAAACAGAAGGACAGAGTATTATATCTACCTTTGTGTTTCTTAAAACAGATCAATGAACAACTGCGAGTGGCAAAATAAAATCCAACCGAAATTAATCAGCCAAATTCAAGATAAAAAAAATCAAAAAAATCTAATACAAAATTTACATAGAACGAAAAGCATACTAGGGTATGAGGCAGGTAGGACATTTATATTTGGATTGTGCTTCGTCGCAAACTCCACATTTTTTTATTGCCATATTTGTAGGAGATTTGATTATTTTGTGGCAGCTTTTTTTCTTATTTTGTCTCAATTTTTTGTGAAAATGCTCACTCTCTCTCTCTCTGAAAGCTTGAGCAGACTAGAAGAAAGAAGAAGAAGAAGACGAAATCGAATAAAAATGGATTATTTAATTATTCAATTAAAATTTTTATTTTAACAGTAAAATAAATCACGTGAACCTCACGTGACCTAAACTGGTCCTATATATTTACGGAGTATTTCGTTGCATTCATCTGCAGATTCTTTCTTGAGTAGCAAGACAACACTCAAATATCCCCAAAATCTTAAGCCAAACCGTACAATCATGGGTCAGGGCACTCCCGGCGGTCTGAATCGGCAACTCCCTGGGGACCGGAAGAATGACGGCGACAAAAAGGAGAAAAAGTTTGAGCCGGCGGCACCACCTGCTCGAGTCGGCCGCAAGCAGAGGAAGCAGAAGGGACCTGAGGCGGCGGCCCGGCTTCCAACTGTGACACCGCTGAGCAAATGCAAGTTGCGGCTTCTGAAGCTTGAGCGAATCAAAGACTATTTGCTAATGGAGGAAGAGTTCGTGGCGAACCAGGAGAGATTGAAGCCTCAGGAAGAGAAGACCGAGGAGGATAGATCCAAGGTCGACGATTTGCACGAGTCACCGATGAGTGTAGGCAATTTGGAGGAGCTGATTGATGAGAATCACGCTATTGTTTCGTCGTCTGTGGGGCCAGAGTACTATGTTGGGATTTTGTCCTTTGTCGATAAGGATCAGCTCGAGCCTGGCTGTGCTATTCTCATGCACAACAAGGTACCTTTTTTAATTGATTGTGTGGTTATGGGTTTAAACTTTAAATTGTGAAGCCGGCTCGAGAAATTGTTGGGGGGTGTTTAGCTATTTAATGGCTGGGAATTCTGTGGACGGTTGTGTTGAGGATTGAGACTGTTGACCCCAAAAAATGAATCAACATATGTCGGCCCACTCTCGTCAAGTCAAGCACAATTTCGGCACGTTCCTACCGGAATCATAACTGTAGCAATAAGGAAATGGATGCGGGAGGTACTTCGCGACGAGAGACAAAAATGTTCAAACTCTGACGGTAAAAACAAAGGCAATTGCACTAACAACGATTGCCGGACGGAAACCAATTTGATTTATGTAATAACAAAGTAGGAATATATGGAAGAATAGATGAAATGTAAAAATATTTTCCTCAAGAGTTTGAGTGTATATTTTGAACATATGATCGTCCAGATTTCTATTTCTCATCCCCCCCTTTTCATTACAAAGAGGATCTATTTATACTGCCTTGACCGACATGGTGACCGTTGGATTGGAATCACGTGGACTCATTTCCCTAGCTAAGGCTTCACATCAGTCTATTCATATAATTAATATATTGATAAGAGATTAGCCGCCCTATACAGTAGGCTGACACTTTGACACTTTATTACAAGTGTTATATCACTCACTAGTACATCCTCAAATCTATTACAAGAAATAGCGTCGGCTCAATCAGTTTCGGATGAATTGGAGAGAGCCTCAGATGGATCTGAGCTTCGTCTTCGGAGAAGTACCTCGGACTGCAGTTCATCGTGCTGTGTGAGAACTTCGGACGTTGTGTGAGGACCTCGGCATGTTTGTCTTATTGGTGTGTTTGACCTACTAGGTCTTCTTTTTGACTTTCTTGTTGACTGTCTGCCCATGTGTCGTGCCACATGGCCTCGTTTCACTGGGCTTAGAGGCGAGCAGTAACATAGACTTTGATTTGAAATTGAGTGCATTTTTATCATTTTTATTTTCGAAATGCCAGTGGATAGAAATAGGAGCTTAGAATTCCATTTATTATGGGATCATGTTGGTAATAAATACGATAGTGAGTTTGGCAACACCATCTACGAGTGAATATATGCTGTTTTTGAGTAATTTATATTTGCAAACTCTACCTGGGAGTGTATATATATTGTTTTTGGGTAATTGTTATCTAAGAATGGTTTTTTGTGTTGCTGATTCAATTAATATGGTGAAGTTGTCGAATTGAACTTATGGACTGCTTGCAAAGTCATGGACACTCTTGATTTGGGTTGTTACTGGCTTCATGTTTCACATGATGCAGAGATTGATTTTACATTTCTTAAAGGATGTGTCTCTGTGTTACATGGACATAAAATTGAACATGCAGTAGTAACCTAATGACACGGCTCTAATAATCTATTACCAAGCTGTAGCTTAAGTGATACATTAGATAGTTCCAGGTGGTATTTCCTCACTTTCTTTTTATTTGTGGCATAGGCAAGCATGTGGGGCTGGTAGATAGGAGTATCCATACTTGCAAAAATTTTGGAATCTGTCAGGATTAATGTTCACATCCTCTGTGTCTCTCATGTGTTAGTTTGGTACTATTTTACATAATAGCAGCCTATACGCTTCGGCATACTCATTGAATCGTTGCTTTTTTTAGATATCTGTAATGGCCATAATGTTTGATTGCTGTAAGTACATAAATTGTTGTTGGATTTGATAGATTCTATTGCAAGTTTCATTTCTAATGGTATATCACAACTTGAGTAGAGTGACTCAAGTTATCTTGACTTATCATTTGCTTTCTTTGAGGTGATCTTAGTTATCTTATTATAGATTTCAGCAAATGTTTTCCCATTTGAATTTCTGATATTAATACGTTTTCCTTGAAGTAGATTATCATCATAATTTGAATTCCTAAATGTGAAAGCCTTCAGAATAGTAGAAGTATAGAATATATATGATTTTCCATACAAATAAATGCCATTCTTCCTGTTAGATTGCATTTTGAAATCATGCATGAAAATGACACATTTTATTTTTTTTGAAAGGTAATCAAATTTTATATAAAAAGCATAATACACAGGAAGTGTACTATCACTTTAAATCAGAGAGAAACATCATGAAATTAGGCAACCCTACTATATGCCTAGTTGCCGCAGCATTAAACCAAGAATACAAAGTGAAATAAAACAACTCCCTAACGCTTCTCTTGTCCGTGATTCGTCTTCAAAACAGCGACTGTTTCTTTCTCTCCACACACACCAAACGATGCATCCCGAAATAAGGCCCCAAACAAGTTTGCTATCCTTATCTCGAAACTTTCTCCTCCACGCCTTTAACGTGTCCTCCATATGCCTCGGCAACACCCAATCCATATGTTGCGATATCAAAATATCATTCCACAATAAACGCGCAGCGTCACAATGAAGGAATAAGTGGTCAACCGTCTCCCCATCCCTTTTACACATGTAACACCACTCTGTAACATAGAAACCTCTAGTACGAAGGTTATCTACCGTTAACACCTGTCCTCTGACCACTGTCCAAAGTAAGAATGCCACTCGAGGGGGCAGTTTACATTTCCAAACCATCTTCCAGGGGAAAGAGTTCTGCACGGGTCCCATCAAGGATCTAAAATAAGTACGAACAGAAAAAAACCCATCACGTGTCAACCTCCACCTACTACAATCATCCTCTCCTGCCCTGATATCAACCTCATATAAGGATGTCAAAAACAACGCAAAGTCATCAAGTTCCCGGGCCCCGCAAACCCCACAGTAAAAACAATGTTCCAACCGGGGACTTCCATCATGGAAATCAAAAACATCAACCACCTCGTGCAGACGGCTCCATCGCAATGCGATACAACGAGGGAAATCCCACTTAAGCGGTTGATCTCCGCACCAAGAATCATCCCAAAACCGATGGTATTACCAACGCCCACAACAAAAGTCAATCTATCCCGAAATTCAATCCACCCTCGCCGAATATACCGCCATAAACTCACCCTCATAAGAACCCCTCCCCTCACCTCGAGCACCAACCCCCTTCCATAAAGCCGTATTTTGCCCCAATAGTATCTCTCCAAAAGCTCCCCCTCTCCACTCCAAACCGTCATAACCACTTACCCAACAACGCCTTGTTAAACAAGACGAGACTCTTATTCCAAGACCACCTGGATCTAATAGGGGAACAAACAACCCGCCAATTAACCAAATGTAATCTCGTCTCCTCCCCTAAACCTCCCCAAAGAAACTCCCTTTGGAGCCTCTCCAATCTTTTGGCCACAACAGTAGGAATAGGAAATAATGACATGAAATAAGTAGGGAGATTCGACAGAGTGGACTTAGTGAGCGTAAGACGGCCCCCCTTAGAGAGGTACATACGCTTCCAACCCGCTAGCCTTCTCTCCACCATTTCCACGATACCATTCCAAATCTGAATGCTTTTAAAACGTGCTCCTAAAGGGAGGCCGAGATATGTCATAGGCAAATGCGCCACCCTGCAACCCAAAATATCAGCCAACTCCTCTACGTTATCAACCTCTCCAACTGTGATCGCCTCAGATTTTCCCAAATTAATTTTCAATCCGTAAATAGCTTCAAAGCACGTGCTAAGCGGCGCAAATTCCCGAATTGCTCAACTTCCGCATCACAAAAATCAACGTGTCATCTCGCAAATAGCAAATGAGAAACCCGCATCTCGCTTCAACAACAAAACCATTTAATAATCTTCACTTCCACAAATTCTCTTCTCAATCATCCCTACCGAATGCTTCCATAACAACGACAAACAAGAATGGGACAGAGGATCCCCTCTGCCGCAATCCTCTACTACTACGAAAAACCTTCCGGCCGCCGTTCACCATGACAGAGAAAGAGACCGTAGAGATGCAAAACTGAATCCACCGGCACCACTTCTCCCCAAAGCCACATCGCCTGAGCATATACAAAAGAAAATCCCAATTAACGTGATCATAAGCCTTCTGAATGTCGAGCTTACATAGCATTCCTGGAACCTTTAGACGCAGTCTGGAATCAATGCACTCATTTGCTATAAGTACAGAATCCAAAATCTGGCGCCCTTTAACGAAGGCATTCTGAAATTTAGATACCACTTTACCCAGCACTTCCTTTAATCTATTTGCCAAGATCTTCGCAATAATTTTGTAAACCCCACTCACTAAGCTAATAGGACGGAAATCCTTAATATCTGTAGCACCCGGTTTCTTAGGAATGAGCACAATAAATGTGGCATTAGCGCTTCTTAAGAATCTACCACACTCAAAGAAGTAAGTAAGGACATCTATAATGTCAGATCGCACCACCTCCCAACATGCTTTATAGAATGAGAAAGAAAAACCATCGGGTCCTGGGGCTTTATCGTCATTCATGCTGAACACCACCTTCCTTATTTCATCCTCCCCAAATGGTCTCTCTAACCAAATCACATCGTCCTCATTAATAGTAGAGAAGTCAATCCCATCCAACTTAGGCCTCCAGTCCGATTGCTCACGATAAAGAGTCTGATAAAATCTTACCATATTAGTCCCGATATCCTGTGGATCCTCATACGTAACCCCATCAACCTCCAACATAGAAATGGAATTATTGCGTCTGTTGGAATTAGCCACCTTATGGAAAAATTGAGTGCACCTGTCCCCCTCTTTCAGCCACTTAACCCTGGATTTTTGACGCCAAGCAATCTCCTCCAACTCCACCAACTTTTCCAACTCATCCCTTAATTCTTCACGTCTCGCCCCGGTCCTCCTCGCTCATCCTCGACTTTCCTTCCTTCTATCCAACTCTTCTATATCTGATAGACATTGATTTTTGCGATAGCAAACATCTCCCACCGCCTCCTCACTCCATCTCTTAAGATCTTTTCTCAATGCCTTCAATTTCCGATCTAACACATAACTAGGAGAGCCCCTAAAGTCATATGATGCCCACCAATTTCGAACTCGTTCTCCAAAACCTCAACTTTTAGCCACATCCTCTCGAACCTAAAAGGCCTTCTTCCACTTCGCTTTCAACCCCGTATAACGAAATGGGAAAATGATCGAATACAAATTTCTCCCCAATCTCCTCTCGTGACATTTGGGTACTTTGGCCTCCCACTCCCCGCATACCAAGAACCGATCTATCCGAGGAAAGGACAAAGTTGGACTCGGTTAGACGATGACCAAGTAAAATCTCCCGCTCGTATGTGTCCACCAACATGTTCTCCCGAATGAAATCTGAAAAGTCCTCCATAGCCCCTGTAACTCTCCCCCCACTAGATCTCTCCGTAGGAAATCGAACCACATTGAAATCTCCTCCAATACACGTTGGGAGGTTCCACCAACTCATCATCCCAGCCAACTCATCCCACAATCCAACTCTACTCTCATCTACATTAGGCCCATAAACTCCTATAAACATTCATCGGAAGCTATCCCCAATGTTTCTAAATGAAAGCGATAGGGAAAATAGCCCTTCGCTAACCTCCTCCACATCAAAAACTCTAGTGTCCCACATCACTAACACTCCACCTGATGCCCCGGATGATCCTGTATACTGATACCCGACATGCTGTCCCCCCCACATTTTATGAAGCAATCCAGTGTGTATAGATTATGTAAAACAATAATAGATTTCAGCATTTTGCATTTATTTGTGTTTAGACAATTATTTTTCACGTGTGTCAGAATGTAAACATACCCACTCAAGGATATGCTCTAGTTCTACAGTCATGTAGTCTGTGTTTGTGATAGGGAAAACACTCTTTTGAAGTTTATGTATTGATGTATTATCATATATACCTCCATGGGTGTTTTGAACTTCATTTATGAATGATTTACTGTGTTTACATGCATGGGCGATCAGCAAGTAATTCTGTAATTATCTGCTCCCTCTTTGCTGCCTGCCACATTGGGAGAAGGGGCTGTACATTATTGAACAAGTTCCCAGACAAGAGTAATGGCGTCATACGAGTGCAAAGATTTATTTTGTGTGCTTTGTGACGACTTCTTAATGAAACAAATGCGTATATTTATGGGTTCAAATAATTTCAGAACACCATGCAATCTCTCAATGAGAGAGCCTGGGCCCTGGAGAGAAAACATCCTGCATCTTGTATATATTATTATTTTTTTTATTTTTTGTGGAGGATGGGGTGGGGTGGATTTAATCTCTTTAGTTCATAAACCAATTGGAAATTTCTATCTTAAACCCATCTCAACTGCCAAACCATGAAATTCCTTCAAACAATGAACTAATGCAGAGCTGCGATTGAAAAGTGAGAATGAACTTTATTTTCTGCGATAAGAAATTTTCTGTTGGGTGTCGTTGTAACAAAAATGTTCTTAATTACCATGATGCTCAATGGTGCTGCAAAACACTTTTGATTGCAAGGGTGAAAAATGGGTGGAAAGAAAATGAATTCCAGGGAAAGTAATTGCCTAGAAATTGTTTTCCAGGGAATTGTTAATTAAGTGTGCTTGATTGGTATAATTTTTGAAAATTTTAAAATTTTATGTTCGTTTGACTTTGTTTTACATGAAAATTGTCTATTAAAGTGATAATTTTTTCCACAATTGGTTATAAAATTTGTTTCCATTACCAAAAAGTAAAAAAAAAAAAGTTCCTACAAAATCATTTTTTTTAATCAAAGTTTAGTGTTTGTTTGACTTTGTTTTACATGAAAATTGTCCATTAAAGTGAATTTTTTTTTTTAATTGGTTATAAAATTTGTTTCCATCACCAAAAAAAAAAAAGGATGTAAAATCATTTACCACCAAAAACATGGGAAAGTGTTTTCCTTAAAAAGAGGGAAAAGAAGTCATGTGAGGCAAGTTTTGGAAAACAATTTCTAGGCCAAATTAATGCTATCAAACATGACTTTTGCAAGGAATTGGGAGCCAATCCAACAGGGCCTAACAGAATTCCAATGATCATTGAGCATTCTGTATTTTGCCTCATTAAGGATATTCACCTTGTTGCAGGTTCTTTCTGTTGTTGGACTTCTTCAAGATGATGTTGATCCCATGGTGTCTGTAATGAAGGTTGAGAAGGCTCCATTGGAGTCCTATGCTGATATTGGTGGGTTGGATGCCCAGATCCAAGAGATCAAAGAGGCAGTCGAGCTCCCATTGACTCACCCTGAACTATATGAAGACATTGGTATTAAACCTCCCAAGGGAGTCATACTCTATGGAGAGCCTGGAACTGGAAAGACATTGCTTGCAAAGGTCAGTGTCATTATACTTTTGGTAAAATTAATACATTGCTCACTAAGGTCTGTAAATATGTTTATAAGAAGTATTATAGCTCGTACACTTCTCTTATTAATCTTTTTTTCAGGCAGTAGCAAACTCTACATCAGCAACTTTCTTGCGTGTAGTTGGAAGTGAATTGATTCAGAAGTACCTGGGAGATGGTCCTAAATTGGTGAGGGAACTCTTTAGAGTTGCTGATGATCTCTCCCCATCTATCGTCTTTATTGATGAAATCGATGCAGTTGGTACAAAAAGGTATTCTCCAGAACGTCAGTGTCCTGAAAATAGGGATAGTTACAGATGGGTATTTATTGATGAATTCTCTTTACAGATATGATGCCCACTCAGGTGGTGAACGTGAAATTCAGAGGACTATGTTGGAACTGCTGAACCAGTTAGATGGTTTTGATTCAAGAGGGGATGTTAAGGTCATTCTTGCAACAAATAAAATTGAAAGTCTTGATCCTGCCCTGCTTCGGCCCGGTAGAATAGACCGGAAGATTGAATTCCCCCTTCCAGATATTAAGACAAGGAGGCGTATTTTCCAAGTAAGCATGGCATGATTTGTACGCATGAAATACCATCAGTTCACCTCAGTCCAATATTTCTGATGATTTGTTGAGCAAACCTTCTTGTCTATTTCATAGATACACACATCAAGGATGACATTGGCTGATGATGTCAACCTAGAAGAATTTGTTATGACTAAAGATGAGTTTTCTGGAGCTGATATCAAAGCCATATGTACTGAAGCTGGATTGCTTGCTTTAAGAGAGCGCCGTATGAAGGTGAGGCGCTTCATTTTAATCTTTGAAATTTTTACTTAAGAACACACACATGTATTTATTTAGTTTTTGGCAGAAAAGTCCGTGAATTTTTCCAGTGTCTTTACTTAGAGTCAGTAGTGTTTGGGTTGGTTGAAGACTTATAATTTGCCTGTTTATCAGACTGTTGTACAAATTTAGTTCCTATCTAAGATAGTTGGTAACTAATGGGGTTGTTGGCGACTTGTCATCAGATAGATCAGTGGGAGGAAGGGGAATTTGAAAAAGGGTTAGGGTACATTATTGTATCTGAAGTAAATACTGTGGCAATGTCGAATTTATAAGTGCAAATGGGCTCTCTCAGTGAAGTCATCAATCATCTCTCAAACTCGTGAGCAATGCATGTCTAGGTCGGCTGGCAGAAAGTTTTTGAATCTTTTGGGTGGGGAGAGAGAGTAATTCCAAGCAGTTTTACGAGTTATAATATTTAGTGGTTTAGAATTTACTAGTGCAAATAAGCGTCAATCATCTCGCCACTGACTAGTCACACATCAAAATCGGCTGGCAGAAGGATTTTAAATCTTTTTGGGTCGTGAGAGGGTAATTCTAAGATGTTTTAACGGTTGTAGTTATCAAAAAAATTTGTGCGAGTTGGCTGTGTGGTCATTTCCCGCCACCCAACTGTTTCAATTAATATCATGACATTTTTTTTCCCAATATATGTTTTTGTAGGCAGTTTAGGCTGATTTACAGTTTAAATTTATTGAATAAGTAACGATGTTCACAGTCTATTGAAAAGCAGTTATCATGAATGAAATGGATTTTGCAGATTTCTAATCCTGTTATGCATCTAAACTGCTACCATCCTCCATCACCAACCTTCATAATTTCTCATCTGAAACTTTTCGGCTCCTCTTCCTCTTCAAATCTACTGAACGCACAAAATTCTTAGAAGATCTCAACAACTACCTTGAAAATTGGATATGTGAGAATAGATCTAGGATTTTGTTGCTGATGCAAGAGGAGAACAAATATCCAAGCAACTTGTTATGATTTCTGGCCATTGAAAAATAAGCGTACAACCTGTATCCCAATCAACTCTAGTCTAGCTTATGCACAGAATGTTAGAAATGTCACATAACTTGGCAATAGAAATGATGATGATCAAAGGAGTGATAAGGTGATGAGTAAATGTTGGAGTGATAAGATTATCAAATTTAAACCAACGGATAAATGCAAAGTTGTTAATTTGTTATTTGATAGTTATCTATTTTTTGGATAAACACTAGCTATAGAGAGTTGTTGAACTTATTTTATTATAAATAAGAATAAATGTATGCTAGGTGCTCATGGCCTATGGTTATTAGTCAATAATGTTATAATCAATTATTTTATTCATTTTTAAAATTCTTTTCATATTTTTTTCTTGATATCAGAGCCATTGTGAGCACTGGCACACCACAAGTCTTCTCTTCCACTATCACTTTACTATCCGTAAATGTTGACAACTTTATACTCATTTCTCATTAATTCTCGTCCATCAAATACATGCTACCAAATCCAAACAAAACAACAGAAACGGAAAATTTCATACCAAAATTGACAAATGAGTTCAAAAAAAGGTTGATTATTTCCCTAATGAAGACCTTGTCCCCACCAAATACATCACATCAAAAAAAAAAAAAAAAAATCACCTCAAAATTAACAAATGAATTCATTGCCCAGTAAAAGTCCAATACTCTCATTCATGGTTGGATCGAAGAAACTCTCTGACTCCTTATAGGCTTAGACACAACCCATGCAATATGGGAAGCACTTAAAATGCTTATATACAAAAGTGACGTATCTTCGCAAGAATGAAGATAAAAATCATTGTTAGCTTCTTCATTAAACCAATATCCATAGTAACTCTCAATTTTTCGAACAAAACTGTGCCTTCAGCCCAACACAGTTTGCGGGAGAATGTTAGAAATGTCACACAACTTGACAATAAAAATGACGAGGATCAAAAGAGTGATAAGGAGATGAGAAGATTGTCAAATTCAAACCAATGGATAAATGCAAAGTTGTTAATTTGTTATTTGATAGTTGTTGTCTATTTTTTGGATAAACACTAGTTATAGAGAGTTGTTGAACTTATTTGATTATAAATAGGAATAAATGTGTGCTAGGTGCTTATGGCGTATGGTCGTCAGTCAATAATGTTATAATCAAGTCCTTTATTCATTTTTAAAGTTATTTTCATTTTTTCTTCTTAGAATTGTTATAATGGTGGATCTGTGGTGGTCTTGCTAGGGGTGAAGTGGGGTAGAGAGGGAGAGAGAAGGAAGTCGTGATTTGGATGGTGGTGTTAAAGTTGCTGGGCAGGGTAGGGGGATAGGATGATTAATGAAAATTGTGGCATTTCTGTTAGGAAAATTTTAAAAGAAAGCTGGAGAAGTATTTATTTGGGTAAATAGACTTTAAGAAAAAATAAAAAACAACTAAAGTCGAAAAGAGATTCAAAATGGAGTAAAATTTGTGCAATTGAAAAGTTTTGAGACTTAAGTCAAAATGAGCCGTTACCCCCTTCAACATTTAGTACACAGTTATTGTGGATATAATTGATTTATTTTGTTCACTAGTGCTCTATTGTTAATGATTTGAATGTTCATTTATGCTTGTTTAGGTGACGCACTCCGACTTCAAGAAGGCTAAAGACAAGGTTATGTTCAAGAAGAAAGAGGGTGTTCCAGAAGGACTTTACATGTGATAATAATCTTCTTCTGCTTCATTGGCACGTATGTCACTTTTCTCAATTTTACCAAGAACATTTTGATGTTTGTTTTTCTTATCAATGATCTCGGCATCATTCACAGAAAGATGGAAATCTTATGTTGCAATATTTTGATTCATTCATCCTCAATTTAACTCAGCTGGTTTTGTTAAAAGGAGTATTTTGATATTTAGAAAATATGAATTGTCCAGTATCCATAAACAATTGATGAACCATGTGGCTGCCTGGTATATTTTTTTAAATACGTATACAGGAAGAAGAGTTGTTATATCTTTCTACGGTCTTGCACTTAGAAGGAGAATTGACTGTGTATTGAGGTCATGTAATGCAATAATACCCCATGAAGGGGAGGTCGCGAGATATTAGGTTAGCATCTTCGACGCAACTCTCTGAAAGGCTAGCTTTTTTTAGCTCTTAATTTTCTATTTTATTTAGCCCTTGTTCGAGTCTCATTTTGGAGAAAAATGTATTTTTGAATAATGATTTTAGGAGAATTTGTGATTAAAAAGTAAGAAAAATTTTTGGTTTACGTGTAAATTTATTTTATTAAAAAATGTGATTGAAAATGAGTTTTTGAAATAATGGAACTCAAACAAGGGAATATAATGATCAGTGTGTTATGTGAAATTTTATTGTCTAAATTGTAAAATCTATACACAAATCACATTATTTCCCAACAATTACTACTTCGGTTAGTTTTGATATGCACAATTTGATGCCTTGAGAGTCACACGCAGCAAATTGCAAAGGTAACAGTATTTATTTATTTGCAAAAGATCTAACTTTACATGAATGATATACTGAGCACCCGTGCTTATCTTATGTTAAGCATAGATGACGTGTCATATAAATCCATTGGGGGATAAACTTATGGTGAGTCTCAACATTTGAATTAAGTTAAAATCCATCAATAAATTTACGTAACCCGTCACCGAAGCTTAGAGCCTGTTTGGTAGAACTTCTCATTTTCTACAGTAAATCAATTCTCATTTTCAACCACACATTCTTCAATAAAATAATATTTTCCATCACATCAATACTTTTTTCTTCTTTTTCAACCACACATTTCCCATCATATCACTATTCAAAAATCAATTCTTCCCCCAAAAATCCCTACCAAACACACTCTTAATATAAAATGAGCACTAATACTCATTAAATCATTCATGTCTAAATATATTTCAATATAAAGCATAAAATTAACACTACAATAGGCACCTGTGTTTTTGAAAATCATAGAAACCTATGTTGAGGTTATAATCAAATTTGGTTCATTTGCAATATTGGAAGTAAAAAAAAAAAAAAATTAATTAATTAATTAATTAATAATAATAATAATAATAATATATATATTGTTCTTAATATGAAAACATGATAAAGTTTCAATATGAAGCTTGTCAAATATATTTTTGGCAGCTTCAAATGCATGCATACAAACGAAACATAGCAAAGATTGCAACATATAGTTTTAAAAGGCTACAAAAGTAAAGCAACAAGTAGCAGATACAACCTTAAACACAAACTAAAATAATTGCCATATAATAGATTTATTACGCCATAGAAGGCTAACATTTGTAGTAATAACTGAGCTTCAAGGGTACGGTAAGGCTCCGGCGTCACTGCCATCACCTCCACCTAAGCCATTACCAATTCCACCGCCAAGGCCACCATCGTCACCAACACCACCAAGTCCACCTGTTCCAATTACGGTCCCAAGACCACCGAGTACACCAACGCCAATGCCAAGACCGCCACCTGTACCTACTCCAGTCCCCAAGCCACCACCACCAATGCCACCGAACGTGGGGATGTTCTTTTGCTCATTCAGACCCTTGTCAACAGGCACAACTCTTGCTGTTGCCTGAGCTACAACAAGGGCAAGAAGAAACATTATACATAACTTTGCCATTTTTCTCTTGATTTAAGGGTTCTCCTCTCCTTGCTTGACACACCTAAATGTAAGTTGTAGCTCTCCTTTTATAGACGGGGGTGGCGGTGGGGATGGTTGCTATATTGAATGAATGATAATAAATAATGTTACTACTTAGGTTGTTTTTAAATATTCACAATCTCTTCAGAGTCACATGCAGCAAAGTGCAAGTGTAATTGTATCTACCCATACCTTTATTCCGTAAATATAACTACATCAATGTTAGAGAACAGAGACAACAGAAAGACACTCTCCTTCAATGTTTTTTAAAAAATCACTAAAACTTCTTCTGAGGTTTGTTTTAAAAGATAATTTCTTTCTCTAAATAAAATTAAGGGCGAGTTCGGTAGAGATTAAAATCGAATTAAAATTGAAAAACTAGCTGCTATTGTTGACTTTTATTAGACGAGTGAGACCCAATAACAGCTATATTTTCAATTTTAATTGGATTTTAAGCTTAGTCAAACATGCTCTAAAAAAAATGAATGTTCTTAATCCGATATAAGGATAATGGTAAAATAGGAAAGAAATATTTATTTTAGCCTACAGGAGGTATATTGATATTTAAAAATGTAAGAATTCACAGCATTTTTTAATATGAATTTCATGTTAAGGTTCTTACTTGAAATGATGAATTCCAAGATCTCTGTTGTGGTTGAATTAACTTGAATTTCAAATCTCCAAAATTTGTATTTTGCTCTTGTTCAATGGTCTCAGTCACAATCACAAAGGAAAGAAATTATTATTCACCTAATTTGGTAAGTTTTCATACCAAAATAGTGATTTTAGATCCTTTCCAATTTTAGTGTATTTTTAAGTACGAATTTTACACCATTATCATGCCATCTTTTCTCTCACCTCAATTGTCAGACAAAGTGGGGGGAGTTATTTTGGAGTTATGGAAGTGTTCGGGTTGAGGGAAGTTATGGGTTTGAATTTTATTAAAACCATTCCCTCCAAACTATTTTGATGTCTTGTGGGTCGGGTCTCCCACATGGGTGATCCACGACCTGTATTTTTCAACAATAAAGAGTGTCTTTGTTATTGTCAATTAGTTAAAAGAGTCTCTTTGATATTGTCTTTAAATAATATTTTCAATATAATATTTTTGAGATCAATTGAAAGTTGTTAGATAGGATATCAATCGTAGAGGCGATTTTAGAGTATGGAAACGAGAAAGTCAAAGTTTGGTTTGCTTTTTAACATCTGAACTCAATGTAAATTGAGAACTCCAAAAAGCAGGATTTTTCCTATCAATCACCTACTCAAGTGAGACTCAATAAACACCAACGGTGTCTAGAGGTGTCGCGCTCACAAGTCATGGATATGGACAGGCTCAACGAAAAAATTACGGCTCGAACCATCCTTCAAGCCAAGGTTTCCCAGGGTTAGATAACAAGTTACAAAACTTTCGGGGTAGGAGGGCCCCTGCACCACGAATAATAATAATAATAATAGAGGGAGGGAGGGATGTTGATGGCCTTCAATAATTATATGCATATGATGCTGCTATTTGTTACCACCCACGCACGCTGTGTGTATGTGTGTGTGAGTACTTCACTGCAATAACATTATTGCAATAATGCAGGACACTTTCAAGAACTCTGTAGATCGACCCTCTTTGAAGAGTCTTGACACGACTTGTTTAGAGATCAAGCACGATCCACGTCTGTTAGTAACTTATCCTTCGTTGGGCCCGGGCGAGTAAATGGACTCAATAGTTTACTTACTTTTGCAAGTCCGTCTATGCATATGATAGATGAATAGAATCAAATCCACTTCTCGGTATTGATCAATTCAAGACATAACTCGTCCTTAGTTGATTCATTCAAATAATCGAAATGATTCGCTTCTCTATATTGATCGACTCATGACATAATAGTCCTAAGTCTGGATGAACCAAACAAATGTCAATCATGCTGAAATTAAATGGCTTGATCCATCTCACTCACCATCAATGTACCTTAATACTCTCATGTGATGGTGTAAATAGGCCAACAATACCACATCTACATTGTTAGAAAAGTAAATGCAGTGTCGGAATGTGTACTGGAAGTTGGTAAATTCAATAATTCCTCAGCTCAATGATTCCCAACTAAATAGACATGAGAGTTGAGACATTTTATACTTATTAAGGTAATTTATATTATAACATTGTTACCCGTCAAAAGAATCTGACCAGTTTTAGTGATAGAAGACGTCATGGCGTGAGGTGATTGGATGAAAAAGTTAACTGTGCTTAAAACAGTCCAATGGTAAAATTCCATATGGCATTATGTCAAAATTTATGTTCTTGTAGCATGATTGTTTATATTATATTACTACCTCAATTTCATAAAGATAAGTTTGTTTCCATTTTCACACAGATTTAAAAAAATATAATTAATATAGTTGAATATATATATATATATATATATATATATATATTTTATTTATTTTTTTACATTTTCTCTAATATGATTTAGAAAATTAAAAAATATCTATACTTTAAATAAAAAAGTCGAATACAATTTGAGATAGAAGAAAAAGGAATCAAACTTATCTTTATTGGACGGAGAGAGTGATAAGTGCATTTTTGTGTACTTATTAAGGCCATATTACTAAGTTTTTGTGTCATTTTATTATTGCATTTTACTTAATTTAGATTATTTTTATCTTATTTCAGTTTTGAACTTTTTCTAAGCAATTGGAAATGAAAGAAGGATAAATCGATCAATTGATGGAAGTTTGGGGACTAATATGCATTTTAGTAGAAGTTAAAGCACTAAAAATAAAGTAATTTGATGTGAAGGACCAAGATGGAAGAAATAATGAAGAAAATGGTTGAAAAGAAAATTCACGAAAGTTTTATAACTGGGTAGCCGCCCAGTTATATTGGACGGGCGATCGTCCGACCATCAACATCATCAACAGGAGCCATTTTTTAAGCCTGGGTGGCCACCCCATTTTCTACTGGGCCCATGCCAAATCGTGAAAAAATTTCTGGTTTCCTAATTTGATTCTAACTTTTATGGAAATGAATCTGGAGTGTCTTTTAAAACTCTAGGGCCGTCCAAAAGTGAGGGGGGAGATTGGAGAAGACTTTTGAGAGCAGAAAAGTGGCACGAACGGGAATATCAACTCCAAGAACACGAAGATTCAACCGGGGTGATATCGTTCTTCATCTATATTTCTGATTTTCTTCTTCCTACCCTGCTAGGCTAGATTAATTATATACTAGGGTTAGATGAACTATATAATATGATTTTCAATTCTTAGTTTTACATTCTTGGCAAGTAAAAATACGTTTTGAATATTTGAATGATTTATATGAATTTCTTTTTTTCCATTATTATTGTAAATGTAATTGTGTGAATTTAGTGATCTATTTCATGCATTCAAAAGAAGAGAAATATGTTCGACAGGTATGAATCATCATAGGGTCCGATAGGAGATAGAAATATACCGCTATACCCTATAGGAATCTTTACGTGCTCATAAAAACACGTGTATTCTTGTATGTTCTTATTCGTCATACAGATATAGTTGAGTTATATATGAGAATATGTTTGACTTTACTTGAGAGACTGTTAAATAAATTAGGAGTATTAATTCTTAAATATTTCAATCGTGTGTCAAGGTGTAGAACTATGTTTTGAGAAGAATATTACATAAGGATTCATGATCCTAGTACATTCATCATACATTCGAAAACTCAAATTTATATCCATCGTCAATTTGTATTTAGTTAGTTAATTCATTCATACTTGCATACTTATCAGTAATTTAGTTATAATTTCGTTAAAATAAACGTTCTCATTTTTATTGTTTTAGTTAAGTTCACGATAATTAGAATTTAAACTAATCAATTCTTGCGGGACGATACTTGGATTCAAAAAGTCCATTTTATTACTTGTAACGAACCCTACACTTACGGTGATTTTAATTCAACATATTTTCGTGAACAAAGAGTACAAACAATCAAGTGCAGGTCGTTGCCGACCGTAGCCACCAGTTATAACATATCATGTTACACCGTCATAATTGATAAGTGTATTTTATACACATATTCGGGGATCTAAAATATTGATATTTGATAGTTTTTTTGACAAAATATATCCTAAATGTTGTATTTTATGTTATACGGATAAAACTCAATGGTTGAATAAAAAATTAGAAGAAAAAATGAATAATCAAGGAAAAAGGGTAAAATCCAAAGTTTGATTACCAGATTGCAAATATTTAATAGTAGATTCGGACCACAAGATGATACTTTGAAAATTAATAGGAGACAATTGGATGTAATTAAAACTCAAATATGAATGGAATATGATCAAAATATTATCAAAATCAATTTCCAATCGCATAAGTTATAATCCAGATTTTTAGCCGAATATTGAGACCCATTTTTGGCATAGTAAACTTCTGAATTGGAAAAATTATATCTAGAAAATTTGTAGCTCTTTGAGTTAGCTTTTTAATACACTTTGAATCGCCTCAATTCAATATTTGAAGAGAAAGTTATGGTCAAAATAGTGACTGATGTGCAAAGACAAAAAAAAATTCGCGCGCGAAAGTAATTTTTCTTATTCGATTGGAATTCTTTTGGAAACAAATTTGGACGTGATTTTCAACTAATTTTTTACTCATATATTTACCTAACAACAGAATACATGTTAGAGACCTCTCATATACATATTATAATCCAGTATTTATCAACTATTATCATTAAATAAGGAAAATTCTTAGTTTTTGTGAAAAAATTGAAGGGGACTTGCAAAAATTTAATCAAGTGAAGATTCAAACTTGTCTTTTTGGCAAAGAAGAGAATGTGCAATAGGAGTTTCATCAAAAAATCATTGAAGACATTTAAAATTTCAAGATTCATCTTCACTTTCTCAATTTATCAAAAATCCGGGTTATGTCTTTCCGTTTAAATATGACTTTTTGTAATTTCGATATGTTAAACTGATTTTATACATTATTAGGATGAGATGAACATTTGTTATGATATTTTTATTTTTTCATTAATTATTTTTTCATTAATTTGATTTTATTTGTAGATATTTATTATTGTTTTTATCGTTTTTTTTAATTGATTGATCATCAATTGAATTGTTAGTAGATTTTATTATTATCGAAAAAGACAACAGAGTTTAAGCACAATATAGCAAGTTTTAATAGAGGATATAAATATAGATTTATACTTTATATGGTTTCAATAGATGTTCAAGCACTTGTTAGTACATTTATTATGTTTGCATTTTTCATCGAGAGATAGAAGTATCACATGAGAAGAATAAATTTGATCGCTATCGAGATAAACTTTCAATTAAATTAGGAATTTTAACCAAAATAAATGATTTCAAATTGTCACTTTAATTGTTACACTAAAAATGAAATAGTAAGAAGGATTCGACATCTTAACAATACATCTCACATATTTAAAAAATACATTTACTGACATTAATTTAATTGATAATTTATGGATTAGTATAGAAAAATCACAAAAAATGTTTACTATTCGATTAAAGTTTCAATTGATTTTAACTCGATCAAATGCATAGTTCTCATGGGTTCGACACTCTATTAATTATTTTATTACTTGATCGCGATCACGTACACTTACGAATTTTTAAATGATCAATAACCATCGTCACGACATGCAACATTGTCTTACGCCATCAGCACCATATCAATGCTAATACAATCAGCACTAAATAAGTGCCACAATCATCAACCCTACATCTACGCTACCACATGATGAGCAGTTATAGTTGTCACCACCACCAAGCTGATAATAAAAAAATAAAAGTAAAAAGTAAACACAACAACAAATGACATCAAAATATTTCACTACGACGATTTGCTCTTCATCTTCTTTCTTTTTCATCAAACTCTAAACTTCAACACAATTCCGTCGCTACCACCATCAACACCAATTTGCCCGCTAGGCCGCCACCATTCACAACGCACGACCAAGAAACAAGAGATTTTGCCATTTCGCCACCTATCCCACCATAGATTCTATGGCATGAAAATATGACATTTGGAAGGTTATGAACATGATTACCATGGTCAAGAAGCTAGAGACACAATACGATGTCACACCACCATCACACCCTACACAAGTGTGTCACATGTGCGTATTTAAAAATAGCGTATTGGTTAAATTTAAAAGTATAGTAGATAATTGCAATTTTAAATGTGAAGAAAGTAAATAGCATAATTTTCCCTTTTCTAAATGATTTTCACCCATAATCGACTTTGGAAAAAAATCGTTAACATGGAATGGGCTAAGGAAGCTGGGCACTTGGATGGTGGGCTGCTCAAATCGTAGACCAAAATTATGAGCCACAAAAATGGGGAAATTAGCCCCAGTACGGCCCAAAAGCAACAAAATTGAATAATACGCTTTTACACAAATTAAACAATTTAAAACGTAATTAATACGTCTAAAAGTCCCAGAACCCGAAACATAACGAGAGGGAACTAGCGGTGTTTCTTCAACTTTTTCCAATTTTCATTATCGTAAAAGGATGGTGGAGCTCAGCCGACAGCACCGTGATATAAGGGCCGCGCCTCCACCACCGTCCTTAGAGCTGCATCAACTATGTGTTGTTTCTGCCTTGACGAACGCTAAACAATTGCCAAAATAAGTAGAAGGCAACCACAAATCTCTGCTTTTTCTTGGGATTTGAGGTTAAGTGTTGTAACCATTGTTATGATTTACATTTTCCGTAGTACATACACACATATTCTCTTTTTCACACACATGCGCACGCACATCACCCAACGTTCTTAAATCTTAGGTATGGGTGTCCGTTGGAACTTTTGGTATTCAAAATTTTATAGAAGGGAAAATTACCAGTATTGAACACTAAATGTGATTAAATGCAAAGAAAGTGCTCCTTAATGGAAACAAATAGTTAAATTTACAAGGTGATAAATGCTAGTATTGCTTTTTTTCACGTGTTCTTTTGTTCCATTGTAACTAAGACAGTTGAATTATTATTTAGGCATAGATTCTTGTCTCGGTAGGCCATAGAAAAATCTCTAGAATTCTCACAATAGAAATTGAAAGTATTACTCTTGGTTAGGTTACATGTGTACGAAGTGTTTGATAATTTGTCTCAATGGGGGTATTGGGCTTTGTTCAATTTTGGGAAGATACTGGCATTAATTTCAGGTGAGTTGCAGATGGGAACACACAGGAGTAATGCCTATTGTTTATGTAAGAGAATAATGCATAGTTGTTCCACCAAAAAATATATTAGAAAATTACACTGTCAGCATATTTGTCATGTTTAGTTGTAAATGACATTGACTCATGATATGATTTGTTGTTGGAACACTTCAGAATTTCAATATAGTGATTAAGGTGTCAATAACTCCATATTAGGCATGATGATTCTTGAATGTCCAAGGAATCATCATTTTTTACCTCTTCCTAGTAGAGTTCCAAATTTCAATAAGATCTGATTTTTATTTTTCTTCAGAATTAGGTATGAGTGTATGTTGGAACTTTGGGTTGTTAAAATTTTATAGGAGAGATTACCAGTATTGTTCTTAGGTAAAAAGCAAGATCCTATTTTTATTTTTCTTTGCAGCGTGTGTTGAGTTATTAGTTATGCTTAGTAAATAGTCTGTCACCTTTTTATGTTATTTTCAAATTATAGGTTGTCGTGTTCTTAAAATAAAGTTATATTTTATATTTAATTAATACAACTGAAGCATAATGACAGAAAAATAACATATAGAAAAAACCATTCATCCCTTGAATCTATTTTAATCTTTTGATTTGTGTTTATCACATTTTTGAGTGTTTGTCACTTTTTCGTCTGAAGCTATTTTGGTTTGATCAATACTTGACCATTTTCTCGAGTGGGTATACTGTGTATCACTTTTTTTTAAAAGTGACACTTTTTTTAATGTTCTGTCACTTTTTAAAATTTGTCACATTTTTAAATTTCTGTCACATTTTTTAAAAAAATTTCTATCACTTCTTTTAGTTTTTGTCACTTTTTGGAGCATGTCATTTTTTTGAATTTCCATCACTTTTTTAGTATTTGCCACTTTTTTAATTGTTTGTTACTTTTTTTTTTTTTTTGAATTTCTATTATTTTTTTGAGTGACAAACATCGCTTTTTAATAAAATTGGCATATTAGTATCTAGTAAGTGGACTGTCACTTTTTTTTAACTTTTGTCACCTGTTTTTATTTTCTATCACATTTTTTTATTTTTTGTTATTTTATTTTATTTTTAAATTTTTTGTCATTTTTTTGAGTGAGAAACGTCAATTTTAATAAAGTGCGTGGCATTTGTCCCGTTTTAATAAAAATAAAAAAGTGACATTTGTCAACACTTAACTTTACAAAGTATTTTTTATTTTCAAAATACTTTTCATATGATTTTTCAAAAGACGTCTAATTTTAGGGGATATTTTTGTAAGTATATATATTTAATGGGCTTTTTAAGTAAGATTAGGACCATTATTGACAACCCATTGGGCTTGTATGGGCTTGTCACGGGATGAAAAATGTTTGGCAATTTACCAACAGCTTAATTTTCATCTCTCCCCTAAAATTTAGCTGGTAGCGAATAAAAATGACGATTTTACTGCAATTCAGATAAAATTAGAATGGTCAACAAGCTTCAGAACGTTACCTGGAGAAATATAGTCCAAGGTGTTGTTTAATATTTAAAGATTACTTAAAGGAAAAGTTACATCAAACCCTATATTTTAAGTTTCAATTTAAAAATAAGGTACTAATAATATATAGGGCGTGTTCGATTGTGCTTAAAATTCAATTAAAATTGAAAATATAGCTTTATTGGGACCCACTCGTCTAATAAAAGTCAATAATAACGGCTAATTTTTCAATTTTAATCTCTACTGAACACGCCCATAATGTACCCCCACACGTGATTTAATTAATTTACTCCCCAAAATCAGAGGCATCCTTACCTCCACTCCATTCCACCGATGATTGGAACAGCGGATGCAGAGGTGGATGAGTAGACAGTGGAGCGAGTCTTCTCCAAACTTCGACAATTCAACTATCGGCAAGTGCTTAAATTGCAAAAGAACGTGACGTGTAGAAGACACCATTTTCCCATAGAGAGCAATTGTCTAACAATATTGCATCTATGATGTATTGTTGAAATTTACAATTATACATAACACTTTGTGCCTTCCAATTATCGATTGACTATTGCAATGGATACGTATAGGGGGTAGATGTTTTACCCAGCATAGAATATCTTTTATAAAGTTTTGTAGTCATTCAACTTCTTCCCAATTGTATCTAACGCATGCTATATATGTTTATTTTGACAATATTCATGATTCTATAGCACCTCCAATTGTGTCAACATATCCACTCGTGGACTTAGTCTTTGGTATTTGATATCTAATTCGCATAATTGTATCCATCAAGTACTGTTGGATATCTCGAATAATGCAATCCAGAACTTTTGGTAAGTTTTAAATACTCTAAAATTTTAACAATTGCCTTCTAATACTCAGAGCTTGAATTACTTGTATATCGATTTAGTCAACTTACAGAGTAAACAATATCACATCAAGTGCAGTTCATGACATATTAAACTATCAATAATACAAAATTATTTCATTTGAGACTTACTATCACTGGTGTTTGAAACAAGATGCATACTAGATGTCTTGTACAGATAATGCACAAATGTACATTGACAGCCAAAACCAAACCCCAAAAAATTGGGTTTGGATTTTCCAAGCAGTCTTAGATAATTTTATTTGAAAATAATTAAAAAACTGCTTAAAACGAATCATGTTCACCATTACTCGACGTTTTTTTTGAAAGTCTTATTTGCTTACGTTTTTTCTAATATATCCTTACACTGAATATGGTAGTTTATATTTGTTGGTAACAAGACACGTTAAATATGTGTATATTAGTCTAAAAATGAAAGTCATCTATAATTAGGGACATATAAAAAAGGACGAATATAATATATATTACATAGCCTCTGTTTGAACCACATTATTTTTAAAATACATTATTCTCTCTCTTCTTTTCAATCACACATTCTTTAATAAAATAATATCACACGCAAACTTCAAATTTTTTCTTATGTTTTAACTATGTATTATTTATCAATCTACTATTCCAAAATGTTAGCCAAAAATTGAGCTCAAACGGGCCGATAGCGATACATACAAAATTACATACAATGTATCAAATATATCTTTTAAGCAACCAATGATTGAAGCCATACACTGCATGGTCCTAGTATGGACGTGGGGAACCACAAGCTACTTAGTAATTATTGGTATGAACGTGAATTCGTGGGCGCATGTCTTACAGTCTGGAATTTCACGGAGTTGGAGAAGAGAATACAAACTAGCTAACTTAGTTCTTTATTAGGGTCATTGATTAACGCATCATTTATTTTGCTATATGCAAATCTAGAACGATTGAGGAACAAAATTAATTTTTAGCTTTTCATTATTCAATGTGAGGGCTGGTGGTTTGAGAATCCATTTCGCCGGAGAAGGGACAGGGCGAGGGCGTTGGCGTTGGCGTTGGCTGGAGTGAGTGAGTGAGTGAGTGAGGGAACGGTTCCTCATACGTAGACTGGGACTTTTCGATGATTTCTTCGTTTTTGTTCTAATAATTGTGAAAACTCGATGAATTTCGTTTCATGGAAGATGAGCTCTAATGTTCGACTTGATTCTCGGGGCCTAAATGATCATGTTTTATGAAGTTGGGTTCGCGAAGGTGAAGAGAATCTTGGAGAAGAGATTTCGTCGAAGAGGATGTTGGGGAAATTGGTGTAAGTGAAGTGTTGATTCTCAGTGCCTAAATGATCATTGTTTGATTATTTGTCAAATATGTTCGTCACATAACATGGTAAATCAATCACTTATTTATATATACCACATAAAAATTGCTTATTTTTTACTCATGATTTATATTTCACGCTACAGAAAATAGATTGTTCTTTATCATTTTTATTTTTATTTTTTGAAATCAAGAGATTTGATTGTTATAAAACTTAGGGATGATAAAAAGAACTCGTTAAACTCAATATTTGCGGGGTCTTGTTCTGAACGAAGTAGAGATTCATCGTCTAATCAAGTACACATGGCGAAACGGTGCAGGGATCGTTGCCCCGACGGAGGGGTTGGATTCGGGGAAAGATGGTCCCTACCCCATCACCCATCTCTTTTAAAAGTCTATTTCAAGATGTAAATTTTGTATCATGCAAAAAGAAACGTGTCATCATCATTTCTTAGGGAACATGAATTATTCAACAAATTGAAAAAGAAATCTAATGATTTTTACCGTGTGTGTGTGTAAACGATGTGGTAAACGGCATAGGGGACCTTCCTCGTCGATTCCGTTGTCATCCCTAGGTTAACACTTATTACTTCATAAAAACTAATGATATTTTTGTTTAATTACGTAGTTAAAACAAATAATTGAACCAAAATCGTTTAATTATCGGTCCCGAGAGATAGAATCAATCCATCAAATTGTTGGAAGAGAAGTGAAAACTTGTCGATGAGATAAATATTAATTGAAATTATATTGAATTTGCTAATGTAGTCCGATTTTAATTCCTTCAATTATTCGTAATTTATACAACTTGACACCAATGTTTTTAATTTGAATTCAAATCCATTTTGTCTTCACAATTTTTTGGAATTTCGGCTTCTGCCGCCCCACCGCCAAGCCCAGAAACCCACCGCCCAATTCACTACAAAACCCAGATTAGCTAATTGGTCCTTTTCATTGACATTTCCGCCACATATCCACGTAGGATACAAAATATAAAATATTCAAGTTTCATCATCTTATTATTATTATTATTATTATTATTATTATTATTATTATTATTATTATAAACACTAATAAGATTTGTCAAAGACAACTCAGTGCACAAAACTCTAGAAAGTCTCCAACTTATCAAAAAGAGCACTTTAATCCCAAGCTCTCAACATTGTAGCGGTCGAAAATCTATCTCCAATCGATGTGGTAATATCTATCAATCTACCAATTCTTATATTGTGCATGAATTCACCGTTTGAGCTCCTACAATAGCATGGCAATGTTACCAACAATTAGGCATATGGCATGTATAACCAAAGAATGTACTAATAATGTTATCATATGTGCAATTTTCGATATTATAGACCATGCGCCTAACTGTTGACGACTTTATTGTATCGTATAAGAAGACGAGTATACTCAGTGCGTGACATTAATCAAGATAGTAGATCGATTACGAATTGCAATATTCTCTTTATGTTCCCATTTCTAGGTCGTTCAATCAAATTATAATAGTAGAAATCGTAAATTATCATCCTCTTATTTTGATCGGTGGTATGTGCACTGTGTGTGTGTGGGGGGGGGGGTGTTGGGTAAGCAAAGAACATTAGAGAACATTGATTTAATTGTCGAACACACGATTTTTGTTTGTATAAACCGGAATGTTAAATCGTTGAAAGATCGAGGATTTAAATAGTTGAAGACCTACTTACACCACTCATCCAAGAGTAAGGACTCTACAGTGAAATTGTTCCATATGCTAATTGGAGCTAAATACTTTAAAGGAGCCGGAGCTGGCCGTGGGTTCGATGACACCTAAATCGCGGTAACGTCACACTCCCACGCGCAAGCCACTCTCTCCCTCCTTTTCTCTCTCATCGATCCAACACAAATTTATATGTGCAGCAATTCTTTTCCAAATTCCCAAATTCAAAACACTTTTCAAAAATTGAATTCATCAATATATTGAAATCGAACGAAATAGCTGGTTGTAATTATACCACCAAAACAGAGCAACCAACCAGGGAGACGGGGGAGAGGATGAAAAGGAGTAAGCATACTATTAAATTATCTTTATCGTTTCTATTATTCTCAGACGTGTATAATTTCAAATTCTATTGATTTGCTATGGCCATATCTATTTTTTTTTTTTTTTTCTTTTCAAAATTCGGTTACTTTTAGCTTTAATATATTTTTTTTAAAGATCCGAGCAACTTTTATTTCATCATATTTATTGATTCGATCTTGGATTATTGACTTTCAGATTGAGTGCTTGACCTGTAAAGGTTGATTGATGATCTGAAGTAGAATATTTGTGTATTGAAGGAAGGATCATTTCCAGGCGTTAAAAGATTTTTTTATCCTCTGTATATATTGTAAAGGCATTATTTTATGGGTATGTGCATTCTTCGTTCCTTCGTGTTTATAGAAATAGTATAATTTACTAATGAATAAAGTGTTTGCACATAGAAGCTTTTAGTAAAAAGGCAAAGTATACTGGTTTATATTGTGGCCTACAGTCTATTGGGTTTATTTAGCTCTGGTTTGGAAAGAAGTTGGAAATTACTTTTGGGATCTGTATAGGAATTTTTATTACGCTACTAGATAAATACAGGATTGAGGAGTTATATTTGATTGTAAATTTGGGTTAAAATTTGACATATGAAGAGAATTTTGGTATTTGAGGCTTGAAAACCACTGTAATGAAGCTAAATAGATCCAAGAGTCCAGCAGAAATAATGACTGGTGAGGTATCTGGTCCTTCCAGTCAATGGGTGCAGCAAGATTTAACCTCTGGCCTTTTGATTAATGAGGTGCCAGTTTGGAAAAATGTAAATAACAATGTATCTGTACAGACAGGCGAGGAGTTTTCGATGCAATTTCTTCAGGATCGTACTACTTCAAAAGTTGTTCCTACCTTGCATGGTGTTGCTCTGAACTATGAGAAGAAGGTTGGTGTTCCTGAAATTCAGAATAACCAACTATGTTACGAGGACCTTGCAAGAGTTCTTGGATTGAGAAGAGTGGATTCGGAGTGTGGTTCTGATGTCACTGAATTTACCTCTGCAAAGGGTTCTACTACACAGATTGAGAATGGGGTTTATGTTAATAATGAAGCTGTATATTGTAAAGATGGTGGTGCTAATGGACACGTGCCAAGAAAGTTTACTAGTGTAGTATATAATGATCAGACCAATTCAATGCAATGTGCTCCAGTGTTAACTGAATCCGAATCCTCTAGATCCTTGGATTCTTCTGGACTAAGAGTTTCAGATGGTTCTCAATCTGGAAAAATAAAGTTGTTATGCAGTTTCGGTGGTACAATATTGCCTCGTCCTGGTGATGGGAAACTCAGATATGTAGGGGGACAGACACGTATTATATCAATACGGAAGAATCTTTCATGGGAAGAACTAGTGAAGAAAACATGGGGCATATGTGCCCAGCCTCACTCAATTAAATATCAGCTCCCAGGAGAGGATCTTGATGCACTTATATCTGTGTCTTCCGATGAGGATCTGCAGAACATGATCGAGGAATATTATGGGGTTGAAAAACTTGAGGGTTCTCAACGACTCCGTATTTTTTTGATTCCTTTGAGTGAATCTGAAAGCTCCTGTACACTTGATGCCAGATCTGTTCAACAGAAAGACCCTGATTATCAGTATGTTGTTGCTGTAAATGGTATTGTGGGGATTGATCCTTTCCCCTCGATGGACTTTAATGGGCAGCCTTTTGCTGTGGAAGTGAGCCATTCATTGCCTAATGCAGAAAGCAACCCAATCTTCAAGAAAAGCCCTCCCTTCCTTCCACATCCTTTGGAAATGAAGGACAACCCTGGTGTCCCAAATCTTACTCAGTTTTTGAATGAATCTCAGAATTTGATCAACTTCCCATATCAATCCCCTTCCATTACTCCCGTTCCTGTTCAACGAGGAGATCTAAGGAATGACAACACAGCATTGTATGAAAATATTGCATCAGATGGCAGTACTGAAGGTCCCATTTTATTCGGCACTGCTCAATTATCACCTCCACCCGAGAATTCCATTTGCTATACTGCTGCATACTATCATAACTCTCAGTTGCCCATAAATGTGACGAGTTTATTTGATCCTATTAGAAAAGATGACATCGTACAGCCAAGTGTTTCGAGTGAATCTATTTTCCAGGGAGAGCTTGTGGCTCCATCAGGACTTGAGCAAAATAGCAGCAACTTTGAACAAAGCTGTCATGACATGGCAGCAATGACGGGAAGGATATTTCATTCGGAGAAGCATCACTCTCACCCAGATAATTTGATGGGCATTTTGCCAGGATGTAATGATTCAATTGGTTCTCATCATGGAATGCCTCATGCCGTTTCTGACTCCAAGCTTCAGGAACAGGGTGAGAGGTCTATTTACGGCTCACAAGAAGGTATGAGTCTGTTGTCCACCTCGAACTTTGCAAGACCTCAATTATCTACACAGAAAGATCCGGTTTCTTTTCAAGAAAATCCATTTCAATTTCACAAGAATATTGGCCTTGTCGAGCCACAAGTTCATATTAAGCTACCGAATGTGGAGTCAACTCTATCTAACAGGGGGGTGGAACTGATGTTTCCTCTAGGCTCGGAGTCATCAAGCAAAACCGGATCTAATGATCACGTTGAAAATTGTTGGAGTTCTGAAACAGTGATCAGGCATGACACAAGTGGCCAACTGTTACACAATGTAGAGAACTCTTGTGGTATCAAGTCACCTATGGTTGCTATGGAATCAATTAAAAATTTGCACAATGTCAATTGCCCAGCATCTCTTATGGACTTCAACACTCCAAGACAAGATGCACAGCTTGCTAGCTGTGTTATCCATGCATCATCTGCATTGGACTTGAAACCATGTATTGATTCAACCATGGACAAATCTCAAAACAATCATATGGGGAAAACCTCATCTGGAGTCATGAGGTTCAAACCAGAAAGCAACACTTCATGGGACAAGAACTCAGAAGTTGCCGGGCTTATACACAATTCTAGGGAACAGTCTCATGCTGCAAGCTCTTTAAGTCATATACTTGGGGGATTATCTAACGGTTTAGTTTCACATGAGGTCCCTGAGCATCAACCTGCTGCATGTCCAAAGGATGTGGGTCTTGAGAAACCCAAGGTAACAGAATCTGAAGACCTGCATAACCCTACAGTTGCTGATAATGCAGGTGGAAATAAGGTTCTGCACAACTCTGCTTTGATGCAGAATCCATCTAAGGATGCTATTTATGGGAGAGAAGTCCATCTCCTTGATGAGGACTTGGCCAATTATGCTGATCACCAGATCGAAAAGTTGAACCATGTCAAATTTTTTAATGAGCAGCATAAGGTACAGGACACTCCACTATGTAAGAACAAGGAACAACATCAGCAGAAGCCTGTCCCAATTATTCAATACACGAGTTTACATTTATCTCCTATTGCTGAATCTCGCTCCAAGATTGTCCAAGAAGTAGCAGATACAGTTAATGCGGAAATCCTATCTCCTAGTGCTACTGAAGCTGAGAACACTTTAAAGAATTCGAGTTCTGAGGTAAATTATTTTTTGCTGTATTATTTTGAATCTCTAGTCTCATTATCTTCTCATCTATATGTAATTTTATGCCATTGCCTGTGCTTAATGTAGGAAGCTCATTCCGATGGACATGAAGAATTGATTAGTGATGCAATGATAGCTGAAATGGAAGCAGATATATATGGTTTGCAGGTATCTGTTGAATACTTATTAATAACAAGAAAAAAATGCTAGGTGTCCTGTTGTCATCCATCTTAATTTCGCTGAGCTTTTATCCCTTTCAACTCAAGCAGCAGGTGGGGGCATGGTTTTGGGTAAGAGTAGTTATGGTTGCTTTCTGCCAATGACTACATATCATTCTAAACTAATTCTTGATATAATTATATGGCTTGATTGTTGAATTAATTAAGCATCAATTTCAGCCATAAAATGCTCATGATATTAGGTTCATCTGGTAATGCCCTTAGAATTCATACATTTGTTACACTACAATTATTTCTCTCACGAGAGGTGTTTGGTTTTCTTTTGAACCTTCAATTCCCTTTCCTCATTAACTGGTTACTATGGGGTTTTTTCTTTTGGGGTGGCGTTCGTGGGAACTAGTTTAGATTATGTTTGAACATCAACTTTTTAGTTATTTTTGTTTCCATTTTTAAGAGATTTTATATTTAAGTAGACCATTAAAGTGCACATATTGGAATTTTACTTAAATATGTCCTTAAGGTTTGAGTCTCTGCCTTTTGATAATTCAAATTTTCTTGCAGATTATAAAGAATGCTGATCTTGAAGAATTGCGCGAGTTAGGATCTGGTACATATGGAACTGTTTATCATGGGAAATGGAGAGGATCAGATGTCGCCATCAAAAAAATAAAAAAAGCATGCTTCTCTGGGAGATCATCGGAACAAGAACGATTGGTGGGTCATTTATATATTTCCTTTCTTCGCAAGTCATATTTCTTTGGGCTGCTGAGCCAAACTGGTTCAATGTAAAATGCGTGTAACGTTCATTATCTTCTGCCTTTGCAGGCACAAGACTTCTGGAGAGAAGCTCAGATCCTGTCCAATCTCCATCACCCAAATGTTGTTGCATTTTATGGAGTGGTACCAGATGGTGCTGGGGGAACCTTGGCAACCGTAACTGAATTTATGGCAAATGGATCACTCAGAAATGTCCTAATTAAGAAGGATAAGTGAGCCATCTTCCACTTCATTTCTGCACTTTTCTTGTTCATAATGTAATACGATTCTCTGAAATAAAAATTGCAGATCACTTGATCGCCGTAAGAAGCTCATGATTGCCATGGATGCAGCTTTTGGCATGGAGTACTTGCATTCAAAAAATATTGTCCATTTTGATTTGAAATGTGACAATTTGTTAGTTAATCTGAGAGATCCACAACGACCCATATGCAAGGTACTTATGACCAATTGAAGAGTGGATATTGTTTTAAACTGCATGTTAATAACTGTGACTCATGAAAAAAAGTGCATATTGGCATCAGGAATGTGATCATGCACCCGGCTTCCCCAACCAGGAAAACATACTATAAAGTGCTCCATAATTTAGGGATAAAACCTTGGTTGGGAGATTTTTTTTTTTTTTCCCTTTTCAAATCTATATTCGTTTTTTTGACATCGGTGGCTACTGATATTGCCATAATCCTTGTTTGAATATCTATGATTCTAGCTACTATGGGTATTATAATTAAGGAAATAGTATCCTAAATTGAGGTGAAGTTAAATGGTTTATTTTGTAGTTTGCATCCTCCAAAACCTACAGTTTTAAGTAGACGACCTCTAATAATAATGAGGAATTTTAGGAATTCATGTTTTCAAAGATAAAAGAGGGCCCTAAACTGCAATACATGAACAAAGAGAGTCCAGGTAACACCTATTCTTGAATCATTTGATCTAAAAGCTTGAGTTGTTGGACATGTCACATGTAATATTATTTAAATCTTGTTTTAACAGGCCTCTCACATGTAGGAGGATTTCTTTTTCCCATCAAAGGCATAACACGTGCGCAATTCTTAAAATCCAGTCACTAGCCCTGCCTTTGGCATCCCCCTCCCTGCAACCCGAACTGATAAATGGAGTCTATGAGACTTGAATCTATGATTTTCATGCTTTATGATACTTGTTCATCTAAAATCTTAAGCTGTTAGAGAGGGTCACGTTATATTATTTAAATTTTGTCTTCAACACTTAACTTACATACACAATAAATTATATCTTTTCTGGTGACGTGTGCAAGATAATTAGTATTAAACTGTGTCGACACATGCCTCTGTGCGTATGTGTGTTGAAAACCACAGATTGCTACAGTTGAAGATGGAATTCACCTGGATGGATGTGATCAATCCCACTTTTGGGAGAAATCTTACATTTTTCTCCAATATTAACTGGCAGTAACTAAGAAAGTTTGGTAGGTTGGAGATTTTGGACTATCAAGAATCAAACGCAATACACTAGTATCTGGTGGTGTGCGAGGAACCCTTCCATGGATGGCGCCAGAACTATTGAATGGGAGCACTAGCCGGGTATCAGAAAAGGTAAAAAACTACTATAAATATTTTCCATGCGGTATTTTACTGATATCAATCAATCAATCATAGTATAAAGAACCCGAAATATGATTTGGCTTTCGACAGGTTGATGTGTTTTCATTTGGCATAGCACTATGGGAGATCCTAACTGGTGAAGAACCTTATGCAAATATGCATTGTGGGGCAATCATTGGTAAGTTGATATCATCAACTAGTGACAAAAATGGCCATTATATTTTACAAAGAGTAATCATTTGCTAAAGAGAATCAACACCGAGGGAACATGGCAAAAAAAATGTTAAAATGAATTCAAACTGCCTTGACGTAGAACGAGAAACTCTTGTCAATTTCAATTATTTGATGTATTATCATTTTGTTATTTAAATTTTCAGATTTTAGTTTTATTGGATTTTCTTTCCTCTGTTTAGAGGGAATTTAAATGTTTGATATTGGATTTTAAGTTCTATAAGAGTGCTATCTAATCTGTGAAATTTGTTTTTCTTTCTTATGGAGCTTTTTTGGCCTTAAATTACAATGACCTTTAGGGTTTCAAATAACCATGAAAGGAAATTTAAAACTATTTACCATAATCTGCCATTTGAATACCCAGTATAACGACTTCCGAGAATGTCCTCAGCAAAGAGAAGGGTACTAATGAACAATGAAAGTCAAATCTTCCAACACCCTATATTCTTTTTCCTTATATATGGAGATTATTCAGGCACTACATAACATTAGTGTTAATCGAGTAAAACAAATGCATTGTATATGAAGAACTTTGTCAAATATTTGAATAACAGAATATGGCTCTCTCTATTCTCTAACTTAATATTGGGGAGAAACTGTTTCCAGAAATGACCAAAACCCCCAACCAATGTCCTCTATGTAAACAAATTCATAAAAGATGACCAAATTCCCCAATAACTGAGCTCAAAACCATGGTGAGAAGTTGAGTGCTTTTGTCGGTCTTTGTTTCTTTAGCAAGAAAGCTCCAATCGATTATGGCATCTTAATTGCCAGCCAAGGTAACAGTTTAGTGTGACATTGATGGCTCAAACTGAGCCAATTTCCGGCTCTTCAACTATGACCATGTATGATGCACTGACACGGACACGTGTCTGATACGTCAACACGCAATTTTTTATAAAAATAATGACATAACACGTCGTCGACACGTTGATTAAGTTCTTTAAAATTCTTTATTTACATAGTATAAATTTGGTTTTATATTTGTTAATTGTTCTTGTTGAAATTTTTTAAATATGGGTACATATTTGTTATTTACTAATAATTTTGAGTTAAAAATATGTAATATTTTGAATAAAAAAGAAAAATGATCACGGTAGAGTGTCCAAGGAGTATCGGTATCTGACACGAATTCGACATGGACACGTTACACTAGTTAAAGTGTTCATGCAACAAAGATGACCATTGAAGTACACATCATTGTTTGACATGGAACACATTGAGGCTTATTTAAAATACCTGTTGCTGACACATTCGTCTGTCATTTTCTGCTGGAACTAATGCTTCTTTTCCTTATATTTCTTCAATTAATTTTGCTCGCTTTGATGGTGAGGTGGTAGGATGGGTATGGGAGTTTTCTGTGTGGCAGTGGGATTAGGTTGGAGGACTGTATATATCATGAATGTATAAGCCATTTTCTAATGGCTATGCAGGTCCCTTCTCATGCTTTTATAGTTGATGACTATGGGTTTGAATTTCGATAGAATTAAAAACACTTTATTTCACAACTACTAGAGAAATTATTAGCCTTTCAAGATAAATGATACCCTTTACCTTCAAAATTTGAATGATGCATAGTATTAACTGAGTGAAGTGCATGGAGGGTTTCTTGTTTGTCAGGACCACACCAGATAAGATACCTAGGGTTGAGCGCCAAACTACAATATGAAGGAGTCAAGTCCCCAGATTTTATGAAATTGCTTCTGACAACCTGGAATCTGGATTATTCTTTGATGTTTCTAAAAACTAGGCGCTTAGTTTTTTTAATTAGTCTTCAAATGTTAATCCTCGAGCTTGAGTTGTAGATGATAGTATGAGAGATGCTGGGTTCTGTTAATGACATGGGGTGCAAAGTAAAGTAAAACGAGACGACCCATACCATCAAAAAATCACTTCTGAAATAAGTGAGGATAATTTTGTGAGTTGGTTTTCCAATAATCCCTTGGCTATGAAAAGCTTATGCATGCTTTTGAAGAGGTACTTGTAATGTTCTTTAAATTTTCTGCACATGGCACCGTATACTTTATGAAATACCTTTGGTGCTCGAAAGCAAATTCTGCAAGTTAATTCATTATTTTCTGATTTTGTTCTCTTTCCACTATCTCAGTAATGGTAAAAAAAAAAAAACCCCCACCCCCACCTGATAAAATAGAAAGAAAGATCCAATATGAAAACAATTAAGTAGAAAATTTGTTTTCTGTTGAACTTGCCATTTTATCATTTTAACTGATCTGTAAATCATGCATGTAGGAGGAATCGTCAAAAACACTCTTCGGCCTTCCATCCCTGAAAAGTGTGATGCCGGGTGGAGGATGCTGATGGAACAATGTTGGTCAGCTAAACCAGAAGCACGGCCATCATTCACTGAGATCACTAATAGGTTAAGATCTATGTCTGCTGTCCTTCAGTCAAGGGGGAATATCAACCCTGTGAGTCAAATGAAACCCAATATTACCATGTAAGTCGAAAGACACTTTCTTCAGGGGTAAATATCAAATAGTATGTTGAAAACTGCTGCTGGGGTCAAAGATTCGTGAATTTTTCTTTCTGTTTCTTACGAGTGTATATTTTCTCTCATTTTGGCGTTTTGAACCTTTATCGATCTAATTTTTTTATTATTTTGCAACTGAGACTCTTTAAATTACAGTTCAGACATGAAAAGATTATTTTAAGACTCGTACTTTTCATTGACCTCACATGAATCCCTTTTACTCTGTGGTTGAGTCTCTTGATATCTTGTTAACCCTCAGTATTTTCAGATTTTCTTTGAATTAAAGGGTTTAAGGATTGGTACCTCTTAAAAAAAGATGGAAGTGAAAATTAAAGCAATAAAATATTGCTTAATTTATTGTAAATGATAAGTCTTATAAATCCTTCTAAAAATGTGTGAACAAAAAACGATTTGAATATTTATAAATATGAGCAAACAGATGTGGAAAAATTGATTCCTAACCAGTTTGAAAATCTTCATTTTTCTTTTATTTTTCCTGTTTCTTGACAGTTTTGGTGACAAGGGTGGGCCACACTCAAATATAACTACACCAATAAAACATGTCAAGAATTAAAAGATTGTGTCGTGTACACCCCTTGTCCATATTTTAAAATATGGTAATGGTGGTAGCCAATGCAATTGAATTTCTATTTTGTACAAAATGAATTTTTTTTAGATGTACCAAGAAATAGGTAATACTTTTCTTCCCTACTAGGCTTAGAACATGCCTAAGTTGACGAAATCTTCATCTAATAAACAGAAGCATATGAATGGGGATAGTTAAGTGTAGAATAATAAGGTCTTAATAATATGGATTATGTCCTACGTACACGACAGTTTTTTAACAAGGCCCCTCATTGTAGCGGCGGGCCCCATCCCACGTATTAAAAAAAAGTGGAAATTACATCAAACCCTATGTTTCAAGATCCAACTTCCAAAATCAGATCCAAGTTTTATTAATTCAAAAATCAGATATTTTATTAAGTAATATATTATTATTAGATAAATATATTATTAATTAAATTAATTTATCCTCCACACCCACCTCTTCCTTCGATTTCCCGTCTCTCTCTCTCTCTCTCAAAACCCTAGCCTGCCGTCTCTCGCACTTCTCTCTCAACAGCAGCCGGCATTCCTTTTCTCTCCACCTACTCCGTCTTCTCTCTATTCCTCGACCGGTGTTGTTGGACTTTGCGGGAAGAGGGTCGACGTCCCTGTAAGAGAGCGTCGTCGACTGCGAGATCTACGCAGTTGCAAGAGATCAACGTCGACGCTGCAAGGCGAGGATCGACGCCACTGCCAACAGCCAACTCGAGCTCTGTCATGCCGTCTAAAGAGGAGATCTTCCATTGTCAAGATCTCTGCCTAGGAAGGTGGTTTCTTTTGACATGGTCGGATTTTTTTTTGTTCTTTTCGGCGATTGCTCTGTTGTTGTAACGATGGTGGAGATTTTTGTTGGAAATGGTGTTTGTGGTTGTGGTGCTAATGACGTCGCAACGACGACAATGAGGTGATGGTGGTTGTGGGGGTGTTGGCGGTTTCGAGTAGCAGACTGTTGATATGGCGGTGGTGCGGTGGCTGGGTGAGTTCTGTGATGCTGCGAGTGTGGCGGTGGTTTGGCCAGATCTGGTGGCACCGCAATGGTAAGGTGGGGTTGAGGGTGGCGGTGCGATGGAGGTGGCGGTGGTGTGCTACTGTAACGTTGTGGGTGTTGTATTGGTGGTGATGTCGATGGTGATGCGATGGGCGGCATCGCAAGTGACCAATGCGGTGGTCGCAAGTGTTGATGATGGGATTAGACTAGCTGTGATCGTATAATGGACTAATTGTGACCTCAAAATTCGATAATTTGTGACTAAAAATTAATCTGTGACCTGTAATTTTTTGATCCGAGACCAATAAAATAATTTGTGACCTATAAAATTATTGATTTGTGATCTCGAAATAATCCATGACCTCCAAATTTTTTATTCTGTGACTAAATGTTTGAATTGTGATTTCGAAATAATTCGTGACCTATAATATTTTTGATTTGTGATCTCGAAATAATTCGTGACCTATAAAATGTTTGAACTGTGAACTCGAAATAATTCGTGACCTACAAAATTTTTGATTTGTGATCTCAAAAATAATCTGTGACCAATTAATTATGTATACGTGACCATTAATTATATAATTATGACATCATTATATTTAATTAATTAAATCATAATAAATTTTAATAAAAATCTGATTTTTAAAATTCCAAACTTATTTTCTAAATTTTGAAATAGGGGATACATAATCTCTTACTTATGAATTTTTCCCTAAAAAAAATGTGGCCTCCACCCCCAATGTGTGTAACCCGACAGGGGCCTGTGAAGCAGGCCCTGTACTTGTAGCATTTCTCTAATAATAGTTGTTTCCAACAAATTTTAATAAAAGAAAATACATAGAACCTGTTAATAGAGAAATTATTGAAAATACCCCAAATTGAATAACAGCCTTTTCAAAATACCTCTTTATCATTTTAAAAACTTAAAGTTCCTAAAATACCCTTAATATATAAGGTTTTAAAACAAGTCATTCTAATATTAAATAAATTTCATTTTAGTCCTTAAAACTTTAATTCTAATTTAGGATTCGATAAATTGTTTGTCCCTTGTAATAAAAATTTAACTTTTCTTTACCATCAACTATTTCCACCTTTCTTGAGCCCGAAAAATTTGATATTGATTAATAATTTTATTTTTGAATTTTTGCATTTTAGGACCACATGTAAATGGTATCAGAGCCCTATATTCTGAGAAGTTAAAGCCATAAGAAAATGGAAGATAATAAAAAATTTGCATATGATGGTATGTTGACGATTTTACAGAATATTTAGATACTGATTGTTATATTCAGCATCTTGTTAATAAATCAAGAAATTTGATTGAAAAAATAAAAGACTCGGATAGTCTTAAAATAAAGAGCAAATTTGAAAAGAAAATTACTTTTCTTTTAATAGACTTTGATGAAATTTTAGATGAAAACTTATGATATCTTGTTAAAATATATATTCACAATGAAATGAGAACTTTAAAAAGAATTCAAAAAGTTCTTAATAATGAAATTATGAGAATTGAAAAATAAGAACCCTAGAGATCATGGAAATTAAAAATTCAGAGGATTTAGAAACTGAAGTATATGAAGGAGTAGAAGGATATGCTTTAAAAGGAAAATTTGATTGGGAAAAATTTAGAAAAATCAATAGAGTAGAATTAAATCTAAAACCACTTGGAGAAAATAGATTATTTAGGCCCCGTTCGGGAGTGATTAAAATCCAATTAAAATTGAAAATATGGCCGTTATTGGGTCCCACCCGTCTAATAAAAGTCAACAATAACGGCTATATTTTCAATTTTAATCAGATTTTAATTCCTCCCATACAAGGCCTTAATATTTTAGGATCAACCTTTAGAAGAAAGAAGTTAGTTATTAATGAATATCATGAAATAGAAAATGACATAGATATTAAACATACACAAGGAAAAATAAAATTAAATTTAATAACAAAAAGAAATATTAATGAATTTTTAGGAAAATTAAAGTAAGAAAAGAGAAATAAAATATCTTATGTTTACCTTACTAGAGTACAAATAAGAATAATATTATATTTTAAAGAAGGAATTAATAATCCTATAATACTTAATTTACAAGATAAAAGATGTATAATTGCAGAAAATGGAAATTTAGGAATAGTTAAAGGAAATTTAGCATATAAAAAATTAAAATTTACTTGTTATCCAAGATATTGTGTACATATAAATGATAAAAATTTAGATGATTGTCTTGTTTACATTTTAAGAGGGCTAATAAAATATTAAAAGATGATAATAAAGTTTACTATATTAAATCAAGGATTATACTGTTATACAAATAGTAATTATAGAAATATATATAAAGAAAAATATTTTATAGAAATCGACGAAGAATTTAGGGATATAGGAGAAGCAATCCTACCTAGAGAACAAGATATAGAGGAAATAAAAAATTTTGAGATAGGACATGATGATACTATAGGTATTAATCAACCTATAATACCAAAACAAATAACATATAGAGAAAATAAGATAATTATTGGAGATAATACAGTAAGACATAGTATTTCAAAAATAAAACAAAATAAGAATAATAGTGTTTATGGAATCAAAGGAAAGTTTTTTAATGGAAATAAATGGATAAATGAAAGTGAAATACTTATTGATACTGGAGCAAGTCAGAATCATATTTGCTCTCTTATTGATGAAGGAATTAAAAAGAAAAAAGTAGAACCTTATAGTTATAGAGACTTTGAAGGAAAAATAAACTCTTTTGATATCATAGGACAAATTCAAATCAAATTAGGAAATTTATTATTAAGCATAGAATGTTATATTGATAATAATATGAATTTTGATGAACATCCAATATTATTAGGAAATTCATTATTAGATAGTCTTATAATTACAAAATAAACAAGGAATGAATTCTTATTATACATCAAGGAATAAATACATATTGCTTTAAAAGAAAAATGAGTAGAGAAATAAAATTTCCAATAAGTGTATATATACAAATAACTGTATTTGAATAAAAAATAACTATTTGTGCTCTAATTGACACATGAACTAAGATAACTGTCTTTAAAGAATTCTTATTACGAAAATGGATTGAAAATAAATAACAATTAACTCTACAAGGAATAATTAGAGTAAGAGAATTTTTAAAATATAAAAATGAAAATATAAAAGTTATCATAGGATCTAAAATAGTAACCATAAGAAATGTTTACCAATATAATATAAATGATTGTGATATTATTTTAGAAAATGACTTTCTACAACAGTTTAGTCAATATAGTCAAAATATTTATACTATTCAATTAAAAACACCATGTGGACATTTACTAAAAATTGCTAGATAATTAAAACCATTCAGAGTTCAGACAACTCAACTTGGTGAAAAGATAGAATTTATACCAAAATTACTTAGTTATTCAATCAAAACAATTACTCTTAATAAAATAAAAGATCATTTAACTAAAAATTATAATGAAAACCCACTTGAAAAATGGGAAAAATAAAAAACAACAGTTAAAATATAACTATTAGAACCAACAATCATTATTAGAGTCAAACATGTGCTCTATAATCAAGAAGATAAAGAAGAATTTCAAGTACAAATTCAAGAATTTCTTAATCAAAAACTTATAAGAAAAAGTAATAGTTTTCATAGTAGCCCAGTTTTTTTTATGGTTAGAAATCATTCAAAAATAAAAAGAGGAAAACCTAATATGATTGTAAATTATAAAGAATTTAATAAAAAATACTAAATTTGATGGATATTATCTACCAAATAAAGAAGTTTTAATAAACATAGCTAAGAATAAAAAATATTATTCAAAATTTGATTGTAAATCTGGATTTTGGCAAATCAAACTTGAAGAAAATAGTATCATTAACAGCATTTAGTACACCTCAAGGACATTATGAATTGATAGTTATGCCATTTGGATTAAAAAATACACCACAAATTTATCAAAGAAGAATGGATGAAATCTTTAGAATTTAGAATTTTCTTATTATTTATGTTGATGATATTCTTGTTTGTTCAGAAATATATGAAGATCATCTTAAACATTTTAGAATTTTTGCTACACTTTATTCAAAAGAATGTATAATACTTAGTCAGAAAAAGGCAGAAATAGCAAAAAATGAAATTGAATTTTTTAGGAATGATAATAAATTATGATGGAATAAAATTACAACCCCATATATCAGAAAAAATTATTTTATTTCTTGATAAACTTGAAAATAAGCAATAAATTCAAAAGTTTTTAGGATGCCTTAATTATACTGAATGATTTATAAAAAAAACTTGCAGAAAAAAAGAAATAGATTTCAAAAACTATTAAGAAAGTCAGATAAATTAGAATGGAATGAAGAACACTCTTTGTGTTAAAAATTTAAAAGAAAATTGTAAAAATTTACCTAAACTTAGACTCCCAGATGAAAAGGATAAACTAATTGTACATACAGATGCATCATATTTATATTGGAGTGCTTTATTAAAAACTGATTTAAATGAAATTCGTAGATATACTAGTGGAACATTTAATAATATTGAAATAAATTATTCAGCCAATGAAAAATAATTATTGGCAGTTGTTAAATGAATAAATAAATTCAAAATGTTTTTGTTACCTAAGGATTTTATTGTTCAAACTGATAATACTCAACTTAACGGACTAGTAAATAATAAATTTCCAAATTCACCTCAACATAGAAGATTACACAGATGGCAAGTGCTATTATCCTTTTATAATTTTAAATTTGAATATATTAAAGGAAAAGATAACTTATTTGCTGATTTCGAGTAGGAATCATGATTTTGGACAAGATTGAAGCATTTACCAAGGAATTGCAAAATCTTCTAACAGATTTTAATGCAAATTATCTTGCTATTCAAGAGGATCATTTTGACATCAGACAAACTTTATGCAATCTATCAAACAAAGTTATTGAAAGTGGAAAAAATATTGATAAATTAAATGATAATAAAGAAAAAATAGCTGAAAATTTGACATAATGTTTAGATTTTTTTGTAAGTTGCAATCAGGAGTACCCACCTTTAGAAAAAGGTGAATACAGCCAAAATGCGAGTCATATCCCATTTCGGGAGATTAATACATCCACTTCAAGTGGAAATTCGAAATTTAAGAGAAATGACCATCTTACCTTGCAAGAGGAAAATATCATAACAAAAGGGTCCACAACAATTACCCGCCAGTATTGACAAATCATTGGAAAAATTTACAAGTGGAAAAGGAGCCCCTGAGTCCAGTACTCAAACATCCTTATCAAAATGTCCATTGGAACAGCCTATTGTTATCAGTGAATTCCAAGAAAATAAAAAAGTACCGGTTGGTGATCTCAAATCACCAAAGGGAATAATTACTACTCATCAAATTTGAACCAATCTACATCCTATGGAGAAGGAGTATTATGAAATTTCAGAATGGGTATATAATTTCAGAGAATGAAATTCTCTATATTTGACAGCCATTCCAACGACTATTTATCCAATGATTAGTGCAGTACAAGGAGCAGATCCCAATATTGTTCGAAAATTGGCAACATTCGAATTTTTAGATCGACTCTTCTCAGGAATAGATCTAAAAGAGATCGAACAATTTGATAAAGAATTCATTAATTGTGTTAAAAAATTCAGTGATAAACAGCCAGTTGAACTGAGATTTTACACAATTAGCCCGGAATATAAAGAACCAGAATGGTATGGAGAACATCATCTCATCACTATTCAAATGAATAATGGAAATTCACTCTAGGAGATTCAGATTTTTAAAGAGTTACCTACTATTAATAAAAAATGGATGATTTACAGAAGAGCTCTTGGAATAAAATCAATCTGCTCAACAATGCGATTTTTTTATGGAGAAAGATACATGGTTTATAGTATGAACAATAATTGGATCCTTATCTGTAGAGGAGATAAAGAATCAAAAATTCTTGAAGAAAAAATTTGTGGAATTATCAACGATCAATTCTCTGGAAGTGAAGAATGCATTAAAGAGGCTTGCCGACTCATAGGACACGTCCACAAGTAAAGGACGATAAGAAAGTAACATCACAGACAGCACCATGTGAGCATTAAAGCAAAAGAGGACAACTCAAAAGCTAGAATAAAGTAGCCGACAAATGCTCTAATTATTTCAACTACTTTGAAGAAACAATTGTACTTTAACTTTTGTGTTGTAAAAATTTGATTAGCCAGAAACTTCTCGGTGAAGTGAGTATCTTCTATAAATTGAGTCTCTCCTGAAAGAGAAGATCATCGAAAATTAGCCATCCGAAATCTTATCTTGAATTACCAACTTCAGAATACCAACTTGAAAAATGATCTTTGTAATCATTCTCGTTAGAGAGTAGAAACCATTCTTCGGAGTATCAATATTTGTAAAATAGTTTTCAAACTATCATCAGATCAATAAAATCTTTGAGTTTGAAATAAATATTTATTACGCTTTGAGTTGTTCTACACGATGAGTCTGTTTGAGAGTTTTGAGTGCCCTTGTGTCCATTTTGCTATGATGCTGTTGGACTTTAGCTAACTCTTGTGACGAAGGTGACCAGAAACATATAACATTCTCGCTATTTGACGAAGCGTGGTAAGACCCTTATTTTAAGCTATAGAGAAATTTATTGTCTGAAGATTTGCATGAAAATTATTATATAAGAATTTTTATAAAATTGTATACTTTGAAGAACTTTTATTATGGAAAGTTAAGAATTTTATTATAGAATTGTACCTTTTAGATATACTAATAGTATTGATTATAGTCACATGATAGAAATTTCAGAAATTTATGATAGTTATACTAGATGAATAAATTTCATAAAAAGAGATATTAGATATTATGAAAAATGTCTTACAATTGTATCATTTGGATTAAAAGAAAGATTGTCTAAAGAAATAATAAAAATGATTATATTTTTCTGGTTAGATAGTGAAAATAGTGAAAGAACTTTTGAAACTATAGAAGAGCATATAAATTATAACGAAGTTGCTGAACTATATAATTTTAATCTTAATTTTGATGATAGGGAATAAAAATATGCCTGGAATAACTAAAAAAATTTTGTGATCATAAAATAAAAGTTTTAGAAGAATAAATAACTAGTAATAATAGTAGCGAAATCAAAAAAAATTTATTAGTTGGTATAAAATTAGAAGAGAACTAATAGAAAATGAAATTAAAAGACAATTAAGACAAGAGGAACAATTAAGGAGAGAAATAAGACAAATTATAAATAATATAATAATAAATCCTTTAAACTTACCATACTAATATGAGCTTACCAACAAAAATAAAATTTGATAAACAAGAAATAGAAAATATTATACCAATAGGAAATTATCAAACTAGAGGGTGGAATACAACTTTGTTTCAACCTTTAAGTTCATGGGGAAATACAGATGAATGGTTAAATATGACTACAAATTGGACAAATGCATTTTTATGACAACAATTAGGACAATTAAAATCTAAAGACATAGAAACTATAGATGAAATAAATAATATTGATCTAAAAGATGAAATAACTAAAGAAATATTAGAAGTTTTAAGTAAAAATATGTCTAAACAATTTAATAAAATAAAGGAACAAATTAATAATTTAAAAATGTTTGATAAAACTAAATTTGAAGAAATCCAAAATCAAATATCAAAAATTGCACAGAAAAATAGTATTAATAAAATATTAACTTTAGAAGAAAAGATAGATATTATTAATTATAAAATTGATATTCTATTAAATAAATTAGGATTTGAAATTGACAAACCACCTTATAAAAGACCTAAAATATGAGTATGAATAATAAAATCCGTTGACACCGACCTCCGAGGTCATTAAGCTCGGAAAGATTGAGTACCTCGGAAAGATTGAGTACCATTAGCACAACACGTGATTGAGCTCGGTAAGATATTGAGCTCGGTAGTGTATTGAGCTCGGTAACAAGCCAAGGTCTGAATCAGTCTATAGTATCATTGGGTAATGTAATAAGTTCGGCTGGGACGAGGTCAGCTCGTTAGGTATGTCTTCGTGGACAAGTTTGTGTAGTCTTCTAAGGCGAAAAGATATTGTAATAATAAGAGATCTCTGACAGGATATGTAAGCAGTCAATCACGAAAGATCCCCTGGAAAGGCCTTACGTCAGCCCTTTTTTATCCTCCAATCAGATGTGTTAGCTGCCTCTCCTAAGTTATGAATTAATTACGGGCGGACCACTTGTCATTAATGTTCTGAGGAAATCTGGAAAAGTTTAGTTCGGCGACCACTCCTATTGCGCCAGCCACTGGACTTCTTCAGCTCGGGGTTGCAGTGAAAAGACAGGGAAAGTACCATGCATGCATATTTTCCTCTATAAATAGGAATCCAAAGTTCCAAAAAGAAAGGAGGAAGGAGAGAAAAAAACGTGAAAAAAGCTTGTATACGTTCCTAGTATATCTTTCATATTGTAAAATTCTCGTGATAATGAAAAAAGAGATTATTGTATCCAATTTCTATAAACACTTGAACGTTTCAATGAGAATCTTATACGTCATTCCTTTTTAGTTGGCTTGAGATTTGTCCATACAAACTTCAACGTCAACAAAATTAATTTAATTGAAAAAAGTATAAAAAAACAATTGATGAAAAAATAACTACAGTCGAAATAAGCTATGAAGAAGAAAAAGAAAAATTACAAAATAATTTTTTAAGAATAGAAAATCTTTTAAATAGAATAATAGAAAATCTAAACAAAGAATAACCATTTCAACCAGATTACGCAAAAGAACTTAAAGAAGTTAAAAAGAAAATTGAAAAATATGAAGAATTAATAAAATTTAATGGAGGATTAAAAAAAGATATAGAAAGATTATTAATTGATCTTAGAAAACAAGAAGAAAATTTTAAAGAAAAAGAAGAAGAAAAAAGAGAAGGAAAATTAGCTATTGAAGAATAATGAATGAAGATATAGAAAATTTAATATTTGATTTAGAAGATTTAAAAATTTGTGAATAAATAATTAAAAATCATATGGTTGGAAGAATAGGAGGACCACAAGCAGTTAAACAAGAAGAATATGGAGAAACTAGCACAACTAGATATGAAACAGAAATAGATCACAAAAGATATATTAATACAAAAGTTGATTTTAAAACTAAAAAAGAAAAAATGTATAGAGTAAACCAGTATTAAGAGAATCAAACCCAATGAAAATTGTAAGATCATATTTAAATTTAGATTGTGAATTAGACGTTAGAAAAGTTATAAATGAATGGAGTACTAATATGATAGCACACTTTAATTATAATCGTAGTAATACCGATAATAAAAATAGAACTGAATATTTATTAGCAACTTTTAAAGGAAATGTAGTTAATTGGTATAGAAAATTAGAGTAAACAACAAAAGGTGTTTGGAAAGATAGTATTGAAGTAGGATTTGAAATTAGTACAATAGAAGGAATAAATAGAGTTGTTACAAGAATTTATAGAGAATTTACAGAAAAAGACTGGGTAAATGAAAGTACTAAAACTAGAATAGAAGAAATAGAAGATGCTAAAAACAGGATGGAACATTTACAAATTTGTAATATGTGTTACCTTAATGAATATTGTTGTGAATATAGTAAACATTATTATATGATGTTTGGAAGTGGAGTTGATAACAATTATTATAAGGAAGTTTTTATTAGAAAATTACAACCACCTTGGAATAATTATTTTCAAAATAAGATTAAAGAAAAATAACTTGAAAGAAATGAAGAATGTTATACATTAGGATTTATAATAAGAACTATAAAAGATGAAACAAGTACTATGTGTAGTATTCAAATGATCTATAAACAATTAGGATTTATACAATATAGGATTTGTGTAGAGATACTGAAGTACCAGGGAATTCGGATGCTATGATTATAGACGAAAAAGAAAAATAAAACCTAAGAAATATAAAAAATATAATAAGTTTAAAAAGAAATATTTTAAACCAAAAATGAAATATTTTAGAAGAAAATATAAACCTTATAATAAAAAACCATTAGATAAAAAAAGATGTAAATATTGAAATTGTAATGAAGAAGGACATATAAGTACTGAATGTCCAAAAAAGAAAGTTAGGATATTAATTATAGATTTTGAACAAATTAGTGATGAATTTGAAGAAGTTAATATTGAAGAGATAGAAATTAATGAAGAGATTTTTGAAAAAAAATCAGATTTAGAAAATACATCTAATGAGGACGAATAAAAATAAGAATAAAATTAATTTCTAAAAACTATAAAGTTTGAGGACATGATTTACAATAAAAACTCATTTCATTAAGGGCAAAATAGACTTTTATCTAAAAAACGCAAATGGGTCATTTGACCTGGCTGATTTGAAAATGTGGAAGTTACATAAAAAAAGGTGTTTAAAGATCCATTTTTATAAATCAGGTTTGTAATTTATTTATTCAATTTTCAGGTTTATCATTTTAATTAAATAATAAATCATTTAATTAATGGACGTGCGTATCCCCTTAATGGTGGGTTTCAAATTGGTTTATATCTTAACTTCCATTTTTATTAATTAAATCCCTATTTTCTCTCCAGCACAATCTCCACCTTATTCGCGCCCAATCTCCATCTCGTATCCAAAATCAGCCGTGAGAAACCTCCAAATCCTACACAATCTCTGGTGCATTCCCTTTTGTTTGCAGTGTGATTATATCTCTCTACTGGGTAGGGATTAGGAATGCCGGAAAAAAATGATGAAAAGAATGGGAAGAAGACGGTCCAAACGCCGAGTCGGACTTGCAAAAGGAAGACATTGGACAGTTCGAATAAAACTCCAGAAGCAAACCAAAAATCGCTCGGGTCAAGTATCAATTAGTGCGGGAAGAATGATAGATGTTGATTTTTATTTTGAGATGTTGAATACAGACTGTAAAGTGTATGAGGAAGTCTATTCTTTTTTTTTTTTTTTTGCATTTAGTCTGTGGATGGGAACTAGTTGAACAATGAAAACTTGAAAATTGGTTACATCAAATACATGTTACTTTCTTGATTTTCTGTCATTGCTTGTTGGTCTCAAGTTGCTGAGATGTAACAGTATGGAATACAAGGATGCAGTTAGTAAAGTCACATGAGTTATTAAATGTCACATAACAATATATCATGTTACATTTAATGCAATAGTTCATTGTTATACCAGGAGATAATTCTTTGAATTTGGGAAAATATCATTCACGCACTAAGCAGGTCACTTGGGTTAATACAGGTCACAAACTGGTATATGAGGTCACAGATTGGTATATTTAGTCACAGCAGGTCACTTGGGTTAATACAGGTCACAGCTTAATTTACGAGGTCACAGTCTGGTATACATGGTCACAGAATGGTATATTAAGTCACAGCAGGTCGCTTAGATACAAGTCACTGCTTGTTTTACAAGGTCACAGACTAGTATATGAGGTCACTGATTGGTATTTTAAGTCACAGAAGGTCTCTTGGGTTAATACATGTCACAGCTTGGTTTATGAGGCCACATACTTGTATACGAGATCAAAGATTGGGTCATGAGCTCACAGAATGTTAAGTTAAGTCACAGCAGGTCACTTGGGTCACAAATTGGTATATGAGGTCACAGAATGATATACGAGGTCACAGTTTGGTATATTAAGTCACATATATGTATATCAGGCCACAAATTGGTATATCAGGAGTTCTAAAAACCCCATTCCTCACTGGAAACATTTGCAGACAGGTCACAGTTAATGGTTTGTTCATTGACAGGTCACATCTCATACTGGTTATGCGTAGGCATGTCACAGTTGAAAATGAAATCACGAGGTTCTGGTATGCATTCATGTATGCATCTTTTGTGTAATAATAAGAAGAATAGTCATAAAGATCCCTTTTGGTATGTGCAATCACAGCCAGTGCATGTGGACATGGAAACAGATCAACTTGAAACATCCTTCAAGTGCATGTACGTTGATCTATATCTACGTCAAATGACGAGTGTTCGTCTTTGACTGAAAATATGGTTTGATTCACAGGTAACACCTACAGGGAAAGGTTAAAAATCAAATATATGTTAAGTCAAATTAATATATTTAAATCACAGAAAATTATTACGGGTCACATAAATATTTATCAGGTCAAACTTACTCAATTCAATATGAAAACAAAAAAGATACCCTCATTTTCCTTAAATCTGTGCTCATATTCCTCATAAGTTTCTCATAACTGTTTGTCAACCTTGTGAACGTGCCACGTGCATCCTCGTTATGTTTACAAAACCAGGTCCGTTGTGTCCTGAATCTCCAATCCAATCCAACAATACGAACAGAATTGTACTGTGACCGGAGATTACCACCTCCGAACTATGACCGTTGGCTAGAATTTGAATCGGTGGCCGGATATTAACACCTTAGAACTGTGACCTGGAAGCCCGATTGTACTGCCGTCAATATCAAATGAGAGAGATTCCGTTATAACAAAGCCGAAATTGTATTTTAGGAGGGTGATTTGGTATTTTAGGGAGTCTTAATTGCAAGCGCAATTAATGGAAAGTAATGTAACAGAAAAATCAAGTATCAGTAGGAAGGTGGAGATTGATTTGTAAATATAATAGAATTAATATTTAACTAATTACTAAATACCTGAGTTTTGCAACTATGAAACTTAATGCCTGATTATTGATTTCTTCATAGTTAATGCTTGATCCATAAATTTTTCCCTTTGAAAATTCTCCCCTGTTAATATAGCCAACCATTGGGTTGGCCACAAGGCCTTTTTAAAGCCCCGGCCTATTCATTGTCTGCAACCAAACTGGGTCGCCAATTTCGCGCACCTGATCCATTTTGACTAGCATGTAGAACATAGCATCACCACAGCAGGAAGCAAAACTACATGCTCTGAATATGCAAAGGTGCTAGTGTCTCACTGATCATCAGATAGATCACAGTCCCAGCAGGAACGGGCCGAATAATTTTTTTCACAACAGGCAAAAAAATTCTCGAATCCAGTGTGCGCTCATAAGCGTACAGGCCATGCCAAGCCCACTTAAATGACATAAACAACCTTCCCATGGACACTCGAGAGGCCTTTCATCTTCATGAACAAAGTGGTGTTGTACTGCATATTTGTGGGAGTTGAATTTCTTATTGCACCCATCGACTGGGCACTGATTGCGTTTGTGAAGGAGAAGCTCTGCATTTGTCTTGAAACTCATTTGACAGCCTTCTAATTCACAATTGTGAGGTCTGGTATCATGTTCTTTCTTATCCTTGTGAGGGAGAGAATCGGCACAAGCCTTCCTGGCCTTCTTCAACATTCACCACTTTTTTTTTAAACTTGGGCTGGGGATGGCCCAAAGTTCAGTGCACTGAGCCTACATTGGGTCCGCCCCTGACTCCCAGGAAACAATTACTAACTCTCAAAATGTCTATTTTAACTAACAAGTGTGATGCGCTGACTAGACAGAACCAAAGAAGAAACTATTGTCCATTACAATGTATCAAGATATAAACATAAAATATACGAAAAGACATCCTTCAGCATGCATCTAGACGAAGAAATAAAATTTAAAATTTAAGGGCGAACATGTTAACTTGCATGATACAAGTTTAACATTGACAAGGAAGGAGACATAAAATGCAACAGAATATATTAAAAGCAACAAATTTCTAAAGTTCAAACAATTTCATTCCCTATTAAGTAACCTTGTTCCATCTTTGCCCCTTCCCACTGAAGGAACCACAGCTGCAAACAAATCCTGGAGAAAGGTATTCATGATGCGCCTTTCTTGATCTTCATTTTCGGGCTCTGAGCTGATGGATCTGTTTCCTAGCTCATGCTGAAATCCATTCTTCAAGAGGCAATCTGCACATGATTTAAACGTGGTTAGAAATATCACAACTGGTCAATCAAGAGAAACCAACACATTTTTCAGAGAAATATCGACTTATGTCCACAAATAAACAGGAAGACTACAGGAGCCACCTGCAACTAGTCTCAAGATAGGTCTTGATCTGACCTAGAACGCATCAGCCTTCGACGCCTTCTCGGGTTTGCAAGAATATCTTCACCAATATCACTCAATATGTTTAGATCGGTTTCATTATGATCTTCTTCTTCGTCATCGTCGTCATCCTCCTCCTCTTCCTCATCATTATCATCTTGCAACAGCCTTTCACCCCAAAGATAGTGCCGTCTAGAAAAAGGTACGCTTGGGCGTCGATGCCTTGCCAAACCTCTTGACCTGCCACCTCTTCGCTCAGATGCTGGATCCATTGAACCGATCATGTGAAACAAGAAGAAGGTGCTTAACCACCTACCAGCTTCAGCACCACTTCTTCTGGTTCCACCTGATAGCACACTTCCATTATCATACACATAGTCACCAAGAACTCTTTCACTTCCATCTGATAGCCCACTTCCATTACCAAACACAGAGTCACCAATTACATTTCTTTCCCTATCACCTGATAGCCTATCTCCATTATCAATCACATAGTCACCAAGTACAATTGCCCCTGGCATGGATGAGCGAATGGCACTAACAATATCATTGTTCACTCTCTGATCTTCAAGGCGTTGCCAGGCTTGCTGTCTTGATGGGTCAATATCAGCTGGGCAGGCTGTCGGATGAACCCTTCTAGCATGCCGACGTAGTTCCCTATAGTTACCAGAGAACGAGCATGATTCACGAGAGCAACTTCGGGACTTCAGGTTGAGATACATTCTAGCCTCTTCTACAACCTTCCAGCCCAGAACTCTCCCACGGCACAAAGGGCATCTCAAATTTGATTGTGGTTCTGGCTTCTCCATGTTAGTCTCTCCAAGATCAAACCTTTCCCACAACATTCCTTCTTGTTCTGCAAAGTCAGAATCTGCATCATGAGTGCTGCTTCCTCCAGATCCTCCAGGCATTTCCACAGTTGTGCCAGTGTTACTTGCATTAAGATCGTGATTCACATGATCCCAAGTCAAACCACTTGAAGTTCCCAGGTCAAAGTTCCTACTAGAAGCATTAATAAAATCATGCAGACTTCTGGGTGCTAATGTAGTATAGCTGTCTGTGTTTTCTTCTGTAAGTTTTTTAAATCGATCCAAGCAATTTGAATGCCTATAACTAGTGTCGCAAATGTATGACCGACAGCCCTTATCATGAGAACTGCAAATGAGAAGAACAGTATTGTGTGGGTGGTCCATGCAAATGGGGCAAGAAACTTCATCCAATTCCTTGTACAGAGCAGACGTATCTGCATCATTTGATAAGCTTCGCTTTCTACCAGCCATCTATTTGCACTGTGAGAAGTTTCTAATATTGAATTCATTAGCATAACAGCTATATTCCGGTACAGTTCAAAAAAAAACAAACCAAATATAATTTTAATCTACAAAATGGCAGTAGAAATCATAATTGCATGATTTGCATCACAAGACAAACATAGAATTTAAAACACTTCCTGTACAGGTAGCAAAACAGTTATAAGAAACTACTTCAATAGTCATGAAATGGACAAAAGAAATCCAGCAATATTTTAAGCCATTTGTGAGGGTGTGTGTGAGAGAGCATATTTGTGTGAATGTCTCTTTATGAGAGAGAGAGAGAGAGAGAGAGAGAGAGAGAGAGCTAGCTTAATGGTTTACCTACTTTCAAACCCACAATTCATATTTGAACAGACGAAGCAGACAACATTAAAAAATAAACGAAAATCTGATTCTAGCAACAACCACAAGGGCATGCTCCGTACACTGGACTGCTCTGAACAATGCCCAGATACATGTCTCTCTTCCTTGATTTCTTCTCATCCATTCTAGTCTTCCATACCAAACATACCATAAACGTACATTTTTATTAAAATGACAATAAATATAGTTGACTTGACTTGGTTAATTTATGAAATACATAAGCTGAGCAAGAAGAAACAGTCTCTTCCAATACCTAGCTTCTTTTCCTCATGACTAAAATATCAAGCTAGCCTACTGCCATTCTCACCCCGAAAGGCCCTTTCCTCCTCTCTTATAGATTAGGACCACAAGCCCAAGAAAAATGAGAAGACCAGAATTTGAACACTTAGAGGTGGATTTAAAAATTCTTATTGCCACACGAACCTAATAGCGGTTACAATAAAGGAATGACAGGAGAACGAGCATCTATCAACTATGCTTGTCTAAAAGAAGAGGCTACAAATATCTAAAACTAGAAAGAGCTTAGGAAATCAAACAGGAAAAAAATAAAAGAACAAAAAAGAAAGGGAGGGATATAGAAAGACCAGAAGCCAAAAGGACTTTAACTGGCTTCATCGCTTCAATCGAACAGCACTTTTAATTCAAGTCACATTTGACTAGACTTCCCTTCAAAAATCTGAAACAAACTATAGAGCTATCATACCAGACTGAACTTTTTTAATCTCCCACATATTTTTCCCATTATATCATGTAAGATCAAACCAAGCTTGCCAAATGGAAAAATTGACCTAATATATCACAAGACTGGAAAATTTGAGTGCTTATTAAGAGCATGTTTGGTAAGACTTAAAATCCAATTAAAATTGAAAATATAGCCGTTATTGGGTCCCACTCATCTAATAAAAGTCAACAATAATGGCTAATTTTTCAATTTTAATTTGATTTTAATAGCTACCGAACACGCCCTAACTCATCTTCTTCTTCTATGCTTCTTCAAACCCTTTCAGCCTTTCCTTCACCATTAAAATAGAAATTCAAAGAACTCGTAGGAGTTATCTAGATCTTAGAGAGAACAAACCCTGGGCCACTCATGGATCTGCTGGTGCTCCATAAAAAAGTTTCCTTCCCAAAGCAATCCCCTAATAACAGGAAGAAAAAGGAGAACATCTATTCAAACCCCAATCTCAAACCCACTATAATGAAGACAAAACATGTGTAGAACCAGCAAAATTGTCTGCCTCAGTTGGAATTAAAGTGTGTACAACCAGAGGTCTAAACATTCAAAAATAGAAATTAAGACGATTTAAAAAACACCAACAAACAAAAAATTGAATTCGGCGAATATAATATTGCCGCAATGCAATCCAACATAGAAATACATTTTTACTCACCAGTTAAAGTTATGGGCTTTCTCTCTACTGGCACCTCCGAATTGACTCTGGATCAAAGTTACCAATGAAATGAAGTATCTTTATTCTACTCCAAAGCATATGTGACGGCCAACCATTACAAGAATTTAATAAATACACTTCAGTAACACAAAACTTAAAAAAACGACCTCCAATAATGATATTGATAATATCTTGAGCCACAGTAACCAGTGAATCCTATGACCTGCAGTGGTAATGTGGAATATAAATAATCAATGGCATAACATCAAATTTTATAATCAAACAGCAAGCTCCAGGAATTATACAGTGTTCACAAACAAAACATGAATTGAAACAAGAACTACACTTCACGGCATAGATTAAATCAATGAAATGAAGACTAGTACAAATCATTACAAAAAATAATAATAATAATAAAACCAAGCAAAGCTTGATTTCAAATCCACAATATTTTGGCAAAACCCTTCCATAAATAGAAGGGTGAGCCGATCAGGTTCAGCTAATTCAGAAAAGCAGAATTTGAAAGGTCCATATTCATTATATCATCAAAACATGACATTTGCTCTATACAAGCCTAGGATAATGTAGAATCATTGAGACACTAAAAACCCATTATAATAAATAAATTTAACCAACTTTTCCAAGATGCTTTACCCAGAAGTTTTTTTAAAAAAAATCAAGAAACAAAGGCAAAAAAAATCATAAATATCTCCATGTTCCAATTCATTCGCCCTAAAATCCGTATTTAAGCAAATGTATTTCCCAGAAACGGAAACCACGAAAAAATTATCAAGAAAAGAAATTCTGACCAAAAATCTCAAAACCCCCAAATTCTACCATGAACAGATGCTTTTTATGTATCAATAAATACATAATTATAAACATCTTCATCTACCCGCACACAAGCATCAACAACAATTGATCCAACAAATCACAGAATACGGACAAAAATCACCGCTTACAAATTGAAGTCGCCGAATTACAATTGGTACAAAAAAGAGTTGGTCTAGCAACTATCCTCGCCAAAATTGATGTTAAATTGTGGGTTTTTCCAAGAGATATTAAGCTAAAATTGGGTGGAATTTACGAGAAAGCTTCGGATGAAAGTGGGTTGAAGAAATAGTGAAAGGTTATATAAACCCTTCCATTTCATACAAATAAATACAAACATACAACATAAATTAGAGTCAGCCCGAAAGAGATTCTGAAGGAAAGAGGAAAGTATGATTCAAATGGGTTGTAAGGACGAAGCAGCTGCTATTTGCGTGTACATTTTGCATGCCGCCAACGTGACAAGAATGGGAGGCGGTGGGCCAGTCCAGTTCGGTCCAACCATTTCATTTCATTTTTTTTATCTCTTCTCTTCAACCATGTTTGGCTAATTCTAAGTAAAATAATAATAATAAAAATTGTGAACATCAAAACTTAAAAGAAAGTAAATTATGAGCTTGTTTGGGAGAGATTTTTGAGGGAAGAAATGATTTTGAATAGTGATATGATGGGAAATGTGTGGTTGAAAAAGAAGAAAAAATTATTGATGTGATGAAAAATATTATTTTATTGAAGAATGTGTGGTTGAAAATGAGAATTGATTTACTGTAGAAAAATTTAATCCCTCCCAAACAGGGCCTATATTGATGCTCCCTCTTATTTATTTAACTTATCAAGTTGTGCATCCCATAATCATGTCTTTTCGATATACACAATTTCTGGGCTCTCAAAAATTATAATATATACACCCAAAACTTGAAGAGAGAGTGGATAAAAAGACTCGAGATTTTGGGATACTATACTGGCAAGCAGTCTCCTCTCTATATAAAAGTGCTTGTAAAATAGATAAGTGTAACAGAGTATACTGAATGCAAGATAAAGCCTTCTCTGCCCTCTCCGACTAATTTTGGAGCTGGGGATCCTTTCTATGCGTTGTCGCATAGTCATTTTCTAGTAACTAATTCAACCCGTGGATTTCAACACTAAAAAAAAACTATCAATGACTAATTTATGGTGAAAAAATGAATCAAGGGGGAAAATATGTTCTCGCATATCACATATGGCATCAAATGTTTTGTGAAAACTAAAGATAAATTGTTAGATATCTTTTTCAACGAAAAAAGATTAATGAAATTTAGATAGATGGAAAAGAAGAATAACGTAGAACACACAATGATGGTGAATACAGAATCTAGATAATAGTGCAAACTTTCACGATTAAAGATACGCCATAACAAAACAGGTCGTCTAAACAAACGAATTACATGTTGAGTTGAGACAGTTGACTGTGCGTCGTATTATTAAGTCTACCATCTTCTATAATTAATGTCGAGACACTAAATGTAATGTTTTTGGAATTATTGTGATTTTACATGTTTTT